>MQTX01000066.1:454102-509512 GCA_009735665.1 Angiostrongylus cantonensis
ATATATATATACATCCATGCATGATATATGTAAAAATGAATGCGTAAATAGGCATATGTATATGTAGATGAAGTTGACTAAAATTTGACCATCGGGATTTGCTGGGAGATCGGATCGTATTTCTATGTGTTTTGTGAAGACAGCAAACCGGGCCTGCGCGCACGACGCATAGTCTTAGAGCAAAGCAAAGCTTCTTTTGTACTTCACTTTGATTCATTATGGTCTTCTTAAATCTAATAGCCAATGACAATTTCGGTGTTTAACAGCTGAAAGAGCGTCACCGTGAGGTGTTCAAAGTGAACCGCTTTTTGGTAGGAGCTTTTCCCATGCTGGAAAATGTCTCGCTGTTGGAGGTTGGAAGCGATGTCTTTGTGATATCATTTCCTCCCCGTTTGAATCATAATTGTCGCATTGGTTTTGTGTTCGTAATCACACCGTTCGTACAAGAAAAACTCCGCAAAAAGCTCTGCAGTGCTCGGAACGCATCCTCACTTCGTGGCCAAAAAAACGGCGAAGAAAATGGCGAGAAAAATCGTCAGTAACGAGGTAATGCAGCAATAAATCACTACGATCATCAAATAATAGCGAGGCATCATCAATTTCAAACAATCGCCGCATTCATTGCGTTGACCTCAAACCCATCCACTGTAAGGCCAGCTCTTCGAGGTCTTTAACAGACATTTTAGTGTTCTCTACTTTTTTATTACTGTATACAGGCTACTCAGTTTGCAGATTTGTAGTCCGTGCGATGAAGCATTAGTTCAATTCTATATCAAACATGTGAAATTTCTCTATGGCTTGTGCGCTAAAAGGGGCAATTCGAGGCTGTTTCTTTTCATAGGTACCTTGTTGTAACCTTATGAAGTTTTCTTCTTGTCGATTGCTCTTGATAAATTGCTTGGTGTGTTCAATATTTGCGTGTGCTTCAACCATAGTGGTGCAGTGAGCGAGTAGGAAACGCCGCGGGGAGTCGTGAACCACCCCGCTAATCATGTTTTGATTCCACTCCTGACTATCGTACACGTGCACCAATTTGCGGCTCATTTCCTACCGTACTCACAAGGAATCACGTTCACACGTACGAATGAACAACATTCCATGCCTGATAACTGATATATTTGAGTGAGAGCGACCGTTTGCGAAAGAGTTCAGAAAAATTACGGAGGAATAGATTCCATGTGTTGCAAATGCTGAGTTCTATGGCACTCCACAATTCCGTTTTTGGGTATCATTAATGCCATAATACTACTAAAGGGTTAAAACACTATTCTCGATTAAGAAGTAATTTATACGCGCTGCTGTCTGATCTCAGTATTTAAATTGAACGTTTTAACTAATACAAGTCCCTTCACAATTTTCTAGGCTCGCATTTTTATGACTAAGGAAGCTTTGTCCTAAGATTTTGATGCATTCATACCAGGTGCTTTGGGGCATTCACAACAGTAAATCGCTTGGCTCTTGTGAACAGGACAGAGATCTCATTTTTTGAAAGAGGGTTTTTGCCAGAACGGCTGTAATTCCTGATGCCACTTTACCACGATTATGTGAGGGCTTACCAGAATATGCATTCGAGTACATTTTGTGATTATATTTACTGTTAAGAAGTTGTAGTGCGGTCACAGTCTTTATTCGTAAGTGCTTAACTTGATTAATCTCATTCCTTGTTTGCATTTTGATGGTTACGCCAACGCGTCAGTGTTTATTCAACATCGATGCGTCAATTGTTTTGTTCGGTATGTTATACCGACAATTCTTTCATTGCCTCTGCTTAACGAGTTCCATAAGTTACAATGGAGCTACAATTCTTAGTTAAATGTAATGTGAATTTGATGTGGAATTATTTAGAAAGTTGCCAGCAGTGGATTCTAAAAGGGAGTTTTTCATTGTAAAAATAAATTAATCGCTTGTTGTATCAATTGTTCGTGTATAGTTTAGATATAGGTCCAGTGCAGCGATACACAATTCTGGCAGAGTGAATCTGATATCCACGAATCAAGGGCGGCAGTAGGTCTGCACTGCAATTAGAATCGGCGTACCTGGAAGGAAACCAAAGTGCCACCGTAGCCTCCATGCGGGGTGCCCAACCCCCTACTAATTAGTCTGGCGCCATTGTTCGCAGGCCAATTGCATAGTCCACAGGTCGGTCAACCACAATTGCCGAAACCGTAATCAAGAGGATTACCCTTAGTTGCTAACTTGCATCCATGCATAAAACTGAGCTTGAATTATACATGGCATTCTTCGGCATTGGGTATGAAAAAACTTCTTATGATCTGAAGGAGAGTACTAACTATGAAAAACAGTGTTGGCAGGTTAGACGATGTGAAAGAAGTGAAGAAGTGAGTCACAGCATACTCTGAAGGTATGGCGGTATGAAAGGTGTCCTATATTAATCACTTTGGGCGCTTTGTGTCACGATTTTCGATAACAATAGAATCACGCTATTGTCATCGATAGCGAAATTAACGGAGATTGGTCATGGTGTTGCACTTGCAGTGGGACTGCGTCAGTACATATGTTCTCTTCAATATGGATACTGTTCACAACACATCCAGAATGTAAGTATCCGGTCATCACTATCACATACACATGTATATGCTAACATTTTGAGACTATTAATGAGCGATGGCCCCAAAACGGACAGCTGCATCAAACTCATCACTGAAGCACAAATCATTCATGATGCCATCTGAGCATCACAGAGTGTTCAATAACAACGCATCCTGAAAGGCGGAGTAGTGAGACTCTGGTGTTGAATGTGTGGTGACTTCACGTTGTCGGTGACATTCAAGTTTAAAGCCTTTTGATACTTGTTCTTAGAGTATCACGGCCAACTGTAGAATATAATATCTTCACCGTGAAAATAATGGAATTTCATACAACGAAACAGCTGAATGTTGTAACACGAAACCTAGTATGCTCATTTACATCACTAATTCGATTATCAAAGTCAGAAAAGTCCTTTTTTCAGACAGGTGAGTAATGAATTTGTCACTGGTTTCCTCTAAAGAGCTAAAGCAAACACATTGCCTGCTCGATGATTATAGAACATGCTTGGAAAGGCTAACAATTGCGCTCTAATTGCCAGATTACACGCGTGTCGTGACAGCGTAGCAAAGCGGACCCGAGCTGCTACGAGGTGTAATCCTGTCGTGCCCTTTTACCATTCCGCTTCCGTGGCAACGTCTTCTGTCACTAATGAGCAGACATAAAACGTCATCAGCACCAGCTAGAATCCATTAGAGACTAGACATACCGAAGGCGTGCAGGGAATTCGAAGAGCTATCGGATTTCAGGTGACTATCACACAGAAGTCATCTTTTCTTCAATGGGTTCCTACGAGGTGAAGCATTTCCATTCACAGAATACTCCATGAAAATGGACACTAGTTATTGCCTCGAAATTTATAACGCAATTGAAACATAACATTAGCTAATTTTGTTACTAAAGGGTAAAATGATAAAGCTTTCAGCGTTGATCACTCGTTGAGGGATGTTCTATGAATTTGACTTCATAAGGAATAGTTAGGGGTGATTGAATGCATTTCTGGCCTGCACAACGTCTCGCGATGGCCTGCCGATGCATCGAGTCAGCGCTGTAATCCTTCCAGATAAATGTGGCACCACTTTTCGTTAGTACGTGCTTGTAATTGACGATTTCCGGAAAGTAAAACTCTTTGAAAGCTCGCACGAAATCTTTCACTAAAAGAGCCTACGTTGAAAAAATATCTCACAAGACTATCATAGCATTTAGTTAGCTTCCCATAGTTAATTCCTTCGAGGCCATTTTCACTGTTCGTGTTATGCATGCTAAACCGATTTCGTGTTGTAAATATTTCCTTCGCTTACGTATATGTTTTTTATAGTTGCTATTCTTATAAGAAGATGATATAAGTCAACGGTAGTAAATTTTACTGCAATTAACGGCCACTTACTATGTGATGGTACCATGTCAGCTATTCACTAACGTCTTGAAACGTACATTTCTCAATGACCCGAGGTGGATTCTGTTGATTTCATGATACAGGGCCAAATAGCAGCAGGATAGGCGACCAAGTAATCAATCATTTTCAATAAATGCAAAATCGGTTATAAATTAGACAGTGTGGATTCGGTTGCGCAACACACCACCACTTAACCTGCGTCTCGAACCGTAAAACTGTGCTGCAACGCGCGTGAGAGAAGGGCGATTAGTGAATGAGAGCCTTGTTAAATTCACTTCTAAATTACGAAATCTTTAAATCTCGAAGGGAAAAACTGAGACGATCCCTAGAAATTATGACCTCTCAAGAACTTCTTCACTTTGTCTCTTGCTGTGAAATCGGTGCTGCAGTTACAACGACCAATTGCAATGAAAATATTACAGGAATTATGAACTGCGCTACTTCGAATTATTGCTAACCAGCCCATGTAAACATTAAATATCCGACAAATGCAGAAACTGTTTAAAAAAGTAATAATTTTGGAAGCATTGAACAGCTTTTTCAAGGCATCTTGACCACTCAATAACTATTTCAATAAATACTCCGCAGCCATTTCACTCAATATTTCAAGGAAACCCCCATTTTAGTCGAAAACATTCTTTCATTTCAATGATATTTTTGATATCAATGATCATTTTTTGAGAAAAACTGGACGATTAGAAGAAAAACGTGCTTAATGTGCTAAAAAATTGCTGAGAGATCTACATTTGTATCAATTCAGATATGAAGAAAAACATTCACAGCGTAGACCCCGCCTTACCAACTTTCATGGAATTTTGTTAAGTACACATAGATGGCTAGATATTTAAATTAAAAATGCCTTGTTTTTAATGAATTGAAGCTTTTACTCATTGGCACTCACTAGTGACCATTTTCATGCGAAAGCTTTTCTTCAACTCCACCTGCCAGATTGGATCACTCTAGAGTTTCTGATGGAACTTCTGATAAAAGGCGGTAGTTGTCGCTAGAAATCAGATAGCCATTCGTTTCCACTTCTTCGCTGTTACGCTGCTATAGTTTCTCAGCGGACATCGATTCAATAGTGCTAGTGCTTACAACATCTATGTGACTTCCAGCAGTTTCTAGAGGCTTGACTCTCTAGAATCTTTAAAAACTGCTTTCCTATCTAGAGAAAGGTAGACGACAAAGAGAATAGAGCTATCAGCTTTCCTGGGTCCCTTGGGGATGCGCCAAGAATTCGATTTCATCAAACATCGCATAGGTGATGGTGTCAACTCAATGTTTTTATTTTTCAAAAGGAGTCCAGCACCAATTTTGTCAGTCCTGTAGGAATGGAAGGCTGAGATCTGGACATAGGATCCAGCCAACGACCGTTTCAGTGTCCATTGCAGGAAACTCTTACCGCTCCGTTACTGCCACCTTAGATAAAAATAGAAAACAAAGTAAGCAAGCATCGTTTTTATTTTACATTGTTATCACATTATTTTACTTCCATACCTTTCTATTACTAAGCTGGATAGTGCATTTTATCAAAAGAACACATCTCCTTCACAATTACATGCAAGTGGACTTTAAAGTAGGACCCAAATAATTGTTAAACTGGATTTTCAAGCATGGATCTGCTTAATAATCTTACTTCCATTTTTTATCGTTTGAAAAATTTTCTTAACTGTTTTTTCCGAAATTGTAATGCTGCCGAGGTCACATTGTTAGAACGTACATTTTTGGGCTTTTCGTTAATCATCGGACAATTATCTTTGGAAATAATGATGAGTTCCGAAAAAAGACTTGAAACGGCTAGTGGGGCATGGAAGTGGTTAATCGAGGGCATAGAGCACACTCAATACACCAATTCACCTTCAGGAAAAAAGCTGGTGGTGATCAAAAAAAAAACGCTGGAGAATGTTGGTGCTCGAATTCAAATTACTGAAAGAAAGTGCGGATGAGTTTAATCTCATCGGAAGAATGTCTTTGCGCTTTGCTCGACTGCCGACGTCATAGAGACAGACACTTCTCTGTGATAACTTTCTTAATTTAGATGTAGCGCCGATGATAGTAATTTGTAACTTGTTGAAGTTTTTAAACCTTTGATAAATTGTCCAAGTAGCCTGAACGAAAGGGTTCGTTGCAAGGATAATTCAAATTTTCAAAATAATAAAATGATTTAACTTTTGTTTCCTGACTGTTATTTTTTTAAATGGCAGGGTATTATGTGATGTACAACCATAAATATGCCAAAATACCAGCAAAACTTGGTTAGCTGGATTGAGTGCCGATCTGTGCCTTGCCTCCCACAACAATCCCGTTGACAGGCTAAGAGTACCGTTAGAGAGAAAAAAGTTGGCTTAAAGAAAGGCAAAACAAGATCCTCGGTTGATGTACCGGCTAACACATGATCACCTGCGAAGGGTAACTTTACTTGATACTTGATACTTGAATGGCCCGTCTTCACTGGTTGTGCGGACCTTAGCAAAATCTCCAGTCTTGGGAGATTTGCTGGTTAATCTATTGTGGTTTCTGGAATACCGGGGACAGCCTGACTAAAGTTTTCCTCAGGTCTTCACCACCACAGGCAGTCGCAGCCCTTGTGGATCAGAGGGATATTTACCACCATGCAATTTTGATACCAGAACAGTGTTGGATCTTGGTATTAGTAAACTCTCAGCTAGACTTCCTGATGGAAACGCCGGACTCCTTCTCAGCTTGGAAGACCCTACCAGGGGATGAATCTTCCCGCTGTACATCGCAGCCCGACATCCAAGAACACCTCCCAGCCACAATGAGGCCGTAAACCGCTGGGAGGGTAGTTACTTTGTATAATGCAATTTTCTCAATATCTTTAAATCTAAGACAACATCTGTGAATGCTACAAAAATTTCCAAAAATTGAGGTTAGTATTAGTTTATGTCTCGAAATTTATTTGAGGGACAAACGTTTACTTTGGTATGCTCCTTTTTGACTTTTACTGTTAGCTTTTCTAAAAACCCCTGTCAATTTAAAAAACGTCAGATTAAGTTTTGGTTAAAAATACTGAGAAAGTTTTACTTTGTACTTTATGGAGAACTTCAGATTAAGAGTGGAATACTGAGAACTAGACAAAATACCGGAAAGAATATTTGGCTGGAGAATCAACCAACAGAGGATACGGCTTCATTTTGCTTAGGAGAATTTCAAAACGGCTATGGACGTCAAAGTTGCGGTCGCGATTAACTTGCTGCAAGTCATATCACCAATTGATTACCAAGGTGGAAACACCGCTTGATCAAGTGAATACAAAAGTTCTAACTGTAAAATAGGTCAATATGGGACAGGCATTTTCAACAAACCAGAAAATAAGGGTTAACGCATGAACATATCCTTCAGACTATGCAAAAAAATTGGGAATCTAAGACATAGTTCTAATGCACATTAAATCTTTCATTCAACAGTTTTTTTTCACAACGGACTATAATATTCTTGAGCATCCTGAGAAACCTCCCAACGGGTTACCGCCTCATCGCGGCTGGGATGTGTTCCTGGGTGTCGGACTGCGATGTACAACAGTGGGATTCGTTTTTCCTGCAGAATTTCCCAAGTTGAGAAGGAGTCCAGCGTTTCTATCAGCAAGATTAGCTAAGTGTAAACCAATACCAGGATTCACCACCGTCCTGGTATTAGAGTGGCATGGTGGTAAATTTCCCTCCGATCCACAATAGCTGCGACTACCTGTCGTGGTGACGACCTGGGTCAGACTTTGGCCAGGTTGACCTCGGGATTCCAAAAAGGAACCATAATGGCTTAACCAGCAAATCTCCGAAAAGTAGAGATTATACTGGGGCTAGTACAGCTACTAATGGTGGGCCGTTGAACTATAAAATGTCGAGTATCTTGAGAAAGGGCGCGTGTAGCGCAATGGTTGGAGGCGCTCTGCAACACGCACGTGGAATTGTTCTCCGTGGCCATGGCCCACTATGCCTTCCATCCCTCCGGGGTAGGCAAATTGGTACCAGACTTGTCTGAGAGAATAGCAGCATTGACTCGATACATCGGCAGGCCACTGCAAGTCATTATAAGGGCCAGATATGCATCCAACCACCTCCAAATGATGCTTAATGAAGCGGAATGCATCGCGCATCTCTCATGGATTGATGAACGCCGAGAGATTTTTTTATCTTGAAAAAGTAGTTTTCTCTAAGGTTCCCTATAACTAGCTAGGCTAGCCAGCAGAAAGTTCTTTATAACTTTATTGTTTTCGAGACTGTCTTTAATTGACAGAAATATATGAATTCTCACTAGTATTGATTTGTTTCTCATAAGTAAATTATAACGGTAGTGATCATTGTAGAAGAAGTGTAGCAGTATAAATATGATAGGCATCAATAGCCAGTTTTTCGGACTTTCTTGAAAATCAGATACTCACATTACAGTGACATCTTGAAAACTCTCCATTGGTTTTTCGTGTGCGAGGCTTTCTGAATGTCGAGCTACTATTTACTGAGAAACCTTGTCTCCCAATTGTCGTCTAGGCATAAAAGGAGATACTTTTATCACAATGCCCAGTTAACAGTGTGCCTATGCCAAGGCAAAAGTCGGCCACTTTTCCATGCTGATAATGCCGTCAAAAACAGTTTTAAAAATGGGCAGCATACCAAGAATGTGATGCGGTAGATATCGGATAAAACTGGAACTGGAGCCCAGTTTGAGTAATTCGATGAATAAAAGGATCACCAGCAATAAATACGCTCTTCGAATTTAGTTCTAATTGTTACATACATGTTTTTATCCTCTTTCCACACGAAATGATGTTCACGCCAGTTTTTTTTTCTTCAAAAAAAATGGAGAATTTTGTTTCGATGACTTCCACAAATGCTTCTATATTTAGACAGTAACTTTTGGCGAGAAATCTTGTGGCTCTAATGCGTTTTCCACTTGATTGGTCATTGTATGGTTGGGCAAGACTTTCCTTCTCTGGAATCTGGAAATTATGCTTGCTACAGTGCTTTCTCAAATCTTCGACGCAAGTCCACCGTCTCCATGTATCAAATGAAAACCTACTTTCTGTAAGTAGTCTCTTAACAAGATGGCAATGGTTCCTACTTTCATTTCGTGCTCCTCAGCATAATGGACATTTTTGACGATGAATGCTTCTTGCAGATTGGAATTAAATATAGAGCAACACATTCGAACACGATGATGACATCATCAAAAACCGTTCGTCAGAGCTTTATGAATTAAATCTGCAATAGATCTTCATGACATGTTTTGTTGCTACATATCGTTTTTGACCTCATTTTCATGGCTATTTGTGACACCGCATTTTTTTCAACCCTTAAGACTTCCTTTATGTTTTATTTTTTCTTGAAGATTTTGGTAATTTTAAATTTTATTTTAATTTTAGGAATTAAACAAGAGAACATAGCGCGTGTGGCACAGTGGTCGGAGGCGCTCTGCAAACCGCACGTCGAATCGACCCCAGCGTCCATGGCCCAGCCTTCTATCCCTCCGGGGTCGGCAAATTCGTACCAGACTTGCATGGGAGGATAGCAGCACTGGTTCGATACATCGGCAGGCCACCGCGAGTCATTGTAAAGGCCAGATATGCATTCAATCACCTCCAACGATACTTAATGAAGGCGAATGCATGGCGCATCCCTCAGGGATTGATTAACGCAGAGAGGCTTATCATCTTAGCTTTACAAAAAAACCCAGTGTTCTTTTTTAGGGTAACTGAGAGAAAATTTTCTCACTATCCCATTTCTTCCAGGACTGACAAAATATGATCCGTTCAAGAGCCTGCAGATTTTCATTTTTCTGAGGAACATCTGAAGAATTTTCTGTTGCTATTCTTGTCACAGATTTTACTTTTAGTGAAAATTAAACACATTTGCTATAGTTGACACATTCGAGGAACTTAGGGCAAAAAATTCAGCTCTTCGACTAATAGAGGAGCATCACATAATGCCTAACAATAGCTATTAAATGTAGTAAACTTTCCCAAATAAAGAAGAAGCAGGAGACGATTCATTCTACTGCTTTCCAACTACTGCCTGTGTTAGTGAAAGAAAGCATTCCTTTCATGGGTGAGAGACGAAATTGCATTTCATGAGGGTTAAACTGATTTATATATAACTTTTGCGTCGGAAAAGTAGTATGTGGCAGTTTCAAAGCGCAGAGATTGTATTTTTACTGAAAAACCATAGAAAAGATTTTAACTTTGGAACGAGAGGACTTGTGGACAACGCTTTTCCAGTGAATGGAGTGGGTGGACAGAAAAGCAAGTCGTAGTGCTCATGTTAGTGACTGTAACTTAACGTTAAACTGCAATCGTGTGGATAGTTTTATTGGATGCACAGTGAATCTGTCTCTTAATTTCGGGTGAAAGGAGGAGGAGAAGTGAGACTTACAGCCAGGCGGATACCTTTTTGGACTATTAAACTAATACGATATTGATAAAAAAGTTTATTCGGCTGACGTTCAAGTGCATTCGTCTTTGTCAGAGCCCCGTTGATCCGTATCGATGGTCCACAGCTGGTCGTTACCACGATGTGATTGTTCATTCTCCCATCTCGCATCGAGTCGAATCGAGTGGTGGGAGTACAGCTTTAATGGTTGATTTCACTCAACGGTGCCCTTTTATACACGACGGCTGTTGATCGATTGCCGCCAACCGATGTGGTGTACTTTGGGTCAATCAATATTTATTAAATAGGCCTTCACTGACGTCTTTCGACAACATCGAATTCTCTCGGTTCATCATCAGCAAGTTGAATTTCTCTGTTTGTGCCTTCGAAATAGCACTCAGGTAAACAAAAATGTCTGGCTTGCCGTCTGCGCGTGAAATGAAACCAAAGCGGCAGAGCACGGAACACCATTATGAGCTGCAAAGCCCTAAACCATGATAGATCTTGTGAATTTTTGTTATCAGAAAATGTCATAGCGTTAGGCTTAGGATGTCGAATCTCTCACTCCAACTAGTTTTGCTGTCGAAAGGCGTTTTACCGGAGTGACTGTGACGTCCACGACGCGTTGTCGTTCAAATAATTCGTTTTTTTTTCTCGGTTCTTAACAAAATTGTTTCGTGTTTAATCAGTTGGAACATAAATTAACGCTCAGAATCGTTCTTAAGTTTGCCAAACTGAATCTACTGTGATGAATTCTTTCAGCTTGGAATCTTGCTGACAAGCACTTCGTAGCCTCCCTAGTGTAGCAATAATTTTAAATGGCGACGGATGAATCCGTCGCTTCTCTTCGGGAACTTCCGGCCGTGCCTTCAAGAAACAAATCTATTCACCGTCTCGTTTTGCTTAGAGGTAGCATGATTTCGATTTTGCGTAATGGTTTTTTAAGTTGAAATATATACTGAAGTTTTATAGACATTTAGCAATATTTTAGACCAGTTCACTTCACTTTAATTATAGAACTACAAAAATGGCCTATAATGTCTATCGAAGATGCAAAATCTTACGAAGTTAATATGGGGTTTCATTTGCATCTAAATGGGCTGAAAACAATAATATTACTGGTATTACTATTACCTCCTATCGCTCGGTGATAATCTATCATACTCGCAATAATTTTTATGAGCGGTGCTCAGAGTCTCCATAGCTTTAATAACAGTTGAGTTACGCGCTAAATTTTTGAATAGGTAAGATTAGAAAAGAGATTAGACACGAGAAAGCCTTTGAGCTGAAAACAAGGTGAAAAGGATGACGAAAAGACATGCTTGCTTTCTTTTCATTGACTTCTCAAGAGGAATCGGCTATGAGAGTAATAATCAGTCAAGGTTGCAGCATAACTTTTGATGCAAATGTATTGGCTTGATGAAAATCCCGTCCGGCGATGTAAAGCTGGGGTACATTTCACCAGTGAGGTCGCTCAATCCACAAACTTTGACATTTCTACTTGGAAGCGCCACATAAACAAACATTAGGGTTCATCGCAGCTGTCATGAAAGAAACGTAGACGTCGAGTAAAAGGCTGCACACCCATACAAAAGGACCGATCACCACTTCGTGGTGGGCACTTTCGAACACCAGCTGACACTTTTGTTTCGGGAATGCCGACCATTCATGTGAAGGGATAGAGTATGAAGTGATAAGCTGGAAGATGAAATGCTCAACTGAAGAAGATCCGGTCCGATGCGAGACGAAGACGCCACAACGAGAAGAGGAACAACTTGGAACCATCGACAAGGATCGTCGGCTCTGATGAAGACGAAGACATCGAAACGTTAGCCGAATAAACATCTCTAACAACCTCGTGTAAGCTCAACAATATACACATAAGCTAGAAGTTCAATTTCTTCTCTTACTTTGTTATTTTGCTAACCTGTGCCCTAGTCCCACTGAGTAGCACTGAATAAAGATTATGAAAGATCAGTGTTCATTCAGAATAAAAAAGCATAATATAAGGAATAGCCGAACGACTAATGGGTAAATCCTAGTTGCGTGCGAAGCTCAATGGCTAATGCCATACAATAATGCGAGCATGGCCAATAAGGTATAAGGATACAATTTCACACTTAGTTAACTAATTCTCTTCATCGCTGCCCACCAAATTGGAAGAAGAATTGGCTGTATCATTCTCTGCTCAAATGTACATGAAAGTGTTTGTGGTAAAATTCTGAGGACGACAAAGCTATCTTCATCCTAGAAACAATCATCTTGAGCACCATCTAACTACATCCGTAAAGAAGACAACGTCATCGTTTAATGATGACCGAACCAAGCGTTAATCCTGTGGATTTTGTGGGTGATGCATAAGTGGTTATGAGCCGAATGAACTAAATACCGAGAAGTGCGCGATATGTGAAGTCAAGCTACATAAATAAACAAATTTTTGTATCACGACTACTAATATACTGTGGCTGTTTTTATATACGATCTTTACCTAACGACTAAAAGGTGTTTAATTAAAAGGTTTTAAAAGTAAGTTTTAGAGCATTATGTCAACTTTCTATTCGCTGCCTACTACAATTTTCAAGGCATTGTATTTTACGAAATACAACCACAATGATGCAGAGATATTTGCAAAACTCCAGACCGCAGGTGTCTTCGGTGGGGAGTGAACGGTTATTTTTACCCCTTCCTGGACCTAACGCGTTCACTATCACGCCATGCGGGTCCTTCGTCTCGCTTGTCTCCCAGCTAATTCTATCGATCAGTGCCATCAGTAACCAACCACCTGTGAACGCAATTGAATTGGGGAGCCCAAGCCGACATTGAACCCAGTTAAGCTGAGGCTGAGGCTTCTTGCAATTGCGTCTTCTACAATGTCGAGTGATCTTGTATCGTGCATTAACGCTGCCAACACTTGAAGGACCACGGGCGCCTCTATTACTTTTATAGTGGGTAGAGCTTTGCCAGAAGGAACTAGGGACAGCGCCTAGAGAGAGGTTCCAAAGGTTTTTTTTTCTACTAGCACAATCTGATAGCGGTATACGTGAAAGGGAGCAGCTACTCGTTCGGAAACTCTTTTGGGACGGCAGATGCTGGAAAGTACATTCAGCTGACTGCTGTTGATTCTCTGCACAAACTGTCGGGCAAAGAAGAGCAATTTATTGAAAGAAGTTACAGAATCCCTTTCCAGCCACCTGCAAGGCAAGTGCATGAGATGGTGGCTAAGCCGCAATTTAGAGAAGATACGAAGATAGATTTAAGATAGTTACAGGTGAACAGGAAGCATATGCTAATATAGAAAATAGAAACTACTTAGGGAATAGTTCCTATAGCTTCTATTTCAACTGAGAAAAAGCTTTCCATAAATCGATGAAAGTGAGATGGAGAGTTCTTCTGTACTCTCATGAAACTTAAGTGAGGTTCGTTATCGTTTGGACGTAGTTCATCGTAATGGATCCTCTTGGAAGCCTTGCTTGTTCATTTGACTGCGTGTTCTGCTAATCCTGTTTAGCATCATTCGAATAAAAAGTTTGTAGAGAGCAGACAGCAATCAGATTGTGCGACAGTTGCAGATGTCCTAGAGGTCACCTTTCTTCAACGATAATAGAGTCTTGCTTGTTTTCCACTGAATATGAACTGAGGTTGACGTTTACAATTTCGGAACAACGGAGGTACGGTTAGATGAAACCATCGATTTACTTTGACATGGTCTATTTCGTTGTGGCACACTCCAATAGGAGACTCTCACATCTAGCGCTGAGAGTAGGGGTCCTGGAATTGCGACCGTTCTGGAAACCGTGAATGATCTTGGTCGTCATGATAAACTCAGACAGCGGCTCACTCTACTCTTTCCATTCTATTCTTGATTCCCAATGTGACATTGTTCAGACGTTCTTCTGGATCCAACCATAGTGTTAAATCTCCCAATGATGGATGACCTTAAAGAATGCATGGTCTTCTCCAAGTCCGTATAGAACGCTTCAACTTCGTCTGCGTCATGGATCGATTTTAGCGCGTAGACGACGAACATTGTCAAAGCGGGTATTGATCAATGTTCTTTCAACCGTAAACGTTCGCTTTGGGATTACTGGTTTTTCGAATCAATCGATGTTCATGGCCAAATTCGTGTCAACGGGAACCCCGGCGCCAACGACTCCTCTACTGTCCCATGTTCCGATGAAAGGTTCACCTCCAGTGTCACAGACTGCATTGAATGGGTGGCGCCTTCTGGTCTCATCCATTTTCCTACCTTCGTGCTTATTCTTATTGGGTTTCGTCGTCGTGTCTTCAGTGACAAGATTCAGATGCAACAGCTGTGCATTACAAGCCCAGATCACCTTAGTTCTTCCACATGTGCATAGACTAGAACAATTTTTATTTTAGCAGCTTGTCATACGAGACGTAGTAAGGACTGCTGTGTAGGGACTTTTAAAGCCCAGGAAAATGAGGCGCATTTACTTCATGGTGTTTCCTTATTGATATTCACTTATAACTCTTAGAGGTAGAGCTAGATATACTCATGGTAACCATGTAGTTTCTCTCAAAGTGGACATGCAGATTGTTTGTTGGAGACGATTCTAAGCCACATCCTATCCACCTTCCTATCATTTCAATGCATGTTTTGTCTGAAGTGATTAGTAGAGTACAATGTGCATAAGGAGAATACGCCCTCGCTTCTTTTTATGAAGACTCCTAAGCAAACACAGCAGCTAGGTGTCAAATGGGCGCAACAGAAAGATGGAGTCTATTGAGCCAATCCACATGTGTCTCTGGGAAGTACAGGATCGCTTTTCGTCCACGTTTAACCTTTCACCCGCCACCTTAGATGTGTTTCGTGGCAAACGAGATGAGATCACTCAGCGAGGAAAGTCCATGAAAACTTTGAAAATTCCTCTAGAAAAACTTCACATAATAACAGCAAGATCGAGAGAAAAATATCTTTTCGGTTCCCAAGAACATTTCGCTCTAATCGTTTTCCTTATTCACTACATCTTAACATTTAATCAAAGTATTCACACTTTTTTGAGTTGTTTTGGCCATTTTATTTCATTTAAGATCCAAAGTTATCAGCTGACAGCGTATGTGTATTTCTTGTCAGATAGCAAAATCACCAAAATATTGATCACTGCACCTGTAACGCATAAGGGGTCCGAAGAGCCACACGGGATCGATCTCCGCGCCCATGGGTCACCAAGCCTTACATCCTTCCGGGATCGGCAGATTGGTACCACATTTGTCTGGGAGGATAGCAGCACTGGCTCGATACATCGGTAGGCCACCGCGAGTCATTGTATAGGCTAGATACGCATTCAATCACCTCCAACAATGCTTAATGAAGTGAATGTATGGCGCATCCCTCAGGGATTGATCAATACCGAGAGCTTCACCCTTTTTTATTCCTTTACCTGTACGTGCAACGGGTCTGAAATCAAGAGAAGAAAGCGATGCTCCAAAATAGGACCCATGCGATTTGACGATGGTACAACCTGTGAATTGTTTCTCAAAATGTTTCTATTTGTTTTGGCAACTTTTTGGTCAACTAGGTAAGCGTTCACTTACGCAACTGATGAGCACATTTCATTTGTTAAGTGATCGGCAAATTAAGGTTTGTTCCTTTGTATTTAACACCGTCAGGTGAAGCAATGAGGAATTTTCCTTTCCCTGACCAAATCAGTAGTATACACCAGTGTCAACTGGAGGAAAGCTAGCACTATTGAGAAGTCGATCGAAATTCAAATTTAAAAGATTATCTATCTGACTAGTTTGATTTCAAATTCATTTACCTCACGCCATAGCAATCATTAGACATCGACACAAAAACCCACAAACTACTATCAATGCTGGAGTGAAGCAAGATTCTTCTCATTTCTGTGGGTTGGCTGCCAGGATGTTTGGGCATAATAAATTCTTCAAATGGCATCGATGTCAGTGGAGCAGAAACGACCATCGACGAGGTCTCTGAAGTGGAAAAAGGAACGTAGTCCGCATAAATCAAAAGAGAACGGTGTTCATAAAAACATATGGTGCTAACGTGAACAAATGAAACTGGTTGGAAATCTTATTACAATGGTCATCTCGCACGCATACCTTGAAGGCTCAATGGTACATGGGAAAAACATGAAAGGGAAATTGGACAGAAGAAGCAGAGCAGCATGGGTCATCTTCGGGTTTCTCGAAAATGATGCCGAGAAACTAGCAACCTATAATTTGGTTTTCACCTATTCGACTCAGCAGTCTTCTCAGCGGTCTATTATGTAATTAATACGTGGAATGATGCTTCAAGCACATCTAGAATTCTCCGTAACCCTCAAAGATCCCTTAAACGAAAACTTCTGAAAGTTCATCGACACTCACAATGTCTAGCTGGAATGAGCAGCTCAGATGTTCGAAATCTATCCAATCATCAATCTAGATCTAGAAAAGCATGCATCGAAAGCGAAGCACAGATTGGCCGGTAACATAGGAAGAACAGACAGTAGATGAGCAAGGAGAACTCTAGAGTGGATTATAAAAAGGTGCAGGCGTTTCTTAGGTCGACCACGTACATGGTAGAGGACGCGTTCCAACTAAAATGAAAATGTTTGCTGTAGATGTTTTACAGATCACGGTAAAAAAAACACTTGGATGCTGCCATGTTCGAATCAACCTGCACCTGTTGACGACAACTGTGCCTCAGAGCAATGAATGGAGGCTGAGCTTGGATCCACATTACTCGTAAAGAAGGGAGGGCCCACGTAGCCAAATAAATAATAGTAAGCAAGTACTAAACAAGACAAAACGCTCAATGTCGCCAAGTGCTAAGATTTTCCTTCATCTCGCACAAAGTTTACTTTTCACGCTGGTTGGGGTACCGATTTAGGTGTTTCAATCTACAGCTGCTCTCTTACTTATATTTCTTTCACTTCAAGGCCATCAACTTTTGTGTTTTCGTAGACGTCTAGCAATGTCTTCGATTGTTTTTAAAAAGACGAGTATTGGAATGGCAGCTTCCATCACTATTTCTAGCAAGAACTCAGTACGTGCTTTAAGGCCTGTACCCTGGTACTTCAATGACGTGTCGCGCAATTTTTATAAAAAAAGCTTTATAGAGCATATTTATTTCGCAAAAATTCTAACGCCCAGTTAAAAAAAAACACGTTGTTGTAACACCACTATGCACTAGGTTCACTATTTTTCGGTCAATCTGTCACCTGTATCATCTGTAGTCCCGTTGATTGTCGAGTGATTCGAGCGGGCGCCAGTAAATCCTCCATTTTTCCCTGTCGCGTGCAAAAGTAGCCCAGTTGGTTCTGCTCGCTCTACGGACTCGTCGAGCATCATGCCTTTCTTTTTGGCTCTTCGTGAAGAACTCTGGCCGTTGGGTGGGTGGTCTTCCTGCAATACCTTTGACATCTCGAGGAATCCAGTCACTGATGGCTCTTGTCCATCGGTTGTCATTTATATGCATTACGTGTCCGGCCCACCTTATCTTAGACAGTTTGGCGCACAAAACGGCATCTTTGATTTTTGATCGTTGACGCCGGTCGGAGCTTCGAATTCCATCTCTTACTTTTGTGAAACGGGATACTCTTAGCATCATTCTTTCGACTACGCGTTCGACAACGCTGAAAGATCTTTCATCCTGCTTACGCAGCGACCAGGTTCCTGACGCATATTTTAGAGCAAGAAGAACCGTTGAGTCGAAAAGGTGGACACGGAGTTAGGTGTTTTTTGTTCTCTTCACTACATCCTGGATGCTCTTGAAAGCTCCCCAAGCCGCTCGTTTCCTTCTGCTCAGCTCTGGAGCTGAGTCGTTAAGCATAATGATTTCCCCAACTAGTTAGACATAACTGGACCATTCCGAGATATTCGTTCCGTTTAGCGTGAAGGGGGCATACGAAGCCAATCCGTTCTTCATGAACATCCTTTCCACACGCTTTATCAAAGTCGGCAAGCATAGGCTCCGCTTGACTAATGTTTGGTGTTATAATGTTATAAGGACGATGTCATCCGCAAGGCGAAGATGATGCAACTGCCAACCATCGATTTTCACTCCCATATTATCCCATTCCATGCTCGCATGACGTTCTGGAGGGTAGCGGTAAATAATTTCAGTGAAATGGTATCGCCTTACATAACTCCTCTTTTGACGTCAACGTTAATATCGTTGTAGAATGGTGAAATCTTGCTTGTGAAATTTTTGTACATCTCACGAAGAATCTTTAAGCAGTGAGTAGGAACTCCGTGACTACCAAGGGCTTCCATGACTGCTTCTATCTCATTTGAATCAAAGGCCTTCTGTAAGTCGATGAAAGTGAGACAGAGCGGTCTTTTGTACTTTCGCGATATTTCAATGAGCCTTGTTATCGTGTGAATGTGATCCATCGTACTAAATCCATTTTGAAACTCTGCTTGCGCACATGGCTGTCCTTCGTCCAGTGTTCTGTCAATCCTGTTTAGGATGACTCGAGTGAAAAGTTTGTAGACGACACACAGCAAACAGATTGGGCGATAGTTGCCTATATCGTGTAGGCCCCCTTCTCGAACAACAACACGGTCTTGCTGGTCTTCCACTGAGTAGGGACTTAGAATTCAGACAGGTAGCGTGTGAAGAGCTGAGCTAGTGTGTTTACGAGGACTTGCGGAATGTTCTTCAGGTGCTCTGATCTCATCCTGCTCGGACCTGGCGCTGTTCGATTTTTCACCGACGAAATATCATGCCGGATTTCGGAAGGGAGAACCGATGGTACAACATATCTATCCTTTTTATTTTATATAACGGGGGATGGAAGTGGCTATCGAAGAGATCTGAGTAGTATTCGTGAATGATTTTCTCTATTGCCTTTCTGTACGCTGTAACTCTTCCGTCTTGGCGTCGGAGTGCAATCATCTTAGTCTTGTTATTGGCAGAGCGTCGGTGGGCTTTGTAAATGCTTTCCTTAGCCTCTGCAGCCTCGACCATTACTGCCACTCTTCTTTCTTCAAGATCTTTTATCACCCGTCTGCACTGTTTTGTAAGTTCGAACGTTATTTCGCCGTTGCCTGCAGCTCCTATTATTCTACGCTGGCGTATCAGCATCGGCAACAGCATCTTCCCAACAGCCGAGTAGTGAATTCTACTCAACTATTCAAATTATCCCAGTTTACGGTGGTTCTGAGAATTCAGTTTTTGAAGTTAGCAGCTTTTTACCCTTTCCGTGAGAAATGGAATTTTGCACGAAGGAGACGGTGGTCTGACCCCGTGTAGAATTTTAGGACAGCAACGACATCGGTTAGGCAAAACCTTCTATTTACTGTGATGTGGTCTATTTAGTCATGGTACTCTCCATTGGGAGGCTCCCACCTCCAGCGTTGGGGGTAGGGCTTTTGGAATTTCGAGTTATCATGGGTGGTCTTGGTCGCCATGACAAACTCAAAGAGCCGCTCGCCCTATTGGTTCCTTTCTAATCCATGGGTCTTAATGTGACGTTCTTCATGCGTTCTTCTTGGTCCAGTCTTGACGTTTAAATCTCCAATGATGACCTTGATGAATGTGTGGTCTTCTTTGTAGAACTTCTCCAAGTTCATATAGAACGCTTCGATTTCTTCTTCGTCATAGTTTGATGTCGGCGCGTAAACGACGAGGGCTGTCAAAGCTGGTACTGATCCACATTTTTTCAATCGCAAACGTCTGAATCAGGTTGTAAGCTGCTCGAATAAATCGATGTTCATGGACAAACTCGTGTTGACGAGAACGTCGCCACCGTCAACTCCTCTACTCTCCCATCTTCCGAGGAACAGTTCTTCTCCAGTGTCAGAGACTGCGTTGAATGGAAGGCGTCGTCTCGTCTCGGCCAGGCCGATGACGTCGTACCTTATCATTCTTGCTTGCATGAGCAAGTCTTCTATCGAGGACTCGGATGCAAGTGTACGTGCATTGTAGGTACAAATCGTCACCATGGTTCTTCGCGATCCAAGCAGCTTCCATTGGTCTTGAGATTTTAGCAGACTCTAAGCACTTGGCCTACCCAACGCTGCGAAATTGGGGGCTGCTTCGGTGTTAGAGGAATAAGATCCTTTTTTTTATTTACTGTGTTTAACATTTTGATACTCACGTATAGCTTGCTGGGCTCTGAATGTAGGGGTTGGGTATACTCACGAGTAGCTTGCCAGGCTCTCCCGGAGTGCACATGGAGCTTATTTGTTGGAGGCGACTCCTAACCGCCTCCCATATACATCCCTGTCACATGATTGCATGCTTTTGGCCGAAATGACTTGTAGAATACAATCCGCATAAGCGAGAACGCACCCACACACGAATGCATGAATACGCCTAGAAATACCGAAAGTATATGCCAAATCGGTGCAGCAGAAGCAGGGAGTCCATCCCCTGGATCCACCTGCGTATCAGGAAAGCAAACGTCGTCTTTGGTCCGCGATTAACCCCCTATCCGCCACCTGGGGACGTGCCACGTAGCCTAGCGACTAACCGGTCCGTGATCCCTCATATGAGCGAGATCCGTGGTAAAAAATCTGAAAGGGTTTGTACAAGACTGCTTAGTTTGTTCATATTTTAAACTATATGTATTCATATAGTTTTCATTTTCTGCACATTTTGTGCCTCTGTCTTCGCAGTTGTTCACCTTGGTAGGTCGAGGGCAGTGTTTTTCAATATTGAGTGGGATTTGGCAAAATGTGGTAGAAGTTCATTTGCGAACACAATCTCCCAAGCAAGGAGTCCGAGGTTTTCATCGGAAGTCCTAAAAAACTAATACAAGGAATATTCGAAAACACCTAGACGTACAGTGGAGAATCTCCTTCTGTGGTGGCAACCTGCGTTTCAAAGTTTCAAAAAAGGTTTTTGGAAATGACCAAAAAACATTGTCAGCAGCATAACACTTAAACAAGGATTGTGCCAAGGTACACGTAATTTATTGTGACGCCATTCCAGAGCGAGTAATGTGCAATGGCTAGGGGACCCTTCAATAGGCACGTGATTGTCGACTTGATCCTCCGCGTAGGGTAGGAAAACTGGTAAAAGATTACTCTAAGAGGACAGCAGCAGCGATTTACATCGGTCAACCAATGTAATCATTGTTTAAGCAAGATGCGCATTAAGATCAAATCTGACGATGCTTGATGAAGCCGGATGCATGGAGCATCCCTCAAGGATTGATCGTGATCCTAAGCTTAAATTGTTTAACCTTTATAGGCCGAAACAAATCAAAATCTCTGGAATAATTCCCCTACTCCAGGAAAATATTGATGCTGCCAGAAAATGGCTTCATGGCGGTGAAAGTACCATCTGGTTGCCAGAAAGTGGGGATTGGACTCGCTAATGTGGTGATACTACGTGCACTCTTTGATATTACAGAGATATTGGCTGAGAAATGTTATGTCATTCACAGTGTTTCCCACTGCCTGGGAAATGTCTTGTATTTCACAATGTTTTTAAGTAACTTATCAACCACTCAGCGGATTTTCAGTACTAAAACGAGGAAGTCGATTACTGGCTTAACTAAAACATAGCCTAATTTCGATTAGGACCAGGTGTTTAATATGGTCAATAATTGCCATTTTCCAATATGTTAATCATTTATGCTTTTCTTTTTGAGTTTTCGTAAAAATCTTACCGCCATTTAGCCTATCCATGTAGTCAGTGGAGAGATAGTTTCTTTTCGGAAACATTATCGTGGTTTCTCGTGCGATGATTAATTCGGGATTTAAGGTTTCTTATAAATACGTTTCTTCACTTTATATATACCCTATACATAGCACTAAAAGACTTTATATATATATATATATATATATATATAACAATTTCAAACTGGTGTCATTCTCGTTCTCTTGTTTCTTTCCACTCACGTGTTTCTTTTTTTTTGTTGTTACAAAGTCCTCATATTGTGTATTGAAGCTGCTCAATCATCTGACAAAGAACAAATAGAAGTGCAGTAAAAAGTGCTGTCTTTCGCTATCGGTTGCTGTGTAAATAACAGAGGGTAAAGTAGGAGCTTACACCGATACCAAAGAAAACTTATTTCTAGTTCCAATAGTCTAGAAATATCTGGAAGGAAGCCCACGTAGTCAACATCCGTGCAGTCTAATCTCGTAGCATTTTCGTTAGTAGAGAATCCTTGCTCCACTGCTCGATATCAACGTGTGTATTTCAGTTGGCGAGATCATATTCAAAATAGTAATCTTGAGATTTACAAGACAATCTGAGACAACCAGGAGAAATTTTATGTCGAATTCGAAGTGACATATAAATTCTTACTACTTTGGATAAATTTTATTAACCGAAATCAATCACTAGAATTTACATCTTGTTATTGATGAGAAGCGAAATTATTTATTCTACTTACATGCAACTATGGAATTCCAGAGATGATGAAGTTGATGAAGCTAGTTGTGTCTCGGCTTGATTCAAATGCCTGCAGAAATGCTAGACAGTAGGCGAAACGTCCAGCAATCACTGTGGATGAGGCGGAGTTTCGCAACCTATCTCGTTCATCGTTTATCGAGCGGTATCGCGACAGAAGACCATTCAATTCATGCGAGATTCATTTACTGTGCCTCTTTGATTTCTCTACCATTTTTGATGTTCCAAAACAGTTAAGATGCGTACATCAAGTTCTTACAGGTTGTGTAATAGTTGTTCCTGCTTTTGTTCTTCCACCAAACCCTTTAATTTATTGTCGTCAAAAGCAGAAAGATGCTTGCACGTTGCTCGTTGAATTCGCTGCGAAGAAAATTCCAAAACTAATATTACAGTGCACGTTCGTTAACTCTTTCTTGACCTTACATTGTAAGGCTTTCGACCCGTTTGCGTTGCGAATGCTCGAGTTTGAATTCGTAAAAGCAAATTTGTCGAAATTAATGGTCTGACATCTAAAATTCCAATCCTCAAATTTTGCTAAATACACAACTTATATTACAACACAGCTATGTTTGAGAAGAAGAGGTGCATAAAGTTCAAGGAAGAAAGCAGCAGAAACAACAGTGCAGGGCCCGAAAAAAAGAACTGTTTCTGAAAATAATGCAGGGAAAATGAAATTTTACAGAGCCAACATTTATTTCCGACCGATCCTGTAGAATAATTTGCTATGCTAGGATGCACGACGTAGCCATATGGGCTCATGACGATTCAGTGATAAGAACACAAACACATCCGTTGTGGGATGTGAATGTCACATGTATGGAACTCCTTCGTGTTGGTGTTCGCGTAGCACTTTTTTGGAAAATGCTCCTGGAATTACCATTTTCTTTGCGACGGAGAGCGCTCTTCATTTTGTTGAGAAAATAGACTTGTGTTAAAATATTGTAGGAAGGAAACAGCGACTTGGTCGAAAGTTTTAAGACAAATAACTTAGAAGGTATGCGGAATCACTTCTTAATACTCTTTAAGTTCAAACATTGCATGTAGCGCAGTGGCCAGAGGTGCTCTGCAATGCACACGTGATCTTTAGTTCGATCACTGTCCGACCTCAGTAAACACTCAGTATCTTCGGAATCAAAAAATTAGTACCAGACCTGTCTATGACCATAGCAGCACTACCTTGACACATCGGTATGTCATCAAAAAGCAGTGTATAGGCTAGATGTGCGTTCAGTACTTCTGCGATGCTCGATGAAGTCGAATGTATGGCGGATCACCCAGGGAATAACCAAATGCGGATGTTTTTTTTTCTTTCCTTTCTTAGCTTCTAAATTCTGCAATGTTCTTACTCTCGGCTGCTATAACAAATGCCAGAGCGTGTACCGTGTCCATTTTTTTTGCTGTTTTTGACAAGTTTGGTTGCCAAATCAACGAAAAGCGCCTGTTCCGGACAATAGAGACGACGAACGAGAGCCTGTTAAATTATCTGCATTCACTGCAGACTGCTTAGTTTTATTTTACTTGTTGTAGGTCAGCTATCTTTTGCCATTTTGACGACAATATTCATGAGTATCGAGTACGATGCACAGCATGGAATTCATCTTTCGGTGAGGTCTCTCATCTTGAGGAGCTCCACTGCTCAATCTAGAAGTTCAGCTAGGAATAAATATATGGGCGCCTAGCCACCATGGAATCTTCTCACTGAAAACGGCAAAAATAGAGTGCACTAAACTGAAAGTAAGATGCTGTTCGAGTTCGCGGATCGATCTCCGGCTGGCTTAAGCCAAGCTCTGAAAGTTCAACTAGTCCTCGCTCGAAGAAGACGATGATTATTGTGATCACGTGTCATAAAAGAAATGTTCCCACCATAATCAATCTAAGTAGCAGATCACAGTAAACACCATATTTAAAACCACTATTTTTAAGACACGTATCATGTGAATCGGTTTTCGCGGAAACTGACTCATTATGAGGATAACACTCATTATCATATTGTTCGACTCCTACGAAATTGCTGTGGAGTGCTTAATATGTATAGGTTGTATAGGTTTTTTTTTTTATAGGTCGACCAGAATGCACTGTCCGAATCTTCGGACTCCAATATACGGCGAGCGAGCTCGAACCGGAATCGCGAGCGATTCCTGCTGCGGAACGCGGCGCGTTCGCACGCCTGTGGCAGTGGCGGCCGGCAGTGCGGCGCCTTGACGGAGCGCGCCCTTCGCAGTGTCGTCGATTGTGTGGCTGGTAGTTCCTGTACTGCAGGCAGTGGACTTCTGCATTCATCAGTCCATTATTCAGCTGTTATAGTCTTGATGAAGTCTTTCGATTGATGAAGTGTTTTGAAATTTCGATTAGTCATCATAGGTGGTTGTTTCTGTTTTTCTTTAGACAATTTTGGAGTTGTGATGAGCAAATAAAACTAGTTGTACTTTTTTCTCTACCCTGGTCATGAGAAGGAATTCATTGCTCTTTTTTCATTGATAAGCTTGTGCGACGTTGTAAAATTCCTGACCCTTGCTGATGGTTCGACAGTATTGTCTTCTTGACAGTTACGATGGCAGGAGTAGGCTGTCAATAACAGTTCTTTTTGAGGTGTGAGTTTTCAGAAATTGCAGCGAGTATGAAGAAATTGATTAGAGCACTAGACATGAACGAAACAACCTATCGATATGATAATCTATTCTGCAGCAGTCTCGCGTCATGTAGCGTCATATATTCTTAAAAACCGATTTTAATCAAACTCAGCTTGATTGTGCTTTGTTTACTGATAAGCTTACTAAACGATATCACCGAATGAGCAGTTGAGCAGAAATCGTTCTGCATAAAAGGGTACTTATTCGTTGAGGTCTGGTCATTCGCAC
The DNA here is from genome assembly GCA_009735665.1 of Angiostrongylus cantonensis. Lineage (NCBI taxonomy): Eukaryota > Metazoa > Nematoda > Chromadorea > Rhabditida > Metastrongylidae > Angiostrongylus > Angiostrongylus cantonensis. The sequence goes on from MQTX01000066.1 coordinate 479,618, forward strand.
AGTGCACCGTTTCACCCACAGCGCAAAAAAAAACACAACTGTTGTCGTCATCCGATTCGAATCGTTGCTGCTGTGAAGAATGCGAAATCGAATCCAAAACGTCAAGCATAGAAGAGCTTTATAACAACCTCGTATAGGCTTATCAATGAAATATATGGAACATGATAGTAGAAATCATTGGGTTAAATAAAGGTTTGCTTTAAAAAAACTTATAACCAACGGAATTTTGCAGAATTTGCTGAAAATCTCCTGTTGTTGTTCCTGTACGCCCTCCAATCGGCGTTACGACACACCGTTTTTCGTGGTTGAAACGCAGTTTTTGATTCCATGCATTTTCCACGTGCTGGCGTCTTTTCGTGTTCTTCGGGTTTTTTTTTTTCGTACTGCTCCTCAAACGTGGAAAGCTTATCATCGTGCTGTGTAGTAATTAAATAGTCACAATTGATCGTTGTTGAGGTGAATTGGGCTTTTTTTTTCTTAACGAATTTCATGCACAACAAGGCTTTTATGTAAAAGAGTTTATCGATTTCCATGTTGTTTTCAACGTAAACTTTCGCTAGCGGTCCTTTCTGTTTCTGATTTAAGACGACTGTGATGTAGAACTGATAGCGGTGGGTTTCATTCTTTATTTGCCACTAAGCGAATTGCACGAATATGGATTCTGTTACGAGCTTTCGCGTTAATACGAATATTTAGAGCGAATGTTATTTGCCTTAATTTCTGTTCATTATCATGTTCCCAGGCAACTTTGGCTGTCATGTTGAGCAAGGGACTACTTGATGAGGCTCCTACATCTACATCTCTTCCACGCTCTGAGGATATGAAGACCAGCGCCAAAATCCAATCTTCCGTTGGACATGATACTTCTCATGCGACTGATTTTCGTAAAATGGTCGCATTCATAGGTGAGGTTCTTCACCTTCACAGGTTTCTCCGCTACTTTCTATGTACGCTATTCTTATGGTTATATAGGAGCTGGTTATTTTCTCATCATGACTGTCTTCATAGTTCCTGTCGCATGTGTAGCAACTGTAGTCATACTATTTCCAATAATATACATTAGGTAGGCTACGCTATAGTGTTTTGTCATTTTTGTGTTGAAGAATTTCGTTTGCTTCCAGTCTGCCAGTTTTCAATTATTCGGAGAACAATTTGTGTAGACTCGTTAATAATCTCTGGGTGTCGGCGTCTGTCTATTGTGGTCTCAATCGTAAGTGTCGCTATTTTTGCATGGTTTATTGTAGAGTTCGTGTGTTGGACTAAATATTGCCAGTTTCGCATTCAATTCTAGTTGTTGAATACGGTGCCGATCTTTCTGCGTATACCGAGAAACGATGCCTCTTTTTGGCCAATCATTTAGGTCTTGTTGATCATTTTATTGTTATGCAAGGTCTTCATAATAAAGGAAGAGTTTCAGGCAATGTGAGTTGCTGTTCCCTTCAATAATCTTTTTTAACCGACACTGTTTTGATCCTGGTGCATCATTTTTGTTTCTGTGGCTTAGTTTGTATGATGTATGATGGGTTAATTATTATGAACCACACTCCCTAGTTACTTAATTCAAACTTTTTCTTTAGAAATTACTAGCCTACTGTCAATGAACGTACTTCGTAACTGCTTAGGAATCCTCCTGGATTTCTGTTACAACATAATCTCCTTTTGCTCGATACATCCACGAGACTACTACTTTTTAGAACACTACCTTCATTTTCCGATAAACATTCTCGGCAGTGCTACTTTACACTGTCGGCATTTTTCGATAAAAAGAGTCTTCGAAGTTTTTTTCTAAACATGATTCTTCCTCAAACTCTAGCGCAAGCACTTCGCTCCCCTACTGAAAGCTCCGACGAAAAAAAAAAACGAAAAAAACAGGACGTGTGGTTCGCTATAGAAGCCTGATACTTCTTGATCGTGCTTTTTTGGTGAAAATCGTTATATTGGAATGGTATTCACTTCAATAAAGTTCACAATGAGCGGTTCATCCGAAGTTTGAAGGCTAAACAATTGTCGGTAATGTATGAGTCATATATGACTCATATTGCTACGGACATTTATGGGCAGTATACAGGAAATAGTTGCGTTAATAATTTCCCTCAACGAATCGCAAAGAAGTTTTTAAGAAACTCAATCGAAGCACGTATCGTTTACATAGTTGCCAAGTTATGTGTGATATCTGGTTCTAAGAAAGTGAGCGAAATATACCATTTCCTTCCTCATCTGTATATGGAAACGTATAACACTTTGTCATTCATGGTTTAGTGGGACCCTACTCATTTGAAAAGTGTTGGGGAATCACCTTAAGAAAACGTAGCAATTGTAGTATTATTTTTCCTTCGAAGCAGCGAACTATACGTTGTGCAATACACATGAATTCCAGTGGATGTGGGTCATCTATAATATTTGGAAGTACACACCTCTCGGAATAATGTGGATGGCGCATGGGAACTTCTTTATCAACGGTGGAGCGTCGCGGAAAACGGTTCTATTGAGCTCGTTCAAGAACCATCTTCGTAATTTTTTCTACAAATTCGACTACCGCTGGATCGTTATGTATCCCGAAGGTATGTAATTTGTTATCACGTATTGGAACAATTGACTCACCAACTGTGTACAAAATACTTTAAACATTTCCCAGTTAAGTGTCGTTCGTAAACCCGACACTTGGATTTCTTCTACCGTTCTCCCGAATCTATACTTTCCTCTTCATAATGTTGCGCGTATTTGTATAAATCATAGCTGTAACATTAGCGAAGAAGTTTTCGAGCAAGACTTGAGAGAAAACTTTGATCACTATGGTTTGCATAGAGTCGGATTAGCAAACTCAATGTCAATAACTATTATGGTGCAAGTTTTCCATTATATGTTTCACCTGTAATCCCATTAATCATCTGCAGAGAGAGCCAGAAAATTTTGCGCTTGTCCTTATCGAGCGCCGCCAGAAGTACCCAATAAAATCCACTTGCTCGGAGGACACGGAGAACACCACGGTTTTGCACGCAGTTGTTTTTATCACTATTCTTGTGAAGTGGCACTGATAGTTTACCAGGCTCTTTTGTGGTATAGGTCTACTGCTAGCTGGGCTGCCGAATGGAAACGTAGAGCTCCTCAATTTGAATCACCCAACTCGTGAGGATGGAATGAGCGGAAAAAGTAGTTGTCATACTTGTATTTTCGTTCGATACCCAGCAGCACTCTTTACAACTATGAAGCAGTAGCGGCGAAACACTGAGTGGTGCTCGTCACATAATGGTAATTTGTATTTTTATTTGTTACAATTGATTCCTGCTTTATCGCAAAATCTCCGAGATCTCCGTGAATGGTGAACATTCATAGGCTGTCATTTCAGCTGAAGTGAACTGAAATGGGTGAATCATGAGTCAGCAGCCGCTATTGATTATCATCAGATGTGAACAGTAGCGTCTGTGAATCTGTTTTTTTTTTAACAATTTGTGGGCAGTACTGGTCTTGAGTTCATTATCTGGGTAATAGCTCCAATCGGACTATATTAATTTCAGGCTCTCGACTATTTCTGATCAAAGAAAGTTGTGCGCGCTTTGCTGAGGAGATGAGACTTCAGCCACTTAGTCACTGTGTTTATCCTCGTACTGGTGCAGCTCATGCTGTCATTGATGTGCTAGGACCTGCAAGAGGATCTGAAGAAGGTGACGCACTGCACTTCGTCGAAATTTTTCCGAGTAGTAGTAGAAGCGCATCATAACGGACTGACTTAAGGTAATAAGTTGTCTCGTTGCGGCGGTGGGCCACCTATTGAGTATATTATAGATGCCACTTTGGGATATCCTAATGGAATTGTTCCTGATATTAGTATGCGAATTTTTTCCGTTATCATTTAATTTACATTTTTCTAAAATTATATCATGGAAATGCTCTGCTGGTCGCAACAGCAGTTTTTTCTTGCAGGATCAATACTGCTTGGTGAGAAGTGCTTTCCAGATAGTGGTGTTTGTATACATTATGAGGTAATCCGAGTTAATCCTGAATGGCACGACGAATCGAAATTACAAGGCTTTCTCTATAAGCGCTACCAAGAAAAGGTTGATTTAGATTCAATCTTTATCATCATTTATGATTTGATGCAAATACTATTAATTATGTATGCAAATGTAGATTCATAACAATGAACGCGCCTGGATTAGATATGCGTTTCAACTGGCAACAGTTTATGTCATAATTCTGATCTAGACTAACATGGTTTCAGTACTTGGGTTTGTTGTTTCTTTCGAATGTTAGAGGCTGATACCATAGAATTTCTCTCTTAGGTGAAATTCTTATGGTATTCTTGATTGTCCTTTATCGTAGAGAGAGGATAGTTTGCACCATAATAGGAGCTGTATTAAATGAAGGATTAGGACTTATGACAGATATTTCCACAAAGATGCTACTAAGCTTTTGTAACTACTGATAAATTCATTAATTTATTTTGGCTCTATAGACACTATGTAGTGAGAATCGTGAGAACGCAACTCTAACAAATATGGAGTTTATGCACATTACTTTAATGCACCTCCTAACGGTTTAGCGCCTCATTGTGACTTGGGAGGTGTTCATGGGTGTCGGACTGCGATATACAGCGGGTGTATTCGTCTTCCCGGCATGGTCTCCCAAGCTGAGAAGGAGTCCGGCGTTTTCATCAGGAAGCCTAGCTAAAAGTAAACCAATATCAGAATCCGCCACCGTCCTGGTATCAAAGTCGTATGGTGGTAAATCTCTCTTTGATCCACAAGGGTTGCGTCTGCCTGTCGATGTGACGATCTGGGGCAGACTTTGGCCAGGCTATCCTCGGGACCCACAGTGGCTTGACCAGGAAATCTTCGAAAAACGGTGATTATGCTGGGGTCCGCACAACTAGTGATGACGGGCCCTTTAACTATCAAGTAACTTTAATGCACAAAGACTATGGGAATGGTTTTATGATACCAATCTAAGTAAACTAGTCAAGTGTTCTTCTTTGTGAATGACTGCATTGTTTTGAGACGCTGTATCGAATCGAAAATATCGTACAGATTAGTCGTACGCCAAAACACAGCATACTGATGTGAACTACAACTAAAATTTCATGGTAAAGTTGATAGTACGATAAACACCTCTCTTGTTATTTGCCGTAGCTCACATTTCGTAAGTAAACGGGTCAAGAAAACCTGACGAAAATTATTGACGAATGTATACGTAGTTTCGGGTGATTGCTGATGGCATTTATCGATAAAACTAGCTGAGAGACAGGCGAAACGAAGGACCAGCGTGTTGTGGTGTTGAACGCATTAGCCTTCAGAAAGGGTAATAGCGCGTCCGCTTCCCACCCCAGACACCTGCGATCCGGAGTTTTACAAATATTTCAGCATTAGCATTTTATACGTAGTGTTTTTATACGTAGCGTTTATGTCGTCTAATAAAAATTCTAAGATTTTTTATACTGTTCCTAGTTGTATCTGCTTAAAATTGGACGCTGGTGACGGATCGCTTGCTGTTATTCTTATATCTGTCGTGTTACTGTAGGACATTGTTACTTTCCAACCTAAACAGCTTTCTGGTAGTGGAATACTTATGTGTAAAGTCATATTTTCAAGGATCGCCTTCTTGAAGAGTTCTATAAGACCAATGCTTTTCCTGGTGAACCTCGACCCGTTGTTGTTTCTCAGATTATGATGCTTTTTTCCCAGGTCCGTTTTGTTCATTTCTTTTTTTCATATAGCAGTAACACAAGTTAAAATATGCCTGCGTCTAGCTTTCAACAGCAGTTAACTATTTTTACGTCATTCAGCTAGTGCATTTTTTCATTGTACAAAAACTGGCAGGGCGCGTGTGGCGTAGTGGTTGGAGGCGTCACTGCGACACACACGTGGAAACGATCCTAGCGCACATGGCCCATCAAGCCCTCCATCTGTCTGGGATCGACAAATTGGTACCAGTCTTGTCTGGGAGGATAGCAGCGCTGGCTCGATACGTCGGTAGGGCACTGCGAGTCACTATAAAGGCTAGATATGCATTCAATCACCTCCAACGATGCTCAATGAAGTCGAATGCATGGTGCATTCCTCAGGGATTGGTCAAAGCCGAGAGCATTATCCTTTTTTTACAAAAACTGATAAACTTTATTAGCTTGTTGATGATTTTTATGATGTCACTTAAGAGCATCAAAAGAGCGTCAACGAAATATCTCTTTAAAAGATGGTTATTATTCGTAAAACTGTCTGCGTTGCTTAATCTCTGAGAGATGCTCCTGCATTAGACTTCACTAAGCATCGTCGGAGGTGACTGAATGCATATCTGTCCTATACAATGACTCGAGGTGGTCAACCGATGTAACGAGCTAGTATTCCTATCCTCCCAGACAAGTCTCTTACCAATTTGCCGAACCCGGAAGGATGGAGAGCTTGGTGAGCCTGGGCGCGGGATATATCCCATGTGCACTGTAGGGCGTCTATAACCAGTGCGTTACACAATCCGTCCTCCATTCGGTTTCAAAATTGTATATTATCTAATTCCATCCGTAGTTGAGCATCACAGATTTAAGATCCTCAGTTTTCAATGATATATGTTTTTCATGGGCAACACCTTACATATTGGTAAGCTCTAAAGTAGTACAAAAAGATTTGTGTACAGTATAAATAGCCAGAACTAAGGTGCGCTGAAATCAATGCATGAGGTCTAATCTCGCCAGCATATGTATTGACACGAATGCACGTGCTTTTAACCGCTAAATAGGTGTTATGTTGCCTTTATCCATATTGAGAATGGTTCACACTAGAGAGCTTTGAAAAATACTGATCGCGCGTCTAGGAACATCGTGATTCCTTACTGTTGTGGAAAAGAAGTAGAAAGTGGTGGCAGTTCCATGTGATACATGTGTATTCGCAGCGAAAACCTAATACTTGAGTAATCGCACCACAACACAAACGATAAGGTACTAATATGCGAGATTATTGCAAACAGAGATTGTAGAATAAGCATTGTCATTGACACTAGGGAAGAGGAAGGCTTCAATGTATTGACCAAGCAGAAAGATGTTGGCATAAAGTGTCATGTTAATGGCCAGCTGGAACTACATCCAGTGCAGACCTGATGGAAGATTACGTAAGAAGCTGGAAAAAGACGGATTGCAATGCTTATATACAACTTACTTAGGCAGGTTTTATATTCCAAATTTACTGGCCAGTTTAGAAATCTTAAAGTGTGCTCGAGTACAGATGAAGATTCGAGTCACGGCAGAAACCTCTTGCTCTTCATCACTGCAAGACGACTCACTACGATGTCAGGATTTGGTAATGAAGTGGAAATTACGCCTAAAGGTGGAAAACATTTACACCTATGATTTCTGTCTTGCAGTTGACATCATGAACCTCAAAATCCTGCAGCAAAAAACCACTTAGGGCCTTTGCGTGGGAAATTCGATTTGTAAATGAGAACCTGAAGAGAAGCACAGCTCCATGATCCGATAACACTGCAGTCGATTTCCTGAGAGATCAAACAGCACGGTGTTCGTAACCCGCCTCTACGCACATTTTACGTATACATGCTATGCACCTAGCTTTTGAGAGATATCTTTGGAAACATAACTGGCACAACAACATCTAGACAGGAGGACAATGATATAGTGAGGAAAGCTAACAGAAGATGGGCGAGAAAACTGAGTGGAGTCCAAGAGCATGCCTCTAGAACAATCATCTATAGGCTGAGCAGCCACCTTTGTGGATTTTGTTAACTAACCCCACTCAGAATTGGAAATGATTCATAGACCACTCAGTGGGCATAACAAATGTAAACGTGGTCGAAGCACACGATACGATGATGACCATTGTGCAACAATGACGACTGGAGTGTGGGAAGGAGCTGGAGTCCACGGTGCACGTGAAGGCGAGCCGTGCAGGTGTCCTAGCAAATGCGGTGATGAATTCCTATTATTTTTTAAACAATGGTGGCTAGGATAACATTTATTAAATTGCGAAGATTTTTGTCTGCAAGTTTTAAGCTCTTCATCAGTGTTAGTTTTTGAGCAGGAGAATATTATACTAGAATGTATGCGAATGGGTTCATTGTGCAGAATTATCGCTTTTGTATTACATCTTTATAGAAGTTGAGAAGTTGTTATTCTTTTCCCAACCGCTGCAATGAATGGTGGTTATTTTGTGGAATGGGAGATATAAAAACTACCGAGTGAATAAGTAGTTTACTTTTAACTCTCTAAGAGCAATGACTGTTGTAAAATGACTAATGACTAATGACTTGTTGTAATGACTGTTAGTGCATCAAGAAGGGTTGAACTGGTAGTGGTGCATTTTTTTTTACAATGTCCACTTATTTAGCTTGCACCTTAATTTTCCACATTCACGTAACAGTCATTAGTTGAAGAATCCGTCTTCGCAAAAAATCATGCGTTTCACAGCACATTTCAAAACCGATGACATTGCATTGACTGTTAAGTTTGTCTTTTCAGTTCTTCTGGATTGGCCTTTACTACTTCCATTACACTTTCTGGATTCGTCATATACTTTCATATGTATTCTCATTAGTAATCCGCTGAAATATCTGCACCATTTTATTGGATCCACTGCTATTTGTTCATGATTTATATTTTTTTTCCACTTTGTGTTGTAGTGGCTTTTATTTTCAGTACATCGCGTATGAGTCAACTAATTTCAAATTTCTGTTTCTTTATTTTTGCTATTTAAGACTTTCTAAGAACTTTCTAAAAAGGCTAAGTGTTTTTCTAAGGAACGGCTTTTCAGCTTTTAAGTACACAGCATTAGTGAAGTGTTCTTCCGGTGCTTTTTGCTAACTATAACGTTAACTTGGTAGCACGTGCAATCTCTCTGATTTCATGTTTTCACTGTTGTCTCATATCGTTACACGTTTCAGTCTTCACTTCCCTAATTTTCTTTGAGCTCATCGCATGCGGAGTTTTAGAACTGCTTGCATGAAAGCTCCAATTCAAGCAGATAATGTACGAGTTTTCTTAGGAACACGGTTCTAGAGTATGATTACTTTTATATCTTTTTTTTGCCTTTTTGTTATGAAAGTTGTGGCAACGAGTAAAGAAGTTAAGCCGTATTTAGCGATGTTGCTTCATTTGGTTGAATTTTTCAATATCTCAAGTTTTTTTCAAAACTTTCGAACTTTATTCAAATACAATTCCTATAATATAATCCCTATAATGCTTTTTTTTGTATTTTCAATCCATGCGATCCTGTCATCGCTCCTTGTCTAGAAATTTGGCGGTTGTGAAGCGAATAGGTGTTTGATTCCACTTATTTGGCTTCCATTTGATTTTCGAAGACCTGATTCTGCAGACAGTTCTTGGTCCTCGAAGGCTAACAATAGCAGGAATGAGAAAATTCCGAGAATACACTTGTGCCATTTCATCTGTATCACCTCTCGCCTTGTTGATTGTCGAATTGTTCGAGCGGCTGTCAATAAAGCTTTTTTCCGGCTGCTTGTAAGAGTAACCCAATGGGTTCTAGTCTCTTTGAGGGCTTATTGATCACAATGTTTTCTGACCATCGGTGGTCTTCTTGCAGTACCTTTTACGTACCAAGGAATCCAGTCGCTGACAGCTGTTGCCCATTGGTTGTCGTTCATCACGCATCACTTGTCCGGTCCACTTTATTTTCGACAATTTCGCGTAAAGAACTGTGTCATTGATTTTCATCGTTGACATAAGAGGAATCAGCTCCCTCACTTGCGTGAGAATACTCATGATATCGCTCTTTGGAGTGCGCGTTTCATAACGCTGGTTAGTTTTTCATTATACCTATGTAGCGACTAGGTCTCCGACTCATACGTTAAGACGGAGGACTTTACTGTGTTTGAGATTCGCTCTCTGAATAATGTCGGTTAACTTTTGAAGTAAGGAACAAAAAAAGGTGGCTGTCTTGGTGGACATAATTGTCAGGAGTTCATGGAACAGCATTGCTTCAGATAAAGAATCCTCTAAAGGAGGAGTAGCTTCGGTCTTGGCTGCAATACTTTTTGTGGAAGCCACTGACCTCGTAAGAATAGTAGACGTGATGAAACCAGCTTTCACCTCCAGCAGCTGATTTCTCTAAATAGTAAAATTCATACGGCCCAAGAAGACGACTTACAATGTCAAAGTAGCTATACTCTTGAGGAATGGGTGGTGACTTAATCATCTCTCAACGGTTAACCTTTTCGTTTTATTCGTCGCCAACGAATGGTTGACCAAAACATTCTATCATATTATAACGAATATCTCATTTCAGCTCTCCTTTCTTTGTAATTTTGGGTCAGCAATACAATAGCTGATCGAATATGAAGCAGCGGTAAAGCACGATGAACAACAATAGATCTCCAATACCTAGTAATGAAAGAAAATAACAAATACAGGCGAAATTTTCTATTTCGGAGCAATGTTCTGTAGTTTTTCAATCCATAGCGTCATGATTCATGAGCCATCAACCATATGCGACTCTAAGTGGTTCTTCCTCAACCGAAGTCACTTAAAGACAACTGCTCTGAAGAAGGCGATACTTCCGAAACGTCAGCTACGCTGCTGTATTATATGTGTTCTTGCACGTTAGTAAATGTATGCTGCATAAGCATAACAACCTCGCGATTGTTGAGAAACAGAACGACGCATTCAAAATCAAATGCCGAGGGTAATGAAAAGACATTACGTTTGAAACAATCGACAGTTCTTTGGTGGATGTCTCAATTTGCTCCAGAAAATTCCTCTGAGACAGAAATTTTAGCCTCGAATTTGTTATTTTTCCACTAGTAAGACTGATGTTGTTTCACAATTTTTTTATTCCAACGACATTTGTACATTTCACGCACCATCGTCGATCCATCGTATTGATGACTGAAAACTGAACATTGTGTGCCTCACTTAATGACGCAATGAACTATTAAGTTTTTATCCCTCATTTAACACACGATGTTGTTTTTCCTACAATTAGCAAAACTTTTTACGTTTACTGGAAATTGTAGGGATTGAGGACTTAACGCGCTTGCAAAAAGTAGGTTGTTTTGTTGCCAAACTTATTTTTTGATTTGCCATTCTAGTTTCTAATTAGTATGCGTTAGCTATCCTCCCAACGGTTTACCGCCTCATAGAGCCTGGGAGCTGTTTTTGGGTGTCCGGCTGCGATGAGGAGCGGGGGATTCATTCACCCAGCAGGGTCTCCCAAGCTGAGAAAGTGTCCGGCGTGTCCATCAGGAAGCCCAGGCCCAGACAGAAATAAACCAAAGGTAAGATCCACTACTGTACTGGCGCCAACGTCACATGGTGACAAATCTTCCTTTGGTCAACAAGAGCCGCGACTGCCTATGCTGATGACGAGCTGGGACAGCCTTTAGCTAGGCTAACCTTGGGACTTCAGGCAAAAACTAAAGCCAAACCAGCAAAGCTTCGAAAAAGTGGAAATTATGCTCGGAACCATGTAGGCAGTGAAGATGGGGCATCCAATGATCCGAATGAGTAAAATAAAGTAAATAAATATACGTTAGCCATGCGTTGTGTGCCGTCGTAGTTAGACTTCATTCAGTTGTTTTAGGTGTGTATTTGTAGCCGTTACCGTTTTCCACTTGTTCTTATGCATATTTGCTAAACGTTCCATATTGAAGCATTCCACAATTGTTCTCCAAGGATTGGTATCTAAATAGACTTTCTTTTTGCATTAAAGGAAGTTTTAAATGGCACTAAGTTTTTGGACATAGGCAGAACTGTGTTGTTGTTAGTGTCTGAACAAAATAACCACTAATGTCTTTAGCAGCGCATGAAGAGCAGTGGCAGCAGGCGGCGCCCTGCAATACGCAGGGCATCGATCTCCGCGTCTCAGGCCCAGCAGCTTTCCATCTCTTCTAGGTCGGCAATTTGGTGCCAGACTTGTCTGGTAGGTTAGATAAATCGGTACGCCTGCCACCCGCGAGTCATTGCAAAGACCAAATGTGCACTCATTCGCCTCCAACGATGAGTAATGAAGTCGAATTCGTGGCGCATCCTTCTGAGATTTATCAAGGTCGAGTGGTTTGTCGTTTTTATCCTGCCATCTTTAGGAAATGACTCTCATCTAACTTTGACATAATGGATCAAAGCTTTTTTCTACTCACCAGCTTGCAGGAGGTAGGTGTGAAATGCTTATTGTAGCAGACGTTTTGACTCATTCGCCTTTCCCTTTCTCAGAGTCGTAATTAATCGAGCCCAACATCCACAGTATTTTTATCAACCTTCCATAAACTACTAAACAAATCAATACAATTTATAGTAGTCATCTGTGAGATTCCCTTACATTCTGTTTATCCTGCCATTGGAAACGGTTCATTCTATGCTGCATGTGAGTTCTGTGCTTTGATAGCGATATATTACATATTAAGAAAGTTTTGTGATCCTCGTTTATAATTATGAGTTTGTAGGTGCTCGGATTCTATAGAGCCCGAGTCTTGCTGCAGTTGGAAAACTCGATTTAGACTTCAACGAATTCTGGATGGTTAGTGATGATGACGCTTCAGAAGACAGCGGGGTGAAAGTATGCCCTGAGTTGAGCGATGAATTTACTGAGCTTGCAGTAAGTGAATTTCGTTACTTCACTATCTGATTCTATAATTTTTTTGCTCTGTTAATATCGTTTTTTCTTCTTTCTTGTTGTGATAGGATTCTGTTTTAACGACTGAAGTTTTTAGAGTTGAGAGTTCCCTTCGATCAGCAGGCACTATGAAAAAGGTGGTGGTGTGTGGAGCAATGCCATATATAAATTTCAAGGTAACTACTAATGCCTAAAATTTCTCTTCGAATTATTATTGTAATTTTTTTCTTTAAGTGCAGATATACGACCTCTTTTCCATGTAGTCACCTAATGATTTCTAGGTGCATGGAGAATCTATTACGACTACCTGCACCTAATCTTGGTCGACGACTCCATGACACCAACGTTATAAACTCATTGTTGTTTTCAGATTGTTCATAACCTTTTGTTGCTTGCCAATGAGAGGTGATAATGTGTTTATGTTGTAGTTTGTGAAACAAATTTTCTTCTCTCAAAGCCAAGTTACACCAACGAAAACACTTCTTTGCTTAGAAGGCAATGAAGCAAATGACGAAAGTTCTAATTTCCACAAGCCCTTTCAGAACCGATTATATTATATAGCGAATATCTCAATATTACCCGTTTATGCCACAGATAAAGTCGGCGAGTAAACTAAGCGGTGCTCATATTAACGAAAAGAACATCTAGTTTTAATTGGATGTTGCGAATCTATTTCTCATTCCAATGGTAGAAGGACAAAGATATGTGTTCATTACTCTCTAAGTGACGCGCCGTGCTTTCGCCATCGTTAAGAATCGCTAAGGGTGATCACCTGTATCACCTGTAGTCCCGTTGATCGTCGAGTGACTCGAGCGGGCGCCAGTAAATCCTCCATTTTTCCCTATCGCGGGCAAGAGTAGCCCAATGGGTTCTCCTCGCTTTAGGGACTCGTCGAGCATCATATCTTTCTTCTAGGCTTTTCGTGAAGAACTCTGACCATCGGGTCGGTGGTCTTCCTGCAGTACGTTTGACATCCCGAGGAATCCAGTCACTAACAGCCCTTGTCCATCGGTCATCATTCATACGCATTACGTGTCCGGCCCACCTCATCTTCGACTGTTTGACGTATAAAACGGCATCTTTGATTTTCGATGGTTGACGTAGATCGGAGCTTCGGATCCCATCCCTTACTTGGGTGATATGAATGCATATTTGGCTTATAAAGTGACTAGCGCTAGCCGACCGATGTATCGAGTCGGTTGTATTGTCTTCTCAGACAGGTGTGCTCCCAATTTCCCGACCCCAGAAAGATGAAAAGCTTGGCGAGCCTGGGAAGCCGGATCGTACTCATGTGAATTGCGAGGGTTTATTTATGTAGTACAACCCTCGCGTATCGTATTGCATTCCAGTGGTGTGGTATTTATTCGGTCCCGTTTAACTAAACCAAAGCGCGATCCTTATGAAAGAGTAATTTGAGAAGTTTCCAAGGTTTTAGGTGTAAAACATGTGGTGTTGAGCATTGTTTTCTGAAGATCGATGAAAAGTTACGACAGTAACGATTAAACACTGTTTTGAAACATCAAACGCAATAAATGACAGCGGTGATCACGCATTTTTTAATACCAGCGCTTCTAGAACAAAATTCGTAGTTGTACTGCCGCTAAATATATCTAGTATTGAATAACATCTATAAAAGCTCTCTCATTGGCTTACTTCCTTCCATCCGGCTGATTTTTTAAGTGCCGTTTCTTCACCTTCAGTCAGGATTGCGATGGAATAAATCAACAAGATTATTGAGATAGCTTCTAATACCGTTATCGAAAGAAACGTTGGATTAAACTGTCTGAGGTAAACATCATTCTTATATACCTAGTAGGGAATTAATTCTGTCACCTCAGTCTCGATATGCTGGTCTATTAATCGTTTGAATCGTTGGTGTGATAGTGATTCTGACATCCTGAGAGCATCGTTCTCACAAGGCAACAAATCTCTATCCGATTTCCGATGACCATGTACCCCTCTGGAGTCGTTTAGTGCAGCTATCTCGTTATTTCAAAGAACACCTCGTTTGGCCAGCATTTAACAAGTCAGGAAAGAAGGAACAGGTACTCAAACTGGAAGCCGACTGCGCTACTAAAATAGACCATCCTTGATGGCTGTATGAAAACCTGTGAAGTGAAGTACGCGCTAAGAATAGCACTACATCTGAGAAATGACCATCTAAATATCCAAGTGAATGTATTATCAGTAGAACAAAGTTGCGCTGTTCCATTTCGTTTATTTGGTCTCCGTCTGTTGCAGAGTTCTAAATCGTGCTTTGTGATTTTAAAAGGATGCTTTCATTCAAAACACTTTTGCGAGGTAAGGGCTGGTCTGTGGCAAATAGTCACAAAGATTGTCTTCGAATACTTGTGAGTGATAGTATAATCCAGTGGAAGGCAAGAATTTCTACCGCACCACTGTTTGCTGGATTTGCTTTATTCGTTGTTTTCGGAGTTACATGGTTGAGTCACAAGACGTTTCACTCGCTTCACTGCTTCAAATGTCAAAAATACCGAGCTTTCTGGACAGTATTCCTCTATATGATTGTAGACCAGTACACCATATTCCTGAAAAGTAGTTCTTGTTTTAGAAAGGATCAGGTCACACTCCGCTCTCACGTTATAGATTCGATACCTCTTCAACTTTTGACTCGGTTCAGATCATCGTCTTGGATATAAGTGGCTACTTTGTGGTGCTAAGCTAATTGATCTCTCCGATTTCAGACATATCGGGTACAAGACGATTTGAAGACTTTATCACCACTGCTCGGAGCAATTGTTGTCTACAAGTCAGGAAGGGAATGTGACGAGTTATAAAAATATTTACGACATCGAATGGATGCAATGCGAACTTCCGCCGCTCTATGAGGTCAAATTTTTTGCCATGACAATACACAGAGCTCTAATGCGCTATGGACTGAAGTTGTACAATTGGAAAGGTTCTAGATGGTAAAGAAATATGAAACCTATGTAAACAACAACAGACAGGAGAACAGCAAAAAACGCTTGTACAAACGAACAAGCAAACTTCCCCATTCATTGGCTTGGAAAAACGCTCTTCGAAAAACCGCTTACCGACGGGAAGTGAGTAGGCACTCCATCGGTTATCATTCATACGCATGACGTGTCCGGCCCACCTTATCTAGTCTATAGGTAAGCGCAATGATATTTGCAGGTAAGTTGAAGTTGCACATGGACATTATATTAACTATTAGCATTGGACATATTAAGTGCGGACATGCAAACTCTGTTGACGAGGACAACAGAGGAGGAAAAGCCGAAATCAGAAAAATGTCAGGATTACATATTCGTTTAGAATTTTGTGTGCCTGATCTTTGTTAGTTGCATACTGAGCTACTTAAGAACAGCGTAATCATGTGGTAAATCCTGTCGAATTAGCGCTTGCTCGTAGATCTGTGGATAGACGTGAGCGACTACCAGTATTTTTTTTTTGCAAAACACAAATTATGAAATCAAATGGCTTATAATAATACAACATCTGCGAAGTGGAGAAACGCGAACTGCAATTCTGAAGTATTTTCAATCGAATTAGTCAAGTTCTGGTAAGACTGAGTGAAGCAAGTTTTTCATTTTGTAGAATTCATTAGTACTATGAACACGTGTACTAGAAGTACACTTACTCATTTTCCAACATGAGTCCGCATATGCGTGTGAAGATTAGAAGCTCGATTGAATGCTTTTTCACAGTGTATGCACACATACGGTTTTACCTAAGTAATGTATTTCAAGCTACAAAACTAAAGAACGTTGAAGTTTTCAAAAATTGATGCATTTGGTCTTCAGAAAAATACTTACCGTTGTATGCGTAAGTCGGTGTCGGGTAAGGTTTCCAGGTTGGCGGAAGGCGCGACCGCAGTGATCGCACTTGAAAGGTTTTTCACCAGTGTGAATTCGCTGAAACTGTTAGCTCTTTCTGATTTAGAGAAATGAACATGCCTTTGATCAACATATTTAACACTGATGCACGGTCATCCCGGTACTACGAAGAGAATCGACTTGACCAGCAATCAACGACATTCACAACGAACATCAAAAATCTTCATGTAGAGGCCAAACCTACGCTCGTATCCCGGAGATTTTTGTGGATCACGGATGTGAAAAAATTAATCGTATACATCGAGTGCTATCTTAGCATTTAAAAGTATCGAAAAAAAGGATACCATGGAATGTTTCAACTTTGGATAAAGAATATTTGATCACAAGCTTGGTGTAAGTAGTCCGATGGTTATTAAAAGGCGATCAGTACATTTTCTAGTATCACACCATGCACAATTTAATTCCCCGTGCTTTAAAATCGTCCGACTTAAGCGAAATATTTGCTCATCCACGAGAGGAACTCTGCAACATATTTCGCCAGAGTAATAACTACTCTTCTCGCTGTTCTAGAAATGTCCACTCGAAGCGGTTGCTATTCTCTTCGTCAATTCGTGACCGAATTCGACATGTGCTGACAATGTGTGCATGATTCCATATGATTCCGACTTGGCTCATCTGGCGCGAAAATCCAGTGTGCGTCAAGAGCACTGGGCAGACAATGCGATCACTCTCTAATCCCCAGCTCCAATCATTCCTCACTAACATAATTGCCACTCCATCCCCTACAGTACCATCCACTTACAACACAGTCTTATATAAGTGAATCCTATATACAAAATCAAAATACTACCGTAACAATCGCAGTTTACTCCAGTTCTCCGTTCATCGGTGAAGAGCTAACATTCAACTGTGATGATTTAAATTCCTGTGCCAGTATTTGCAAATTTATTTGGACCCATTTTTAAGAGATTTTGCAACCTCACTAGAGTTTCTGGATTCTGTAGAGTAAAAAACCTGAGCGTACTGACCTTCTTTAGCACTTTTTTCATAGTACCTCATTGGTGTCACCAAAATGTCTTCTCACAAATAGAAGTTCAACCGACCTGCGTCGTGCTGCATTCATTATTCAATGGCCTATGAAAGGCAGCCGTCTCGTATACATTGTTTCAGTCGTCAATGGAAAACTGCGGCGATTAGTAGGCTTTACATGGAGATAGAGACTGCCCAAGGGCTTTACGCTTTCAGTACTAATTTCCTAGCCCTGCACGATATCACTCGTTCGTGCAGACAATAAAAATACTTGTTGTAAATACTTAGAGCTGCAGGATCCAGCTCTTAAACTCTTAAACAGCTTTTTATTGTTAATAATCAACATTGGAGTCCATAGACTGCACAACTTGTGATTATTACCTTGTGAGTGATCAGCGTGTTGCTTCTGCTGAACGTCTTGTCACACACATCACATCGATACTTCTTCGGGTTTCCTCGACCGACGCCATCTGTTTTCGTTGGTCGAAAACTTGTTATGGAACGACATAAAAAAAGTTCTAAAGAAATGGAAATGTCAAGTTTTCTGCTAAAAATTCCAGGTGCTGCAGCAAATTTAGAAAATACCTTTGTTGACGGTTGCCATCATAGTGGACGAATGTCGTAGAGATGACAACGCTCCGTATTGTAGCGTCTGTTGCATGACATGCAACTTCGTGAAGTAATCAAACGGTGTAGTAGGCAGAAATTTCTGAACATTACATTGTCAGTCACTCGATCCTTTTCAAGAAACATAAATTTACCGGTTGCGATGAGTTATGGGAATGTGATCGTGAGCAAGCTTCCGAACAGTTTTCATGGGTCCTGTCTATCATACTTGAAATTAGGCAAGTTAATCGATTACTGCCGAGTTCTCTTTCACTAGTTCTTAGCATTGTCGAACTTCCTGCCATAGAGATGGGTAAGGGCCTGAAATTAATACGGGTATACATAATCTACATTTAAGTAAACTTGAATAATGTCAAGGTTTAAATAGACATTCTCAAGGGTTTTCGTTTCGATTCAGTAGTAGTGAATATCATAAAAAACACTTTTTCACAAAAAAACGAACCAGGCCGTGTTCACAAAGCATAAACGTTCTGTCGTAAAATATCATTTTAATATATTTGTGCCAGAGCTTATTGCCTAGAACTCACAATTTTTACATAACCTGAGCCATGTTACGCTTATCAGAGTCAACAAAACGAGCTGAAGTAGAGACTCAGTGATAAAGGAGCGTAATAAAAATGTTTACAGAGTCGCCTTACTGTTTATGCGGTAAGATGACGAGGACGTCGCATAGCGACTAGTTCTAAGAGGGTAATTTTCGATTTTAGAGAAAGATGATGAAGAATTGAATTTTGTGGATAAAAAGAATACTTTGATGGATTACATTACTAGCTGTGCTAGTACACGCGACTCTTTTAGAATTTAATGCTAATCCTCGGGACACGTGGAAGGCGAAGGCTTAGTTGGCTACTCAGCTAGAAGGAATTATTCTTTCAGAGTTACAGTACGTCGGCTATTCTCAGTTTGGGCAAATCTTTTTAATTATTAAAGGTGCGTGTCTATCGTAAGCCAAGAAGAGGGGATGAAAATATTTTCGCAGAATGTATTAATCGAAAAACACAATGGTAGCACAAAGACTAGCTGAAATTTTAAATCCTAGAGAGGGCTCGACTACATTGAATTAAGTGCTCCCAGCAGAACAAACGGAACGGAAAGCTTCAGTACACGTTAAGTTGCTCAATCATATAAGACAAAAAACATTCCAATAGTATACAGCCTCATAACTGCTGCTACTATTTCTGTGTGAAACTTTTGATGCAAAGGAAAGAGGTTAAAAAGGTTTAGGTGAAGAAGTCTTTCTTTTTCAACAAGAATTGCCTCTCATATGGGTATAATTAGGCAATTCTCTCTTGAAGCTCAGCTATGACTAAAGAACTGCTTGGAATTGCAACATCACATGAGCGGCTGCTTCGGTAAACCAAGAAAACTATCACCAAATTTCGGAAACGTGGCGTACCGTTTTTGTAGAGTAAAGGAATGATTCTTCTCTTCTGCTGCTTGACCTTCTTCCAGTATTGAATCAATGAGGAAGCAGGAACTGCTTTTCACGGTCATGTCTTAGCTGGAATTTTTGGATAGTGAGATGATTTTTATGATATTTTTTTCGAAATGGAGAAACGTGCACGTTCAGCAGTAAAACACAGTTCACTCTTATTATAAAACTTGCAAAATGGTGAAAGTTTCGGGAAAAGCGTTCTAACAGAGGGACATTCTCAAAATCATCTAATTCATGGCTGCTTAGGTACTCTTTCAGCACAACGCTATTATTGATCACAAATATAGGGCAGCTCATTTTATTACTCATTAAAAGTTGTCATAGAGCTGAAGCTATTCATTCTATTAAAATAGAAATTTTTAAACAAGTATTAAAAAATCAGAAGCGAGTGGTTAACATACATTTCCAAATCAAGAGTTGACTGGATTACCAAACCTTTAACTGAGTCAATTTACGGCAATTTTTTTTGCAGTGGAAAGGATGGATAGAATCGTGGATCGTGTGAGTTCTATGTAATAGTTCCATTTAAACATGAAGCAAATCAGAAGACGGCGTAGTATATGCTGCCAATGGCTGCAAACAGCCTACTGTAACATCATGAGAAGGGGCGGTGCGTATTCTTGGCTTTTCCAGGGCTCAGGGCTGCACTAATGCCCTCCCTTCTCACTCTGCCTCTCTTTGGTTCACCTCGCACCTCAGCCACTCTATTCGCTTGAATAATTGACGACATAGCTGATATGGAGGATTATATGAACAACTGACGCGCTTTGACAGCGCAAATATTTGTCAGGAATACTGTAGTAGGAAGTGCCCGGAGTTACGGTAACCGGATGACGCAAAACAATTGAAGCTTACGGGAAAAGTAGGCCAGAGATGATATCTTCGTGAAAGATGAAATAGAATGCTATGGCGACGGCTGGTGACTGCACTGACACATGTGATTGATTCTACGCTTTTAAATGGTGGTTAGATTGCATATCAGTTCAGTAATGAAGCTTCTGTGAAAATTCTATAATAGATATATACCTCTCACTTGTTATAAAAAGAAGTATTGTTAAGGATACTCCATACTTCATGCTCTTGTACTGCATATCTTTCTACCACAGCAAAATACTGCTGCCACTTGCAGAATACTTTTGTGAAGTTATTATACGTTTGACCCTAAGGATTCTGTAGGATTTTTCAACACATGAGCTATATGTCAAATAACTTTCTTTACCTTGCAAGACTCTTTGTCATTGATAATATGGAATCGGCAGTTACTTAGTGATAAGTTGGCTACCACTGATTTTGTCCCGACCTGAAAACGTCTCAAATTTGATTTGTTTTTCTGCGACTTTTTTCCAAAAGACAATCTAGTCCAATTTTTGGTTTGAGTGCAGATTTAAGATCTCTTGCCTTTTTACTACACTGACATTTTTATTCATGTATGAACGTGGTTTTCCTGAAATCTCGAGAGTGCCCTGGTAGGGCGTTTGCAAGTTTTCACGACATGTAGTCCTAGCTGTCATGGTACGGAAATATGTTTTTGCCCACGGTTTGGGTTTTCGTGCGATAGAAGACTTTATAATCCACTATTACTACAATTACTGACATTACTATTACTTACTACTTATGTGTCGCCGCACTGATTTCTGAGATTGCTCGACCACCGATTGGGAACAACAAACACCGATTCTAACCGATTGGTAGGAGTAGTTTGAAAACGTCTGTTCCTGCTTTTCTATTACACTAAAAGCGATAAATGCTTTAATATAAGCAATATAGTATGTTGAACATAACTGTCATGTACTCCAGCTATAATCTCATCGGTGCATCTCGCTCCCAAGCAATGCGCTTCACTAATTACTTCATCTAACCTCCTGACAAAACAACCATCATGATCCACAGTTAATTGCATGTGTGTGAAGAGTGCGGATATCGTGAGAATGGCGCTGGGTTACAAAAGTTC
This sequence comes from Angiostrongylus cantonensis, assembly GCA_009735665.1. NCBI lineage: Eukaryota > Metazoa > Nematoda > Chromadorea > Rhabditida > Metastrongylidae > Angiostrongylus > Angiostrongylus cantonensis. The sequence goes on from MQTX01000066.1 coordinate 501,035, forward strand.
ACAAAAAAGTTCCTTGCCTACCACTTTAAATGAATTCGAAACGACTAAACGATTGAAACGAAACGAATGTTGTTGAATCTGGGTGTCGTCGCCATGTTAGATGACAAATACACTTAAATTCACCTAATGGCAACATATGCTATGATAAATTACCATGCGATATTCGTCTTCATGTTTCAGTTTTCTGCTACCCTTAGTAGCCAGCTGCTATTAATCGGCCAATGTGACATGATTGCATGATTCGGCTGCTCTCTTTTACAAACCAAATTATACAACCACGTCCTCATGGCGATCCTCTAGCAGCTATTCTGGTCCTATGAATGCCAACGTTCGGTGGGTCATGTGTCGATTTCACAGTTGAGTGTGCCGTCAAGTTGGTTGCAGGTGATGACGATGACGCAATAATCACTACACACTGGTTGCGCTTCTGGAGCAGAACTATGCATGGGACGATTTATGCCAGTACTTTTGTGAGAGAATATGTATTTCCCGCAATATATAAATGCCTTCTACAGAAAGCGTTGCTACAATCCATCAATTCTCTAGCAATGATAGACCGCTTCTATCGCACGCGATGATGCCTATTAATAAGTCACATATCTTACGCCTTGCCGTCTCGCAGTGTCTTGAATTTTAATGAAAAACCTACGGAGGCAATATTCACATGCCCTCCGGAATTAGTGGCTCGAAAGTTTTGAATATGGTCTAATTAAAAAGAAAACTCTGCTTGAGGAATGACCAAAACACTGCGAAGTCGTAGAAAATGCTATAAGATCGAGCCCCAGACAATCTCTCATTTCATGCGCATTCACCTATCTTTTACACACAACTTTTAGCAAAAAAAGATGAACATGGAGCTTCACCTATGCTTTAGAGGGATGGACTTTATAGCTGTTTCATTCTGGAAACATATAATTCTTAGCACAACATTCCTCAATGACCATTTCTTGCCACATAACCATTGAAATTGGGAAGAACAAATTAAAGTGATTATCATTTACAGGTGTTTAACATCATTTAGAGGTGTTTAACTAAAAGAAACAAGCCCTCGTAGGCAAATTGAAAATTGAAAGGACACTTCTTGAATACCATCAATACAGTAAGAACTGTAGGGGCAAGCTCTTCATCGACCAAATTAAGTTACCATGCGTAGAGTACTCTTGTTATCGAAAAATTAATGGAAGTCATCGAAAAACCAGCACCAGATTTTACCTTTTAATATAAAAAGTAGTTGCATTCAAATATTCCGTTGAAAGCACTGCATAATGGGTTTTGAAAGAAATGTTGCGAAAATTCAGCGTTTGTAAAGCAAAAATACGCCGTTGAAATTAATTGTATAAAACTCATTTGCATCTACGGTATTACTACAGATTATGTCCCTGTTACGCAAAATCTTACCTCCCACAGTCAACCTCAAAGGAATACTAATATAGTCATTGATACAGAGCGTTTACATGAATTTTCACCATTCTTCAAGGTGGACAGAATTCTTGCACATGTTAAGTCTGTCCAGCAACGTATTTGGGCCGTTAATCTAAAAAGAAACCTCAATTATCGCAAAAATTCCGCAATGTTCAAACTAGGACACCACGGTATGCGGTCGTCGGTGAGCCAAAGAAGATTAGGTTTGATGTACGTGATAATGGGTTTATGTTTGCAGAGTTGCGAAACTCCGTAGATGGCCCGTCTGGAGATGGCACCTGGCTTCCTACTGAACATTTTCCGTGCCGGAAATATACGTGTGAGGCAATGACGAAGCGTTAGACACTCGCGAAAGACGCGGTCAGGTAATGTCAAACGATCACGCTTGCGATCCATGCATAATCATCCATGTTGCATGGACTAATGGCAGAGATAAAAATATTTCACGGCATCAACACATATTCTCCAGGATTCTCTGTAGTAGCTGTACTGTCTATAGGAAAATTAACATAGCAATGCAAAATCTCCGAAAGCAAGCCTTTAAAGCAGCCTTCAAATCAAGAATCGATCCCTTTTCGAGATCTGAGGAAGGTGATATTCAATAACTACCAGCAAAATTTGTTTTAAAAAACAGTGGATGCCAATCCAGTGTCGACTCGGCATGGAAATAAAATTTAGTTAACCATGTCCCGATTAAGGAGAGGTTTTTCAGAAATATTTATGTCCCTTCACTATCATTTCTCTTCTACCGTCATTCTAGATGACGTTACTTCTCACTGGACAGAGAATGTGTTTTGAAATCCTATGGCAGCATAGCACGAAGGTTCATTCTGAATTAAACTTAAAATTGAATTATATGGAAAAACTGGGGTTAATGAGCAATGGTCTTCTAATTTCAAGACCTTCTGCAACTTAGTGAACAATCCTTAGACATCAAGTGAAGAAGTTTCTTGGACCTTAATCGTGTGAAGGAGAACTTAGGATTTAATAGTTTACTTCGTATTCTTGTTGAGCAAACGCGTGGTGTTATTTTTATTCTGCATTCACGAATAAGCTGACGTTTCGGCGGACTTCGCCTTCTTTAGAGCCTGGAAAGGTCAGGTAGACAGCAATCTATTCGGCAAACACCTCCATAACCAAACAGAAAAAACACTGAACCAGAATTTCAATCACACAGAACACAGCTTGGCACATTCACCACTTTAAGAAGCGCTTGTATTTTCGACTCCTGTGCGAGAATCAATAGTTTATATTATGAAAATATCTTGCGTGTATCATGAAAAAGCTTCTTAACGATAGGACCGTAATTTATCACAAACAATGGATAGGAATTCACGAAAGCTCATGAGCTATATGTCAAATAACTTTCTTTACCTTGCAAGACTCTTTGTCATTGATAATATGGAATCGGCAGTTACTTAGTGATAAGTTGGCTACCACTGATTTTGTCCCGACCTGAAAACGTCTCAAATTTGATTTGTTTTTCTGCGACTTTTTTCCAAAAGACAATCTAGTCCAATTTTTGGTTTGAGTGCAGATTTAAGATCTCTTGCCTTTTTACTACACTGACATTTTTATTCATGTATGAACGTGGTTTTCCTGAAATCTCGAGAGTGCCCTGGTAGGGCGTTTGCAAGTTTTCACGACATGTAGTCCTAGCTGTCATGGTACGGAAATATGTTTTTGCCCACGGTTTGGGTTTTCGTGCGATAGAAGACTTTATAATCCACTATTACTACAATTACTGACATTACTATTACTTACTACTTATGTGTCGCCGCACTGATTTCTGAGATTGCTCGACCACCGATTGGGAACAACAAACACCGATTCTAACCGATTGGTAGGAGTAGTTTGAAAACGTCTGTTCCTGCTTTTCTATTACACTAAAAGCGATAAATGCTTTAATATAAGCAATATAGTATGTTGAACATAACTGTCATGTACTCCAGCTATAATCTCATCGGTGCATCTCGCTCCCAAGCAATGCGCTTCACTAATTACTTCATCTAACCTCCTGACAAAACAACCATCATGATCCACAGTTAATTGCATGTGTGTGAAGAGTGCGGATATCGTGAGAATGGCGCTGGGTTACAAAAGTTCACAAAAAAGTTCCTTGCCTACCACTTTAAATGAATTCGAAACGACTAAACGATTGAAACGAAACGAATGTTGTTGAATCTGGGTGTCGTCGCCATGTTAGATGACAAATACACTTAAATTCACCTAATGGCAACATATGCTATGATAAATTACCATGCGATATTCGTCTTCATGTTTCAGTTTTCTGCTACCCTTAGTAGCCAGCTGCTATTAATCGGCCAATGTGACATGATTGCATGATTCGGCTGCTCTCTTTTACAAACCAAATTATACAACCACGTCCTCATGGCGATCCTCTAGCAGCTATTCTGGTCCTATGAATGCCAACGTTCGGTGGGTCATGTGTCGATTTCACAGTTGAGTGTGCCGTCAAGTTGGTTGCAGGTGATGACGATGACGCAATAATCACTACACACTGGTTGCGCTTCTGGAGCAGAACTATGCATGGGACGATTTATGCCAGTACTTTTGTGAGAGAATATGTATTTCCCGCAATATATAAATGCCTTCTACAGAAAGCGTTGCTACAATCCATCAATTCTCTAGCAATGATAGACCGCTTCTATCGCACGCGATGATGCCTATTAATAAGTCACATATCTTACGCCTTGCCGTCTCGCAGTGTCTTGAATTTTAATGAAAAACCTACGGAGGCAATATTCACATGCCCTCCGGAATTAGTGGCTCGAAAGTTTTGAATATGGTCTAATTAAAAAGAAAACTCTGCTTGAGGAATGACCAAAACACTGCGAAGTCGTAGAAAATGCTATAAGATCGAGCCCCAGACAATCTCTCATTTCATGCGCATTCACCTATCTTTTACACACAACTTTTAGCAAAAAAAGATGAACATGGAGCTTCACCTATGCTTTAGAGGGATGGACTTTATAGCTGTTTCATTCTGGAAACATATAATTCTTAGCACAACATTCCTCAATGACCATTTCTTGCCACATAACCATTGAAATTGGGAAGAACAAATTAAAGTGATTATCATTTACAGGTGTTTAACATCATTTAGAGGTGTTTAACTAAAAGAAACAAGCCCTCGTAGGCAAATTGAAAATTGAAAGGACACTTCTTGAATACCATCAATACAGTAAGAACTGTAGGGGCAAGCTCTTCATCGACCAAATTAAGTTACCATGCGTAGAGTACTCTTGTTATCGAAAAATTAATGGAAGTCATCGAAAAACCAGCACCAGATTTTACCTTTTAATATAAAAAGTAGTTGCATTCAAATATTCCGTTGAAAGCACTGCATAATGGGTTTTGAAAGAAATGTTGCGAAAATTCAGCGTTTGTAAAGCAAAAATACGCCGTTGAAATTAATTGTATAAAACTCATTTGCATCTACGGTATTACTACAGATTATGTCCCTGTTACGCAAAATCTTACCTCCCACAGTCAACCTCAAAGGAATACTAATATAGTCATTGATACAGAGCGTTTACATGAATTTTCACCATTCTTCAAGGTGGACAGAATTCTTGCACATGTTAAGTCTGTCCAGCAACGTATTTGGGCCGTTAATCTAAAAAGAAACCTCAATTATCGCAAAAATTCCGCAATGTTCAAACTAGGACACCACGGTATGCGGTCGTCGGTGAGCCAAAGAAGATTAGGTTTGATGTACGTGATAATGGGTTTATGTTTGCAGAGTTGCGAAACTCCGTAGATGGCCCGTCTGGAGATGGCACCTGGCTTCCTACTGAACATTTTCCGTGCCGGAAATATACGTGTGAGGCAATGACGAAGCGTTAGACACTCGCGAAAGACGCGGTCAGGTAATGTCAAACGATCACGCTTGCGATCCATGCATAATCATCCATGTTGCATGGACTAATGGCAGAGATAAAAATATTTCACGGCATCAACACATATTCTCCAGGATTCTCTGTAGTAGCTGTACTGTCTATAGGAAAATTAACATAGCAATGCAAAATCTCCGAAAGCAAGCCTTTAAAGCAGCCTTCAAATCAAGAATCGATCCCTTTTCGAGATCTGAGGAAGGTGATATTCAATAACTACCAGCAAAATTTGTTTTAAAAAACAGTGGATGCCAATCCAGTGTCGACTCGGCATGGAAATAAAATTTAGTTAACCATGTCCCGATTAAGGAGAGGTTTTTCAGAAATATTTATGTCCCTTCACTATCATTTCTCTTCTACCGTCATTCTAGATGACGTTACTTCTCACTGGACAGAGAATGTGTTTTGAAATCCTATGGCAGCATAGCACGAAGGTTCATTCTGAATTAAACTTAAAATTGAATTATATGGAAAAACTGGGGTTAATGAGCAATGGTCTTCTAATTTCAAGACCTTCTGCAACTTAGTGAACAATCCTTAGACATCAAGTGAAGAAGTTTCTTGGACCTTAATCGTGTGAAGGAGAACTTAGGATTTAATAGTTTACTTCGTATTCTTGTTGAGCAAACGCGTGGTGTTATTTTTATTCTGCATTCACGAATAAGCTGACGTTTCGGCGGACTTCGCCTTCTTTAGAGCCTGGAAAGGTCAGGTAGACAGCAATCTATTCGGCAAACACCTCCATAACCAAACAGAAAAAACACTGAACCAGAATTTCAATCACACAGAACACAGCTTGGCACATTCACCACTTTAAGAAGCGCTTGTATTTTCGACTCCTGTGCGAGAATCAATAGTTTATATTATGAAAATATCTTGCGTGTATCATGAAAAAGCTTCTTAACGATAGGACCGTAATTTATCACAAACAATGGATAGGAATTCACGAAAGCTCATAGAGAAATTCTGTTTTTAACATATAGATTAAAAAAACGGGGCTTGTTCCTTTCTATGCCTCTCTAAGAGTCTTATCTCACCGAGTTCAATCTCACCTATTCGTAATAAAGCAAGGATAATTATCTCTTATAATAATAACAATAATAATAATAAGGATAGTGATGTCAATAATAATTACGATAATCGGCAATGAGAACAACAACGAAGCACTCGTGATTATTGGATGCAGATTTCTTAAGGAGACACCAGATATATTAATTTTACAGCTTGTGATTTTCATTTCCACATTGCCGGTATTTGAATGTAAGTGAAAATGGCTATATTATACACATGGGATTGAGGGTAAAGTGCTCTGCGTTCATCAATCCCAAAGGGATGTGCCATGAATTCGGCTTCATTTAAGCATGGTTAGAGGAGAAGCAATCCAATTCTGGCCTATACAATGACTCACCGTGGCCTATCGGTGTAATACGTAAGTTTAGAAATATTGAGCGAATGCTTTTATCCTCAAAGGTAAGTTTGCTACCATCTTGCCGGCTTTAGTGGAATTGGGGCTTGATTTGACCTGTGCGAGGGATCAGAACTTTCCTGTACTGCATGACAACGAACTATTCCAGCATGCCACACGTAATGTGTGAAAATCGTGTTTTAAAGCCATCGTCATGGGGAAGAAACTATGGATAAAAATTTTTGATTTATACGAACTATTTAGCAGGAATCACTAGGCAGAAATATTGTAGAGTAATATCGTTTTAATGTCATGAATGACTGTTTAGATTCCGTCATAAATCTTTTTAAGAAGTCCTCATATTCTCAAAGTAGAGCCGTGTAAAGGTGGTTCAGGCCTCCTAATTGAGATGCTGCTTTGAATATTTAAAGGAAAAGGTAGGGCGCACCGCTATATGTAGCGTCTTATAATGTTCCTAGAAAGCTAATAGTTCACCGACCTTCCATAGCTTTAGCTTGCAGCTACATGCTTGGATGATGATGACCATTTCAAGTCGCAGGTTTCTTTCAAGATTTTTGCGTTAACATCCTTTCATTCGTACTAATTCTTGTTCATTTTGGGACGCTCAGATAAAAGTGAAGACCAAACCATGTACCGAGGCCATATGCATCAGAAAGAGATTCTATTGATCGTTTTGTGAGAGGTTGTTGAGGCTAGTGGCTAAACTTTTTGAACATGGATGAAACCGTCACAGCACAGAATTATTGTGAACCAATCCGTTATGTCGAACGAACTCCAGAACAACAACGGCTGTGAGTGCTATCAAACACTCGAATGGGCCAATTCTGTAACATGGAAACGCTCGATCACACCTCACACATTCAGCACTATAAAAAAAATAAAAGAATTGCAACAGAAAAATTTACCCTGATCTTGCTTATTCATTGCAACCAAATAACAGTTGCCAATTCCTCAAGCAATTCGGCCAATTCGAGAATTTGCAAGGATACGTTTTGATCGAGCAGCACAATTTTGAAAATGTCATCAGAAGGGGGTACGAAATCCTAGAATTTTTTCGTGAGGGACAGAATGAACATGCTTTGTCGAAAATATTCCTTTAGTAGGTTTTGCTAATTACAAATTCATTATGGGATTAGATGTATCTATCTGAAACTGAAGGCTAAAAATCGACCTTAGTTTTCGGACAACAAAGTATTGATCCAGTTTGTGCAAATGTGTAAGATGTCCAGAAATGTTAATTTATCTCATATTCGTCAGTGTGCTCATTTCTTGTTCTATCGATACATTTGTATCAGGTCCCATGGAATCCTTCATAGTCCTTGCTTCTCAGAAGTAGGAAAAAATTTGCTGAATAAAAAATGCTTTTAGATTGACAAACGAATAGAAGAAAAAAGTTGCTGAATAATTAATTATGAATAGAACAGAAGACAAAGTGGAGCGAGAACTGCAAAACACATGAATTTTATTTCTGGGTATATTTCTTTCACTCTTGTTGTCAAAGGAATTTACTTCAGAAGTATGCACACCGGATTTCTGTTCTTACGAAACGACACTTCGATCTCGGAGCTAACGCCACTGTTCCTTCTTGTGGAAGTCGCAAAGAAAGTGCGTTGTGGTAAAAGTGTTCCCAGATGTTGTTTGTGCTTTGCCCCTCTAGTGAAACCTGTCAGCCATGCTGTACACGGGTGCGTGGGGGGGGGGGGGGGGGGGGGT
>MQTX01000066.1:509567-527161 GCA_009735665.1 Angiostrongylus cantonensis
TCCTAGGTTCATGTAGATCTTTCGGTGACCTTATGCCCCTATTTCCAGTCGCACTGACAACACGCGAATGGAGGAGAGTCGAGGCTAGAGCACATTCGATCGCGCAATCCCTTCCACAATTTCAAGGTCTGACCTACAAAACGTGGTTCGTCCCGGCACCCCTTACCGAATGAACGAGTTAGATCCACTTCTTACGTCCGCCATACCATACATCGCTGCTTCTGAAATCAATTAGAATGACATCAAATTCATAATAGCTTGTACAATTTCAACATCCCTACTGCATAGCCTTGTCGGTAAACGGTAATATCAAATTCAACGATCTGAAGGACTACGTGCTGAAATTTCTTGACCTGTTTTGTTCATTTCGTTAAATTCATCTGGACTGCAGAGGTGTTCTGCCTGAAAAACTAATCATTGGAAAAGCAAATTCGTTTGCTCAGCACTTTGTAGACGAACTATTCATACTGTTGGTCATCAGGTCCTGTTTCTCTTTATACGTTGATTTGACCTTGAAACATTTCTAGCCTTCTTTTCAATGTCCGACGTCAAAGAGGGAGAACACAAATTACGTTGTTAATCTTCTATGGGTTCTTTGCAACTCAAGCTATCTAGAATCCCACTTACATATAGCTCATCTTTCATTGACCCTCGTCCACCCAATTATGTCTAATTGATTGATAGGTGAAGTACATGCATGAAAAGAATGTGGGAGATGAAGTGCCCTTTGTAAACGACAGAAAACAGATGCTCATGATATCTCGAATTTCAGGAGATTTATGCTCTATCATCCATCTAGAGCATTAAATTTCGGTGTGGCAAACTCTACAATGTTGGAGCGACCTCAGTTGATTGCACAGCCGACTCCAATCCGACCATATCCTTCAGCAGACGGCTTTGCTCTTTACCAGGTTACTGTCTGATTACTGTTTGAACACATCGAACGTTGCCCTGGACTATAATGCATTTTCACTACGCAAGCAACTGATTAAACTGATCAGTGCTCTTTATTCCTTATTTTGGCATTTTTTTTTAGCTTTATCTTTCTCACCTTGGCTCTAACACGCCTGTCACCTCATCTCATACGGCTGCACCATCTATTTTTGGTTCAACTCATTGGGTAAATTTATCCGAACGACGAAACACATCCAGGTAATGTGGAGCTTTTAACCGTTGTTAAGTGAAAAGTGCCGAGAGAAGCAAGATTATTGTTCTCCAGTCCTGATGCTCGGATAAGCACAACGTCATCTGGAACAGAATCACGCTCGAAATCTTTTCCATCAGAAAAACATTCGTGGTTATCACATTACGTAGGAAATGTCAATGGAGTGAGTTCATAAAAAACTGTCATGATTTAGGTGTGGCAAAATTATAGCCACATATTCACCGCATTTATAAGTGGCTCTTACCTATTAATTTATTGCCTTTTTTGTCATCTATTAACAACTTCTCTTTCATCGGTTCCAAATTAATTTCAGCCCGCTCTTTATTTCGAAAGAAGTGCTTCTATGAACAAATCATATTCGGGTATTAATCGACGACGGTATAAGTTGACGAGTGATCCACGTAGTCATTAGTAATTTCTTCACTTTTACTGTAATAAACTACCCATTAGGGCTTGCTTGCTGGAGGGCTCATGAGGAGCACCACACCCTGTCTTCTTTTATTCGCTTTGTTTTTCATGAGGAGTAGTCATCGGCAGCTCCATCTTTCCACTGGTGTCAAATATAATCACGGATTCTATCAAAGGGGTACGACCAAGCTTCCGAAGTAATCAGTTTCGGCATTCTTAGCATTAAGTGGATCCATGAATTTTGAGGAAATGTTATGAGAAACTTTGCCACCTTTTCTGCTCATCACAAGTTTCTCACTCATTGCTCTTATATATAGGACCTGATACATGCTAAAAATTCTTTTTCTTGTCATTTGGAAAGCTCACAACAACGGGAACAAAATTAAATTCCAGGGATCTTTCGATTCCGACTTTTTGTCAGTTTCCGATCCATCTGAAGCATCGTCACAGTACAGCAAAGAAAGGAAGTATTCACCAATGCTGGTGCTCGTCTTCATCAACATTTTCACCATTTTTCTTAGAGCACGCAGAAATCGTTTTCAGTTTGTCCACTCTGCAAACGATGTGAACAGCCCAGAAACTTGTGCCATCTGCAGCGATCGTTCATCTGGACTGCACTACGGCATTTACACTTGTGAAGGGTTAGTTTTTACGGGAACTCGATTCCTCATTATTTTTTAGATCATAGAACGAAAGTATTGTATCCTACAAAGATGAAAGGGGTAGGGGGGAGGATAATTTATCGACACTTTATTCTGATTTCGTTTTCTTGAGAATATTTGTTGTTGTTTACCAAAGAACATGGTTATTTATTGCTAATTTTTAGGAATAAAATGACCAATCTTCCTGCCGAAACATGTTTGTATATTTGTCCTTTGTCACGCAATATTTCACTGCCTGAGAGTTTCATTCAAATATTGTGACAGTGCTTGAAGATTTTTCAATATATGGAAATTCCAGACGTGCTTTAGAGATGTTCTAATGCATAGGGGCCTGAAATGAGCGAAATCGATTCGCTTTTATCAGCATTTCATCGTTTCCTAGAAAACTCGATCCTGTGCATTTGAAATTGTGGACGAATTCGCGTGACATGACCTTGACTGCGCTTTCCGCATATGTCACCACTAACCCAGTTTCACTCTCTCAGCCAAAGGCCAGAGAATAAATCATGGAAATACGCGCGAAATGCGTCCGCGTTTTAAAGCGTTTACTGGAGAAACGCTGCACGCGACTTGTAACTAAGACCTAATTTCTATTTATCGCTAACACGTTGTGCTCTATCCACGTAGTGAATGCTGGTCTATGTCCAAATTAAGTGTGACGAAGGAGAATTTTGTTTGCTTACTTATTTGTCAATTGGGTTGAGACTCTTTTTAATACGATGAAAAGGACAAATGTTAAAAATTAAGGACGCTGGTGTTAATACTACAAGGAGAACCGTTTCTGCTTTGGGTTTTTAGCTTTTTTTAGCTTGTCCTACATTGAAATGCGCACAATAATAATGTGCTAATCTGTTGATTATCCGCAGTTGCTTAGTTGGATAAATATTTTTTGCTTAGTAGGGCCGACATTCAATCGCTGCCGCTAATGGTGTCTGTTCTTACGTAAACACCAACGTTTGTGTGGAAGCAAATAAGTGCAAATATTAGTAAGGTAGTGGAGCACGGCGTGGTGCTCTACGAAATCGCTGTGTGAACGGATTGTGTCCTTGTACTGCTACTGCGTCAATCCGCTTCCTGCAGTCATGAATGATGAAATCTGAGAGGCTACAGCGCCATGCGGCTCAATGTCGTCGTCTGCCTCGTTTTTGCTGTTCATCGAATACAACCTGTACGTGGGAATCGGCGGTATTCGCAGTAACTGTTGGCAACTCGCCCCACTAGGAACTGGGTCGCGACCTCTGTGACTGGCGCGAAAGTACGCGCTGCTCAGCGCGTCAAGGCTGTTCTACACGCTGTCCACACCTCATGTCCAACCGTCGTCCTTCACTTATCATCCGTTAACCAACTATAACTATGTCGACGGTGTGCATCAATGTTGTAGAGAAACCCCTGTAAAAAAGCAACTATAGATCACTAGAGTATTAACTGAAACATAAAATAATCATTGATTTAAAGAAATTGAAACGGGCCTTGCGTATCACGGGGGTGCTGTCGCAGATTTCTCCAATCGTTTTGACTTTGGATTGAACTATTTTTCTTGAGTAAGTCAACCTGTAAAATTTCAACAGGTTTCCATATCCTCTGCTTCATGAGCTTGAATGATCAGTTTTCATAATTATCTCAGTCTATGTAACAGTTCACAGAACGGAAAGAAGTTCATGGTATCTTGATTTCAGAGTGCAGAAAAGCTCGTTTCGATGTCTTTTTGGTGCCGTTTTTCTCTGAGATGGACTGATATATACTATTTATGAAAATTAAAACATATTACGTTCTATCGATTTCATTGTGCTATCTTTCGTGAAACATGCTTTCTACGGCCTCTACTTCGTCATTTGTTGAAAGTAGATGTGAAACTCTTTGGCGCAACGCGTTGTTGTCCACGTTCTATGTTCTTCTGCAGTTTTTGTTTTAACAAGTATTCTCTGATACTGACGAGTACGTCTAACACGCAGTAAATAACTGCGTGGAGGAAGTAACGCTATAGATACAATTCTTTTTTATACTCATATGTTCTGCCTCTTCAATAGTATTAACACTGCATTCTTTTTGGTGTCGGAGTCTTTGATAATGTTTAGCTCGTGTGTTCAATAATCGGTTCTTCACAAAGGCTTCAAGCAAATTTTTGCCTTAAATAAACGGAAAATTGAATGGTTGGTTTAAATAATGCGTTGAATAAATCGCGGACTAGCTGCTTTAGTAAATAAATAAACAAATTTTTACACAGAATGAAGTCCAACAGCAGTGAGTCCAGAGTGTTGTCTAGATCAACTTCAGCTTAAATCCACATCGCTCACTTCCTACTCAATGCTTCCGTTAGAAGACACCATTTCGAACTACATAAAGCAGTTTCATGATTAGCTTTTTCCGTGGTCATTTTGTTATGATTATTAGTTGTTTAAATGCTTAGATTTCTTGACCTCATAAGTCGTGCGAACCTTGCCACTTCCAACATTGCCTTCACATATGTAAAGCCATTTTTCAGAGATAGTTGGTTCTTCTTATTGACATGTTGGGTGCAGGTTTAGTGTCATTTTCCTAGAAATCCCAGAGTAATTGCTATACAGCCTTCCTAGGTTTCTGCCACAGTAAGTCACCGACCGTTTTAAATTTGAAGGAGGTTGGCTTCTTTGCAGCTACGACTAATGCAGAAGACCATTCGTTCCTCCAAAATGCCGTTGATGTGTATCAAGTTATGTACATCGTGTTTAAGTTCCTTAATATTGGTAATCGATTCAAGGCATATCTGAAGGACTTCTATCAAATGCGCTGTTCGATAAATTTTCCTACATTTTTAAATTTCGTAAGTTTTGAAAAGCTACATTTTGCCTAACGTCTGGAACATGTCAAGTACTTTGAATCAAGATGGTCAGTATCATAAATCTTGCGGTTCGCGGCGCACATTTTCCAGTCGTTTCATACTCTCGCGATCGTCATCCATTCACGTGGTCTGCCGGTATGGTTTTGAGTGCGACAATGGTTATTTATTTGTTTTCATATACGGAGCTGTTTGCTGGAAGAGAGGGAGTAGATTGTAATAACGAATCAGTTTTTGTGCTGAGTCTAGGATTACAAGACTTTTAAGAAACTTGTTAAGATAACATATACGAGCTCTCTCTCGGCCAAATTGCCTTTATTTTTCAGTTATTCTATTTAAATTGTGCCTTACGCTACATCTCTCGCATACAAATAGTGGTCGTAAGCATATCGCTTGTCATATTGGAAGTGAGGAACTCGGCTGATACAGCCACATTGCTTGTGTCTTTTGAACTACTTGTCTTATTTGATTTACATCTTTGTTTCGACAACCGCTGTATACGTCAGCCGTTCTCGTGCATAAAAGTGAGCTGCAAGATCCTTTTCAATGATTCTCACTCCTCTCAGTCGACAAAATGACATAGTCAGCACCTATTTTGAAAATTGCCAGAAATGACCTCTTTGGTTGAGCACCGGCCGCCAGTCGATGTCGTCCTTCAAACGGCCATGGCCCTGTTTGATTATGCATCTGTTGCTTCACTCGTTGCTGCGCAGCTGCGTAAAGCTACCACTACAGAGGTCATTTAGTTCTCAAAAGCTGCTAATGAATATTTCTTCTAATGGAAGCAATCCCAAGGATTTTGCGCTGTGCTAGCGAATTAGTTCTAGAAGTGCACTGGAGCTCTTGCAAGTTTTTTATCGTCAACTTGGAATTTTACTTGAAACATATACGGACCGTGTACCATCACGTGCTATCAATGTAGGAACGTCATAGACTGAGAATTATGAGAATTTGCTGTTCTATTTCTTTTTATATTTGCACTTTTGTGTCCAGGGCCAGTTTTCCTACACGTGCTTTCTCACTTATACGGATTTTGAAGCGATCTCCTTCGTAATACTCCCATGCATTCATTTGCCACTCCGTAGTTCTACATACCGACACAAAAGTTCTAAATGTGCACTTAAATATGCATACTATTATGTGTGTACTTGAAAATTTAGAGAATTTCAGCGGTGTTCGTCATGGTTCAGATACCTAAATGGTGCGAGGTTTACGTACGCGCAACAGAATTTTTCCTTCTTCACCCTTTTCATTTCTATTCACTTCAGGAAAAGATTTCCTTTTGAATCTTTTACAACACTGCCTTTACTTTTGATCGAATTCTCCTCTTAGAAACGTCGCTTAAAGATTTTTTTCTAAAGAATTCTTCTTGGAAATTTGATTTACTGATGAGCTTTTTACACTGCACTTTAGGTGTAAAGGGTTCTTTAAAAGAACCGTGCAGAACAAGCGTTTGTATTCTTGCGTCGGTAGTGGAGGAGGCTGTCCGATGACGAAGGAGCACAGAAATAGGTTTGCTCACGTTCTTGTTTTCTGCTTGAAAATTTCGAATGGTTCAGTCTGGTGTCTTGAAGTTCATTTCTGTATAATTTTGCAGTGAAGACAGTGTTGTTTCATCATCATCATCACATTTGCAAGGCGTTTTTATTAAAGAAGAAAATTTCGATTAGAGCATAGTTTAGGAGTATATCACATTGCTGCAGTGAATTAACATCATTTTTTGTAAAGAGTACCCTTGTAACTTCAATGAAGCTGAGATATTTGGAAAAGTGTGGACCGCAAGTGCTTGCGGCGGGAAACGAACACCTATTATCCTTTCCGGGGGCTAACGCGTTCACCACCACACCATGCGGGTCCTTTGTCTTGCCTGCCTCTCAGCTGGTTCTATCGATCTTTTTGCCATAAGCATTCACCCATGAGCGGGATTGATCTGGGGAGCCCGAATCGGCAATGAACCCAGTTAAGCTAAGGCTGCAGTTATAATCACAATTTTAACTTATTATTTACAGCCTATTCTTTTTTTTAACGGCAGGCTATATTGCGAAATATAACTTCAATGATGCTGAGTTATCTGCAAAATTCCGGACCGCATGTGTCTGCGGTGGGGAACGAATGCGCTACTGTCCTTTCCGGAGAGTAACGCGTTCACCACCACACCATTCGGGTCCTTCGTTCGCCTGTCTCTCGGCTAGTTCTATCAACCACTGCCCTCAGCAACCACCTGCCAACGGGATTGAAAAGAGTAGGCAGTAATTAATAAGTTAAAAAGTAACCTTATACTTAATCGGATCCATTTAGCGTTGGAGAGCTCTACTTTTATGTCTTCAAAACTAGTCAGTATTGTGCATTTTTCCAATTATATGTCTGTACGATACAATCAGACAGTGGGAAACATGTTGATCTTTGGTACCATAGGTGTTGGAGAGTCTGTTCACGATCACCCTTACGTTTGTCATCCATCAAAGTGCAGTCTATTGTTTATCACACAATTTATGACTTTTTATGTTTTTTTTGTGGTATCACAATACATATTGGGAAATTTTTATTGCATGATGCGTGGAAGTATCTCCTGCGGGAGGGGGAGGTACGTGCAGTGCAGTGGTTAGGGTGGCGCTGGAACGCTGGAATGATGCACATGGGGTCGATCTTCTCGCACCCAGGCCTACCATGCCCTCCACCTCTCTGTGGTTGGCACTTTGGTACAGTACTTGTCTGGGAGGATAGCAGCACTAACTCGATACATCGGATGGTCATAGCGAGTCGTTTTAAAGGCCAGATATGCATTCAATCATTCAATCACCTCTGCTTGATGAAGTCGAATATATTGCACATCCCTCAAAGATTGATCAGCGCCGAGCCTTTACGTAGTGGAGTTGTTTCATTTGTTCGTTTCGCCAACTTATGGTAAATGGTCTCATAGCCTGAAGTTGTGCGTTTCCTTTCATGTTGTCAAGTGGCTTCTGTTTGTGAGCCACGCATTTCCTACTATCACGCAGTGCCGAGCGCTGCATCGAGATCTGCTGGCCTCATATCGAACAACACTGAAATGCAATAAAACTACGAAAAAATTACCGTGAGCCATCATAGAAACCTTTGAGCTTTGGTTATTCGATTTAGTTCAAAAAGGCAGGAGAAGACTGCCAGAAACGAACAGAGGAGAATTGTGTTATTCACACATGAATGTTCATGATTCATATTCCAGGCATGAGGTTTTATTGTAGGCTTAAGAGAAAGTATAAAACACATAAATATTGCCCAACACTGTGTATTTCTTCAGATTTCCACGCGTATTGGTGAAAGTTAAATCACTGCTGAAGTAGAGACTTAAGTCAATAGCTGCTTTTTGGAAACAGAAAGAATTGTGTGAACAGAATGAATAACAGCTATAATGAATAACAGGGGTGCGTGTGGGGCAGTGGTTGGAGGCGCCACTGTGACACAAACCTGGAATCGATCCCCGCTCCAATGGCCCAATAAGCCTTCCATCCCTCCGCGGTCAACAAAGTAGTACCGGACTTGCCTGTGAGGATAGCGGCAGTGGCTCGATACATCGGTAGGCCACCGCGAGCCATTGTTAAAGCCAGATATGCATTCAATCACCTCCAAAAATACTTAATGAAGTCGAATTCATGCCACATCCCTCAGCGACTGCGCCGAGTGCTTTATCCTTTCTTGTAATGAACAGCGAATAATAAGACCATAATTTATCGCTTACTTATACTTCGTTATTTTTTCATACACGTTATGAATAGGAGAAGCATATTCTATCATAGCTTGCGCGATTAAAAGTACGCTTGATTAAGCTTCTGCATCAGAAACTCTAAGAAATCCAAAATGTACATTTAAAACTGCTTAATTTCATAACGTAATGAAATCTTGTTAGTTGGGTTCAGGCTCGTGTATTTGATTGTTTTCACACGAATCGATTTGGCTAGTGTTTCAGGTGCCAATTTTGTCGATTTCAGAAGTGCCTTCAACAGGGAATGGTTTTAGAAGGTTTGTAGTACTTGTATTGTATTGCCCATACATTCTACTTTGTTACAACCATCTATATTATTTCGGCCATTCGCATTCCCTTCAAATGGAGTGGTGTTGAGCCTAATATTTTGTGTCATTTTCAGTCTGATGCTAGTTTAGTAAAGTATCCTTTTTGCTTGTTAGCGGTACAAAACACATATCTCTCTAGCAACAAGTCAATGTTGCATTTTATTTTGCCTCTTTAGATACTGCATTATGTTAGCAGTACTTTCTAATAATCTGCTCCTACTCGTTCACGAATATACAAAGCATTTTCTGATTGGAGGTCTTTTCATGGTTCGGATTGCGACTTTTTTAATAGTAGGAAATTGAATCTCTTTTCACTTTGAAAGTTATATATGGAAACTGTATAACCTTGATCGCAAATTTCGAATTAGCAACTCATGCAGTATGTGCTACTAAAACATTCCTCACCTCAAGAACTCTCCAGATCAGTTAGTTAGTTCCATATACACTTGTCACTCCATAGCCATTTTCGTAAGCGACTTCGTTGTTAGCCAATTCAATGAACCTTTGCAAACATTGCATACGAAAAGTTAATATTGAAATACTGTTTGCCTCATCATTCAGCAACTTAATGGTCATATCTATTTTAACATTTCCTAACTCGAGATGCTGTTTTCCTGTGGAATGCACCAATAATTGGTTGAAATTTCTATCGATTTCGATCTTAAGAGAGTTCGTAGGGAATCTTGAGATGTTTTTGATTCGGAACATCATATTGTGTTTATTCTATAGTTTACCATAAACACCGTGAACTGCTCACAACATTGGAAAAAGTACTGAGTTGGAAAAGTGTAGGTAAAAAGCGGCTTTACTTTGGATATAAAAATTCCGCGACATACGGCGACGCAAACTAGGTTGTGGGCCTCTTGCTGCTACTTACTGCGGCAACTGATGGTTGTGATTAAAAGACCCTTACTAAAAAGATTGCGGAGCAGTTAGATGCAGATGGACTACTAGCGGTCTGTTATTAAGAACCAGAGAAGAAACAGAGAGAAACATTGGTTATTTGAAGGTAACCACTTTCTTGCACGAAGATATCTGATTCCATCTTTATCGTGGGTCTAACGAAGTAAGAATGACTTCGATCTCAAACTTTGCTTAGTGGCTCTCTCTTCTATAGATTAGTTTCCTATAATAATCTCTTTGAGGTTCCAACAAGCAAGCCACCACACAAATTCTCCTTGAGGGGCACATCATTTCGAGGAATCGAGAAGCTCATACATGGAACAGTTTTATTTTTGTAAAGCATGCATTGAGCTCAGCTGTATTTATTCCATTTCTACCAATAAAATTTGTATGATATTGGAACGCACTGCTTTGAAGTTGGTTGCACATAAATGGACGAATCATCCTCGTGTTCTATCTCGAAATGTGAACTTCTTTCTAACTAAATTCCATGACTTTTCTTAGTTTTTGTGCGGTTTATGATACAACAATCAACAGATCTTTTTTAAGCCGTTCGCGAAGACCGAATGCCTGGTGGACGGAACGGAAGTGCCATTTACAGCCTCTATAGGGTGAGAACGTAGACACAGGATCTCCGTGCCAGCGCAAGTGGCTTCGGTAATGATTGAGATTTAGTTGAGGTATCGAAAGGCTCGTCAGCGTGTAACGGTCTCTGAGAGCACAGCTTCTCGTGCGAGTACAACCGATGGAGCAGGACGCTTGGTGGAGGGCAAGGATTACGAGGAATGTCCACAACCTAAAAACAAAAATCTTATACAGGTATGTGGTTCTCACATGCCACACATCTGTTTTATTGCTTTTTACACACCTCTTCTGTAAGCACTGGTAAAGACGTAACTTTTTACAACAGTTGTTTTCCTTGATGATACCAAGATATTTGCAAAACTTCGGACAACAGGTGTCTACGGTGGGAAAGGAACGCGCTGATGTTTTTTTCCGGGAAGTAATGCGTTTACCACCACACCTTGCGGGCTCTTCCTTTCACCTGTCTCTCAGCTGGTTCTATCGATCTTTTGCCATCAACAATCACCCGTTAGTGGGATTAAACAGGGTAGCCCAAATCGGCAACGAACCCAGTTAAGCTAAAGCTGTATTCAGTTTTTTTCTTCTTCCAATATAGCAAGTGCTTAATTTTTGTCCACTGATAAAGTGTTTAAATCTGACTGTGATCTTCACTCGTCCCACGAGCATCCTGTCTTACAAATACGTAATATGTACTTGTATTCGCTTACGTACTATTCAGTCGGACGCATGTGAAAAAACACCGTAACTGAACTAAAAATACTATAAGACTGTAAGACTAAACCTACAGGACGTATTACAAAACTGTTTAGTTCTACTCTGTGCATAAGCTGGGAGTTCGCAGCAGTTGCAAGAATTGCTTGTGCCGCTATTTTTGTCCGACTGTTCCTACTCTACTGTGTCCGAAAAGCAGTTCCATGGAAATTAAAAATTGAAACGTTATTTGGTTACAATTTCTAATATGGAAAAAGTTTGATAATTTTTTTTGATGCGGAGCCTTTTTAAACTAAATGAAGCATTATGCATGTTGATTTTCCTTGTTTATTGGAGAGTAGGAATCTCCACTATGCCTACAGGATCATAGATGTGAGCCAAAACCGATTGTGTGTAGTACTTACACTGACATGTAAATAAACTTAGGAAATGGGCTCTGTGGCTATGCTGCACTTAGGTGATCTACATTTACATGCATTGCATTATTGCTCGGAAATTAATGCGGGATTTTATTATATGCCCTCAAAGTGGTATCTCTCAGCGCAGAATAAACTTTTTTAATCGAGTTAAGAACATCTGGAATCTTCACATTTTGCCAGCGGGAAACACTTTCATTTATAGAGGATGCATAAGACTTCGGAGTCCTGTAGGCGATGAAGTCGTTGAAGACAGTTTCGGTCTCGGCTTAGCTTCTGAAGTATTCTCAAGCAGGAAGTTGTCGCGGTGCCTGAAAAAATGACAGACAACAGACGGGAAGCCCAGTGTGGTGGATGAAGCAAAGTTTTGTCGTCCAGTTAGTTCAATCATTACAGAATGGGCAGTCCGGTGTATGGTAGCGCGTTATGTTTGAGAAGGATGAGCTAAATCATATGGAATTCATTTGATGAGCTTCTTCCACTTTCCGATTTTTTGTAAATGTTCCGGAAAAGTTTGGATGGTCACACCGTATTGTTCTATACTTCTCCAATAGTTGTGCTCGTTTTTTCTTCCACATTCCCTTCAATTCGTTGTCATCAATAGCAGAAGGATTTCGGCGATTTTGTTCAACCTCATGGTCAAAATAGCTATGTTAAAATTTTTAAAAGTAGATTGTATTTTTGTGTTCGCTAAGATTTCTTTTCCACCAGAGCTCATTAATGTACTGCTATTCCTGCATCCGAGGTTGAATTGGTAAAAATAGATTTGTCCAAAACGTTGTTTTGACATCTGAAATCCCAGGCTTCAGAGTTTGTCAAAAGTGCGATTGATATTATAGCCAAATTGCACTGACGACGACACATAAAATAAGCTTCGTGTTGAGGTATAAGGATGCAACATTCGAAGGAACATCATTACTAAAGGAAGTGAGTGGAAAATAATGTCGAGAATCGTGCATTAATTTCCAAACAGCCTAATCAACAGTCGAACCAAAAGTGTGCTTGTCTGCGTGCTGCATAAATTGCATCCTCCACGTCAACTCAGCAAGTGGTGGTCTTTATAGTAAAAATAAGTTATTTACATATGATGTGAAACCCCTCCTTTCCTTTGGCCCTCAATAGGCAGCTTATGCACCCCTTTAGGAGCTAGTGCCTATGGCAGTTTAAATAGACATCTGTGATAATAAAATTAATCAGAGCAAAATCGAAATAAGCTTCAATAAAATTGTTTGTTCTTCCTACAAAGAAAATCTTAAACGATATTGAGTTGACTACACAGTTAAAAGTGGTTAGTGTTAAAGACAGATAATTGTTTGGCCAGCTAACAGTGTCTGGTTATTGCAAAAGACAATGTGAGGTATTTTAGGAACTTATCGAAATTGATCAAATTGATAAACTTATAAATCTACGCGGATTGAGGATTGCTCCACTAAGGGATAGCCGAGAAGAGCTTGCTCCTGCCTGTCAACGTCTGAGTCGTATAGGTGTGCCCCTAATCAGTACTTCCTTCATATTTCACTGTTCTATCATTTCAGTAACGGAGAAAAGTGCTTGTGATAATCTCTGAGGTTAGGAACTAATTGAATGTGGATGGTAAATTTCGTATCATAGGAGACGAGATCGTTGAACAGCTAGTGGAGTGGACAAAAATGCTGCCATTCTATTGTGAATTGCCTGTGGAGATTCATACGCATCTTCTCACCCAACGTTGGGCCGAACTGGTAATAGAACAGCTGTTTCTTTACGAAAGTCTTAGGAGCATTTTATGGGTTATTACCGTTGTATCAACTACTTGCACTGTCAGTCGGTGTAAAATGAATATGAATATAATGAAGTTTGCTGACATTACATTAGTGCTCCACTTTTTCATACCTTTGGTTTTGTAACGTGCCTGCAAGGGGTACTTTGCTACTTAAACTACACTTTTTCATTTTTGATTTTAAAGGTTTTGCTCTCCGCCTGTTTCTATTCATGTTCTACTTCAACATCATCAAATGACGAGACAGCTGTTTCAACGACGACAATTGACGGGAACGAAGAGGTTATTGCTATACAATACCTCAGAGCGGCTTTTGATTTTGATAGTTTAGGTGTCTTTTCTCGACCCTTCGATTAACATTCGTCTTCTGCAAAAACGTCTTTCGGCTGTTATGGGCAAGGCTATTCCCCTTGAACATGTAACAAAGTGAGGAGGAATCGTGTTATAGTAGAGTTATAGTCTAATACGCTTAGTCATCAGCAACCACTAGAATCCGGTTGTCGAGAAAGTGATAAAGATATGAACAAATTCGATTAAACAGCAAAAAAAATTATGACAAAATCAAATGGAAATTCCTCGTTTTCATACGTTCTCCACTAAAAGTAGAGCGGTCAACTTTACATCACTGCAAGCATGAAGTTCTTAACCCTTTATAGACAACACTTACTTGTATGCATAAGAAGAAAAATAGGCACAGAACCAAGTTTAAGCATCTCATTTGCATGAGAAGCTAAAGTATAAGTGCAGAGCGAACGTGGTCTTCACTATTACCTCCACTGTGTCAATACGGAATGAAGCTTTACTAGGTGTGCTGGTTTCAAGCATCCAATATTTTGGATCCTGCCTGCTGCAAAACCGCACTTGCGCGAAAAGCTGTGTAAAGCTCGATGTGTAAAGCTGAAAAATTTTGTTAACCTAAATATTTACAGTTTAGTTTCCCATATACATATACGGATTATTTTTCAATAATGCATTCACAGAGAAGCCGGCCCTCTCGTTGAGAAGTTCACCGCGTTACTTCACTCGTTTTCAAAAATGAGAATTACAACTGAAGCATACGTTTGTATTAAAGCCATAACTCTCCTTCACTACACTACCACTTCTGGTTTGTTATACTTCTCGCATTATTCTTTTTTTTTACCACTAATATTTTCACAGTAGGAATATTCAGAGGGAACGGATAACAACAATGTGGAAAAATCTCCATTCGTTCGAAAGGTCACTCTCATTCAAGATCAGTTCGTAAAGGCACTGCAGGTTCATCTCATTCAGAACGAAGAAGGAACTCGACTAAGCGATATTCTTACGTGGTAAGCAGTGCTCTTATTACCCAGTGAGCAAGTGAGTGAACACATTCATTGATTGCTCGGCTGCATTATATTACGAATGAGCGATAGAGAACAAATAGGAATCTAGTGTTTAAGGTATAATTGCAAATTGAAGCAGTTTATTTACTGCTTAATTTCAGGCTTCCTATGCTCCACAATGCTTCCTCAGTTCTACTTCATTCAAAAATGTTCTACGTGCCGTTTCTGATTTGCAAAAACCCTCATCGATTCGCCGGTCAAGATGATTATCCCGAACCAAATTAACGGCTACGATTTAGGACGTTCTCATTTCTTATTAACCAAGATTCGTTATTTCGCATAATGGCTTTAGTGACGATGCAAGTCAAAATGTGTTATTTTTGCAAATAAGCATTTCTAACTACTACTTATTCATTAGTGAGTGAGGAAGTAGTAGTGTCATAGGTCGGTAAGCAGAAAGAAACCTATGAAGCACAAATTATGTTTAGAAGCACTCGTATGGCGAATTGTAGTACGGCTCAAATTGAAAAGAACCTACTGTTAAGAAATCTAAAGTTTCGTTCATTGAATACCAGTGGTGTGGCCAGCATCTTAAACGTCTCCAAAAGTATCAATTTTGGTATCTTCGATATTTTCATGAAAAAAATTTCAAATGATCATCTACAGTGTTTGCCTTGCCTTGATTTTCTGAAGATCTTAGTCTGAAAAAGTTGTACGCACCACTTCTCTTAGGTTGCGAGAACGCTTCTTACATCAGTAATTTTTCTAACCCAATTTCATCGTGCTGAAGAGGATATATATATATATATGTATAATCTTCTGACTCCATTGTAAGTAGTTGTCTATTGCGATTGCATGAAAATATTTTCTTTGTTTTTACTCAGTTGTGAGGTTTTCTATGCTAAAATTATTAACTTCGATATGCCCCTTTTATTTATTTATTACTTCATGCTTGACTGATATGTTTCGCTGCTTACTTTCCAGTTATTCTTGATATGTTATCTGTGCCTAACACATAACTGCGGTCTCATTTTCAGCTTAGTCTTTGTTGCCTTTGAAACAACCGCTGTAGTTGTTCCGCATCATTAGTGGAGGAGTATTTGACCTGTACGCTTGTTTTTCCTTTCCTAGCCTCTACCTTTCAACTTGTACATGTCGTAGTGCGGTGTTGTGGAGGGAAGCCGCATCACAACGGGAAACGTTTCGTCTTTCAAAACTTCTATTTTTTGTTCTACGTTATAGAATCATGAGCAAATGTGCAATTCATGTCTGTATATCTGTTTCTCGTTTGGAGTCTACAAGCCTTTATTTTGCCTTGGTCGGTTGCTGTTTCACTTACAAGCTGTTGCACTCGTTGTCCTCATTTTTTCGCCGTGAATCATCGATCACCTTCTTAATCAAGGTTCTGTAATTATTCGGTTGTAAAGGTGAATTTCCAATGTAACGTAACATTTGTACAAATAAGACATATCATTGAATTTAAATTATCTATTAGACATTTTTTTCTTGCTGTCATATATTATAAGTTCCAACATGTTGGTAGCTTAGATATGTTATGAGATTTTTTAAATTTTATTTGGCCCGTCTTCATGTCTACTGTGCGGATCCTATCACTTCTCACATCCAATTCGTTTCCTCGCATTCATTGTCTACCAAGATCTTCCAACTTTACATGTGGGTACGGTTACCGCTTGAGAGTTTTCATTCATTTTAAATGTCGTAAACTACTGATCGAGCAATTCTCCTTGGAGTACTGAGATAGTCGGGCTGGTGCGCTTCCAATTGGATTGCAGATTGCAGATTTTTATTCCTAAAAAGAACTCTGGCACCAATGTTCCAACCCCAGGGGGATGAGTGGCTCGGTTGAACAAGAGCGGAATTGAACTAGCACCATGTTCGTGATGACGGTCATCACTACCACTGTGCTATCCTCTCCATACATCTGTTGTTGCACACAAAGTTGATACCAGTTTACGGCCTTCTGGTCGTCAATGTCTAGTTGTGATAATCGCTCTGGAGGCTTCCGCAACTTTAGCAATATTTCGTCTTAAAATTCCATTTTATGAATGCGTAGTTTTCTTGTTCAGCAATCGCTAGGTTGTTATACAGCATACATTTACTTCCATAGAAAAACACACAATACAATACAACACAACAGTAGCTGACGTTTCGGCAGTATCGCCTTCTTCAGAGCCTGGAAGGGTATGCTGATATACAATTTATTAGGCCAAACACTTCAATAACACTTACAGTACGACGAAAAACTTCATGGCAATTACATGATCAACAGATTCTCGAAAAGCTCAATGCTTTTTTTTACATGAGTGCCAATGAGGAAGGTTAGAACAGCTGATTATAGCGCCATATGGTTGATGACTGCGCCATCCCACATCAGAAATTGATCCAAAGATACGGGGCCAGGTCGCGTGTAACCTCTGGGCATTCCTTCCTGTTATTCATTGCCGGATTTTTGGCATTTATCCAAAAAGCCTCTAGGAGTTTGCGCGTTCGTGTCTTAGTTTCCTGTGTGAGGATATTGACTTTAACTTCAAAATCGTTTCCGCTATGCTTTTGTATCCTATGCGTGCCTAGTGGGGTGCTTTGTCTTACTTTTCGTTTGCCATCTAGGTGTTCTTTTATACGGATACACAAGGGTCTGCCCGTTTCGCCAATATATTCATCTCCGCAATCCTTGCAAGAGATCAGGTGTATCGTACCTGAACTCATGCAATCACCGTCCCTGCCGGAAGGGCAAATTACGCAGTTGGCTGTTTCACATAGACGGTCATACAAGCGGTTACGAACTAATTGACGAC
>MQTX01000066.1:527224-602902 GCA_009735665.1 Angiostrongylus cantonensis
GAAACATAAACGGGTTTTGGCCAAGTGTTTCGTTGCGGCGTGTCGCTCTCCTTCTGAACTTATCTCCTGCGGTAACTACTTCGTAGCCATTGGAGGTGGCTATTTGCCAAGCCAAGTCGCGTGATTCTTCCTTTTGTTCCCTGGTTGTGCACACAGAGGTAGCTGTTCGAAACATGTTTTTCACAAGCGCCCTCTTTGTGTGCGATGGATGGGAAGAAAGGAGATGAACTAGGATGTTTTTGTTAGCTGATTTTCGGTACCACTTTGTCATGTAACCGCTATTTGACAAGTTGACTTGAACGTTAAGAAATGGAAGCCGGGTCTCTTTCGATTTCTCCCGGGTGAATCTAATATACTCAGACTGCTCATTCAATAATTCAAAGCATTTGTCCATCTCCTCCTGAGTAGAAAAGATGACAAAACAATCATCTATATATCTGCAGTAGAGTAGTGGCCGTTTCGAGAAGCTGTTGGTCATGTAATTGCCATGAAGTTTTTCGTTTTACTGTGTTATTGAAGTGTTTGGCCTAATAAATTGTATATCAGTATACCCTTCCAGGCTCTGAAGAAGGCAATACTGCCGAAACGTCAGCTGCGATTGTGTTCTATTGTGTGTTTTTCTATGGAAGTAAATGTATGCTGTATAACAACCTCGCGATTGCTGAACAAGAAGTCGACGCATTCACATTCCAATGCCGAGGTTAATAGAAAGTCGAACCTGGGAACTGTTATAAGATGTACCAGCAAAATTCCATTTTAAATTAAAATTATCTTTTTTCTCTGCTTTATAGCAATGAGTAACAGACTGCTACCTTAGCCTCAAAATTTTAACGATGGTGGAGCACCAACCTGCACTTATAGGTACTTAGTACCTATGCATGAAACATTGTAGTACTCCCACTTTGATCTTTACTCAGCTCGTAATCGCTTTTTAATTCCACCTTTCGTTTACGAATCTTCTGATACGCTCAGTCGTTCGTTGAATTTTTTGATCATGTAAAACTATGTTCTCCAGATCGACTTTCTGTTGCTTCGTCATTGGTGGATAATTTGCTGTTTTTTTTTTTTCAATGAGCAAACACGGAGTTGGTATCATAGCATTTATTAGCACACAATGGTTGACGTTTCGGAGGCCATAGTTTTTTCAGAGCAGGGAAAGGTCAAATTGACATGCGATCTACTCAGCCTACTCAGATACTTTAATAACCTTAGCAGATAAGACTTGGCACATTAATTACATTTGCATAACAAACAAACAAACATAAAATAAAAGAGGATGGATATGTTGTACCACCGGTTCTCCCTTTCAAAATCCGATATGCCACTTCGTCGGTGAAAAATCGAACAGCACCAGGTCCGGACAGGATAAGGTTAGAACATCTGAAGAACATTCCGCCAGTTCTCGTAAACACACTGGCTCGGTTCTTCACACATTACATGTCTGAGTGCAAGGTCTCTACTCAGCGGAAGACCACCAAGACCGTGTTGTTGTTCAAGAAAGGCGACCTACACCATTTAGGCAAATATCGCCCAATCTGCTTGTTGTCAGTCGTCTACAAACTTTTCACTCGAGTCATCCTAAACAGGATTGACAGAACACTGGACGAAGGACAGCCATGCGAGCAAGCAGGGTTTCGAAAAGGAAATAGTACGATGGACCACATTCACACGTTAACAAGGCTCATTGAAGTATCGCGAGAGTACAAAAGACCGCTCTGTCTCACCTTCATCGACTTAGAGAAGGCGTTTGATTCAATTGAGATAGAAGCAGTCATGGAAGCCCTTGGTATTCAAGGAGTCCCTACTCAGTACATAAAGATTCTTCGTGAGCTGTACAAAAATTTCACAACCAAGATTTCACCATTCAACAACGATATTAACGTTGACGTCAAAAGAGGAGTTAGGCAAGGCGATACAATCTCGCCAAAATTATTTACAGCCACCCTCCAGAACATCATGAAAACTTGGAATGGGATAATATGGGAGTGAAAATCGATGGTTGGCAGTTGCATCATCTTCGCTCTGCTGATGACATTGTCCTTATAACACCAAACATTAGTCAAGCGGAGCGTATGCTTGCCGACTTTGATAACGTCTGTTGAAAGATTGGTCTTCGACTAAATCTAAAGAAAACGATGTTCATGAAGAACGGATTGGTTTTGTTTGCCCCATTCACGCTCAACGGAACGATTATCTCCGAATGCTCCAGTTGTATCTATCTAGGTCGTGAAATCAATACGATGAACGACTTAGCTCCAGAGCTGAGGAGAAGGGAACGAGCGGTTTGGGGAGCTTTCAAGAGCATCGAGGATGTAGTGAAGAGAACAAAGAACACCCGACTCTGTGCCCACCTCTTCGACTCAACGGTTCTTCCTGCCCTAACGTATGCGTCAGAAACCTGGTCGCTACGTAAGGGGGATGAAAGATCACTCAGCGTTATCGAACGCGCAGGCGAAAGGCCGATGCTAGGAGTATCCCGTTTCACACATGTAAGGGATGGGATCCGAAGCTCCGACCTACGTCAACGATCGAAAATCAAAGATGCCAAACGCTAAACAGTCGAGGATACGGTGGGCTGGACACGTAATGCGTATGAATGATAACCGATGGACAAGAGCTGTTAGTGACTGGATTCCTCGGGATGTCTAACGTACTGCAAGAAGACCACCGACCCGATGATCAGAGTTCTTCACGAAAAGCCTAGAAAAGAGATATGGTGCTCGACGAGGTCCTAAAGCGAGCAGAACCTACTGGGCTACTCTTACTCGCGACAGGGAAAAATGGAGGATTTACTGGCGCCTGCTCGAGTCACTCGACGATCAACGGGACTACAGGTGATACAGGTGATGTATGCATAGTGAAGCATTTGGTTCAATTTAAATTTACTAACTAGATGCTTTTTTAGACAAACGCAAAATGATCTCTTCGTTTCTCGAACGTCTTCGCCCTCATATGCTTTACAAGAGATTAGGTACATCGTACCCGAACTAAGGCAATCAGCGTCTCTACCGTTAGGGCGCATAATGTGATTTTTCCTTGTGCATAGACTGGCACACAGGCACTTACGAAGACGAATACGTTGGCGAAACGGGTAAGTGCTCTGCTCTGCCCTGTTCAAAAGAATGCCTAGTCGGTAAATTTAAATTGGAACCAAACATTCCATTAGGCAGGTATACTTATTTCCATACTTGGATGACTCATCCTCACTGATTGTGAAGGACTCTTGCATAAGCTCCACTTTTTCTAACATTTGCTGGTTTAGTCATTGTGGTTCCCTCTAATTCCGTGGTCGGCGTGGCCAAGGTCTGGCCCAGGTCATCACCACCACACATGGTCGCAGCTCTTCTAGATCACAGGGTAATTTGCCACGATTCAGCACGTTTGATACCCGGGATGGTGACGGATCCTCGTATCGGTTTAGTCTTAGCTAGTCTTCCTGATGGAAACACCGGACTCCTTCTTAACTTAAGAGACCCTGCCAGGTAGATGAATTATCTCGCTGTACATCGCAGTCAAAAACCCAGTAACACCTTTCAACAACGATGAGGCGGTAAGCCGTTAGGAGGCAGGCATAAGACCCAGAAAAACAAAGAAGAAGATTTTGAAGTGAAAGCCACAATCCTCGCGCAAGAATTTAAAACACCAGCACGTAAACTCTTAAAGCATTCTGGATTAATTTTAGAAATGCAAAAATGAACCACAAGGAAAAGTGTCTTGTGATCACGCGTGGCCTAGCGCCATACCTCAGGCTGATTCAATGATCTGACAGAGCCTCACCCGTACAAAAATCTGTGCGACTGCTCTCCACGGATTAAACTGGGAGGCTTACAACGAATAAAACGGTGGATGTTTAACAGAAACTGTTTATCATGCGAATGTACATTAATGTGTTAACTCGAATCTGCTACGGTTATGGAGGTGTTTGGCTCAACGGATTTTATGTCAATTTGACCTTTCCAGCCTTCGAATAAGGTAAAACCGTGGAAACTTCAGCTGTTGTGCGTTGAAGAAAAAACAGTAGAACTCTGTTCTATTTTTTTTTTCTTGTACGCTTGAACCACTGTCTCTATGTTGCAGTTTGTTCGTCTTGTAAATAGAAAACGCAAGTGGAATTATACATACACTTCCACTACATAACAAACGTAAAGTAAGGCAATAACATGAAGTAATATAAAGTAACATGACGACATAAAGTTTTTTAGCTACTTCCGCACCTTCGTATAAATCGGATATGGGATGACCTAGCACTCACTTAGTGAGGATGAATCTAATGGTATTGATAACGTTGCTGGAAAAACTTGCTTGATAATGACTTGACTTATGGCTTTACCACTCTGGGATATTTTTAGGAAACATGTCATTTAGTGGACGTTGTGTTGTGATGATGTTGAGTTGTGTGATGTAGCAAAACAAAGAAAGATTGACATTCGCTATATGAAAGCCGTCATCGGAGTGTAATGTCGTTAGAATAACAAGTAGAATTGAATAGCTTAATATTTGGTTTTTACGAATTGCCACAGTTAAGCAGACGCGAGATCTGTGTCAGTTTCTGTTGCTACTGTGATTCCATGGCTGAAGTTTCGGCGACTTCCCTTTCTTCAGAGCCGTTTTCTTACGTGTGTGACCACCCTTGCCTTGTTCACATAGAATGACGAATTGATTAATAACAAACAGTGATTTTTTCTCATAATGATGTATTGCATATTGTTTAGATTCCTGCTCTTCGCGCATTCTATTCCTTTTTCGCCATCCACAAAGGTCTTTGATCTTTCCAAGCGTGGTATCGGCTACTTCTCGGCGATTTTCGTGTATTTTGTGATTGTTACTGAATGCCGGTTGACCCCACCTTTTTCGAATTCCGTGGTAACGGAGCTAGAGAGTTCCCAAGAAAGAGGCGGGACTGAACCAGTCCCTTTCACAAACTAGGTGAGTTGTGAGGCTTGGTTGCATCTGAGCGGCGCTCGAGGCAAAGGTGTGGTTGACTAGGCCTTGCTCGCAAACTTGGGAATGCAATAACATGGCCAAGGTTAAATCTTAAGCAAAATTATATTCCAGCAGCAATTAACATGTTGATGAGAGAGAAGTCTACATATGCTCACTCATCAGCCGAATGTTCAGAAAAATACAACCACCTCCATAGATGCGGGTTGCCAGCCAAAGAAACGGATGGGAAAAGTGGTAAAGTCTACACAACATGCGACGACGGAGCACTCAAGTATTTCGCCGTTATCGTTATTATTGCTATGTATGTATGTACAGGAGTCGAGGGCGAGTAGCGCAGTGATAGCTCCGTTCTTCACGAGGACGGTACTGGTTCGATTACGTTTATGGCTAACCAAGCACCTCACTGCTCTGTAGTCAGGAGATTGCTATCAAACCTGCATGGAGACAGTTCGCTTCCTGCAGTCCTCGTGAAAATACCCTAGCAGGGCTAACCTGCGATTTCCGTAGGAAATCGTGTGTCATTCAACAACATTGGTAACAATCAATTCTTTGAGCAGAAGCTTAGGTTAAACGTTCAAAGTTCGAAAGCCTTCACGGAGGACTAATGCGATGAAATGGAATGAACGTATTACGTAAAATAAAATAAAAAATTGTACATTTATTTTAAAGGGTGACTCGTTTTTTATTTGTTTTTTGCGTAGGTCTTTATATTTAAACAAAACTATGAAGCGCATTAAGAAATAAATGAGCAGTGAAGCAATCTGTAGCGTCGAATACGCATGTGTGTAAAACACACATTACGATCCACTTAAATGTGTTTGTAAACTAGTTGTGCGTGCAGTCGACGACAGCGTAGTCTGGTTGGCCACGTTTCCATGTGTTTCAGTCGAAGATGGAAATCGTAGATAGCACGAATAACGATTGATCCTTTGTTCAGTAGGCGCTGCTCATGCCTATCTGTTTGTCTATTCACTGATACCATATCCAGGGTCCAAGGATTCAGAGCGTTTTGAAAAATGTTTCCTATTTGATAAAGCGGAGGTCACCGCCAAGCAATAGATGTGCACTTTGAACATACGAAAGTGTGTTTGATAGTCCTAGTAAACTTTAAGTAGAAGCTGGTAATTCTAAAGGTGCCATGTAGTTGTCTATTATTGAATCCATTATTGTAAGCTCTTGCTACCTTTCGAATATTTCAGATGGAATTATCTATCTCCAATCTCTTTGCTATGTACACATCAAATCTGCTCTGGAGCCTTTTCCTTACATCGACGGCGCTGCATGCTGTAGCTCTCATCACGAGCCCTATGTTGGTGAATTCGCAAAAAGTAATGCTTGAGAAAATGATAGGCCTACCTCAAAATTTTACTAAACGAAAAGCTCTGCATTTAAACAATAAGGTGCTTGAAAGAATTTCTTTAGTTTAGCGGCTTGCATCTAAGTGTTAGGGACGGCAATGTTTAATTCAAAAAACGTTTTCTACTGAAATCCGCCTAAAACGTCAAACCAGTATTGAATTAAGCCATTTTGTGCCTGAGATGTGGGCCATCTGATCTCAAATGAGTTTCAGTAGCACAATTGCTACTTATTAGGAACGGGTTTCCATTACGCTCATGGCAAAAACGTTGCCGTACCATGTAATTATTTTATGGATAACGGAAACTGTTTTCAGGCAAGCTGTTTTGAAATGGTATCGTCGTCAGAGCAGTGACAGTGACACGTGTTTGCCATATCTCTGTGCTGTTATCGGGTGAGAATTACGGATTGCATCTATAAAAAATCACTGTGGTAATTACAGCACGTCAAAGTAAAACTGTGCGGATTTCTGTAAATGCCAGGATCATACATACTAAGTGAGCTGGATAAACATGGACAAATAAATAAATTAGGTCTGGATTATGGCTGCGATATTCCGTCTTCATACAAGATACCAAACTGATTCTGCTTCAGTCCTATGCTGTCACTATGCAAAGCTTTTTCTTGTTCGCACTTATATTCTACCGTTCTAAAAAGGTGTGATTTCTAACACTAAGACTGGTAAAATTATCGGTTATCGAGCACTTAACAACAGAGATCAGTTTCAGCGACGACTGATACGTCTCGTCCTTTTTATTGCAATTTTTCTTTTCATTGTTTTCTACTACATTCAGTGCATGAATGAAGACGATGGAAAAGAGGTAATACGGAAAAGGTAACAACTAAAAATATTTTTATACAAAATCTTTGCTAGAGGAGGACATAAGAAGTTTGGAAAACTTTTCTTTCAGCGAAAACACCTCTAAAACTAAAAATAAGATGACATTTATTAACTTTATGATTTATTACTATTTCTTCACCTATCAGATAGCGGTAGAAAATGTAGTTGTAGTTAATGTGACATCCGTCTTAATGTGACATCCCTCCTAATGACCACTTTGGAATTCCTGTTCGAAGTCAGTGAAGGGAAAGCCCATTCCTAGAGTACATTTTCTATGACGTGCGTTACAGACATCAACTCTTAACCCATAAATTTCGATTTAATTGATAGTGAATGTTCCGCTAACAGACATGGTATCCTGCAATCATTTGCGTAAAGAGAAAAGGTCTAGAAGAGTTTTTATTATGTATTTTTATTGTTGGTTAAGCATTTCTGAACAGTTACGCCTGATTTCCCTCACTTAGTACTGCATCGGATTCGCCTTTGTTCTTTTCAATATTTTAATTTGAAATGATTTCTCATGATTAAAGTCGAGGAAGTCGTTCTGTAAGAGGTGGTTCTTCTCCATTGCAGGCTACTGGTAGGATTGCTTCTGCGGCACAAATAGCCGGTTCGCTGGTGTGTCCATACCTAATCGTAAGCGTTCTTTTTGTTTGACATAGTTGCTAACGCTATGATTAAGAAGGCGTTTGCCATTTATATCTACGTGAAAAATCCATCTACATTTGCACATTGGAAGTGTTTTTGGCTTGATATTTCAGCCTCTTCGTAAAATTTATTGAGACTAGTTAAATTTAAGATTGAGTGTAAAACTCGCCCACATTTTTGTAACTTACTGTTTAAGTATAAAGCAGTCACGTCGAAATGCGTTGACTTCGTTCCACTAGCTCCTGTTGCTTTTACATGGATTATGGAGCTGCATGCGATCATATACAGCATTGGAATCGATGATTTCTACATGCTGGTAAGCGTTTTCTTCTGGAACACCGCTCTTAGCATATTTTTTTGTTGATGAGTGTAGACCATTATGGAGTAAATCCACCACTTCTAATTTTGGGAACATATATGATCTAGAAATTAAGTATGCTTTGCTCTGAAACCTTCATAGTTCATAGCATTTGCAATTACATAACGGGCTGAATACCAAAATATGTGATATAGAAGTGCCACTTGTAATAGGAAGACTGTCATTCCTATTCTGAGATATCATTTTCTTAAAATCGTGTGCAATAAAGATATTAACTATTGAAGCCAACATTAAACAACGTTTTAGTTGGCGAACACAATTTTCTTCTGCATGGATGGATCTCTTTTGTCGATGTTTTTCATTTTTCCTAATGAAAAACCACATTACTGCAAGGTGGAGATTTCCTGATGTTGTTTTGTCGGTTGTGATTTGTTGTATGGCTCCTCTATGTGACTACTAATTTCTTAGGTTTTCATATAGCATTTATTTGAAAACACGCCATGTAAAATAAAAGTTGTTTGGATTAGTTCCGTTCCCATTTCTCCAAAAGAAGTTAAAGGTGGTCATTGAAAAAGAAATTCCGAAGGATAATAGGGTATCCAACAATTACATAGCGGGGTAAGGAACGTATTTTCTGGATCAGGTTGGATGGTAGTCAAGTGGTACTATAATGTTCGATTACTCTACTTTACTTTGCTCTACTAATGCACTTTTCGACCTAAGGCCACTTAAATGACTTGAGTAAGAACACTTCCCATTTTTCTTACTATACATAGTGGCGTTTCACCAGGGAGTGTCGCAAATGACGCTCTAACTAGAACTTGATTGACCGACTCTCGAATTCAGCTTTCTTTGCTTGTTGCATTCATAAATAGGCGGGTATATAGTCGAATGATTTTCCACGCTTGTGACCATAAGAGGAATTCACTTGTTTTCAAATCGCATATTGTTACCATTTTGTTGTGATATGATTGTTTTATAATCCTCTATAAATGTTTCACTGGCTGGTTTGATTCGTTGTTAGAACAATATAAGACCGTAAATAAGTTTTGTACATGACATCTGATGAGTGTGACAAGCATGTCAATTTAGTATTGGATTTACAGAAAAAACGAAACTGTTACACGTGAAAAAGACTGAACTATCGCACGTTATGATCACTGGAGATGCGCAAGTATTTTATACACCGGAATTCTCATCGTTGGGAAAGAACCGAGGCTTAAGAAAGAATTTGAAAAACAAATTTTAGGAAAATAAAGATCTCATGGAAGATAGTGGAAGATGCTTTAAGGCCCTGAACCGACGGTCCGCATGCAGCTCTGGGTAAATTCCCAAAGCCGCAACTGAGTCGTTTTTGATTTGTTGAAGCGTACAAATAGGCGGATTATTCCCCAATGCCAACGTTCTTTAGCACCTATTAGAACAAAAAAAGAAAAGCGTTCCACGAAATACTGCATGTAATTTGAAAGAAATCAACAACCTTAAGTATAGCGCTCGTTGTTCATACTTTCAGATCCCATTCCAGAGGCATGATAGTCAGTGAAAACGTCATACACTTCTTCGTTACTAAACCGCATCACACGAGTTATTTCCCCGTAAATTATAGTCACACAATTCAAACCGACAAATTATTACAAAAAGTGAAGAATAACCATATAAAGTGCAGTGTATTACAAGAACCAATAATGCAGTATCCTACTTTCACCTAAATTATACAGTTTACGAGCACACATGAATGGTAGATGAAAATAAAGAACGAATACAATTTCATTGATGTCAAGAGAAATTAGTGAGGGTGTCTTCTTGCACAATCTTTTGCATGTGTGCCAGGAAAGCTTCACACTTGATCAGCACCTCCACTGGAATGGCTATCATGCTCACGTATAACGGTCAGCTTTTCGACTGGAGCTTCAGCAACGACGTTTCTGCGAGTGGAATCCCTGTGCGACGTACCATCATCAACCTGTAAACGTTTGCACCATTTAATTCAAAATAAAATGAGAGTGGTTTGCATAACAAATTTAGGAGGTTATGAACTTTCCCCATGAATCTCCCTCATATGAGGGATCTCGAGCCGGTTAGCCGCGAGGCTACGTTTCGCGACTCCAGGTGGCGGATGGGGGTTAATCGCGGACCAAAACCGACTTTTGCTTTCCTGAGACGCAGGTAGATCCAGTAGATGGACTCCCTGCTTTTACTGCGCCAAGTTGACACATACTTTCTGTACTTGCTAGGCGTATTCATGCATGCGTGTGGAGTGAGTTCTCGCTTTATGCGGATTGTATTTTACGAGTTAATTCGGCCAAAAACCTGCAATCAAGTTACAGGAAGTGTATGGGAGGCGGTAAGGGGTTGCCTCCAACAAATAAGCTCCAAGTCCACTCTGGCAGAGCCTGGCAAGCTATCCGTAGGTATAACCAGCCCCCACGTTTAGAGCCCAACAAGATATACATAGGTATCAAAATGC
The DNA here is from genome assembly GCA_009735665.1 of Angiostrongylus cantonensis. Classification (NCBI taxonomy): domain Eukaryota; kingdom Metazoa; phylum Nematoda; class Chromadorea; order Rhabditida; family Metastrongylidae; genus Angiostrongylus; species Angiostrongylus cantonensis. Next base: position 537,800 of record MQTX01000066.1, read on the forward strand.
TGCCTTATTCCCCTGACTCCGAAAGAGCCTCCAATTTCGCAGTGTTGGGAAGGACGTGTACGGAGAGGGTGCTAAAATCTTAGGGTCAATGGAAGCTGCCTGGATCACGAAGAACTATGGTGACGATCCGTACCTACAATGCACGTACACTTGCATCCGAGTCCTCGATAGAAGAATTGCTCATGCAAGCAAGAAGGATAAGAAACGACGTCATCGAACTGACCGAGACGAGACGACGCCACCCAACCAAAGCTGTCTATGACACCAGAGAAGAACTGTTCTTCGGAACATACGACCATAGAGGAGTCGGCGGCGTCGGCGTTCTCGTCAACACGAGTTTGTATATGAACATCGATTCATTCGAACACCTTACAACCCGAATTGGACGTCTACGATTAAAAAGGTGTGGATCAACACCGGCTTTAACAATCCTCGTCGTTTACGAGCCCACATCAAATTATGACGAAGAAGAAGTCGGAGCGTTCTACATGGACTTAGAGAAGTTCTACAGAGAAGACCACACATTCTTCAAGATCATCGTTGGAGATTTCAATGCTAAGATTGGACCAAGAAGAAAATCTGAGGAACGTCACATTGGGACACACGGATTAGAATGGAACGAACAGGGTGAGCGGCTCTCTGAGTTTATCATGGCGACCAAAACCATCCATGGTAACTCGCAGTTCCAGAAGCTTCACCGTCAACGGTGGACGTGGGAATCTCCCAATGGAGAGTACCATAACGAAATAGACCTCATCATAGATAATAGAAGGCTTTGCCTAGCCGATGTCTTTGTTATTACAACATTCTACAAGGGATTAGACCGCTGTGTCCTTCGTGCAAGATTCTATTTTTCACGGAAAAGAGAAAAAAATGCTAAATTCAAATAGTGTGGTTCAAGAACCGCCGTAAACTGGAACTTATTCAATTCATTAGACAGCTTTTGCAAAGATGCCGTTGTCGATAACATCGACGAAGAATACGATCGGCTCATTCAACATCTTCACGTTAGCGCTATGAAAGCTGAGACTTCGAAAGTTACCAGGAGACGCCTGTCTCCAGAAACTCTCGAGCAGATACGCCAGAGTGGAATCGCACGAGCTGCAGGCAATCGCGAACTAAGTCCGAACTTACGAAACAATGCAGTAAGGTGAAAAAAGAAGATTTTGAAGAGAAAAGGGCAGCAGTAATGGTCGAAGCTGCTGAGACTGGGAAAATCACTCGCAAAGCCCACCGAAGCTTTCCTAATTACATGACCAAGATGATTGCCCTCCGACGCCTAGACGGAACAATAACAACGTTCAGAAAGGCGATGGAGAAAGTCATTTCCAAATACTACTCAAATCTCTTCGATAGCCACGTCCACCTTCGGTCACATGAAATAAAAAAGGATAGATATGTTGTACCACCGGTTCTCCCTTCCGAAATGCGACATGCCATTTCGTCGGTGAAAAATCAAACAACACCAGGTCCGAACAGAGTAATATCAGAGCACCTGATGAACCTTCCGCCAGTCTTCGTAAACACACTGGCTCGGCTCCTCAAACGTGACCGGTCTTAATGCAAGGTGCCTACCCAGTGGAAGCATAGCAAGACCGTGTTGTTGTTCAAGAAGGGCGACCTACACGATATAGGCTTGTATCGCCCAATCTGCTTGTTGTTTGTCGTCAACAAACTTTACACTCGAGTCATCCTAAACAGGATTGACAAAACGCTGGACGAAGGACAGCCATGTGAGCAAGCAGGGTTTCGAAAAGGATTTAGTACGATGGACCACATTCACACGATAACAAGGCTCATTGAAGTATCGCGAAAATACAAAAGACCCCTCTGTCTCACTTTGATCGATTTACAGAAGATCTTTGACTCAATTGAGATAGAAGCAGTCATGGAAGCCCTTGGTATTCAAGGAGCCTCTACTCAGTACGTAAATATCTCTCATGAGCTGTACAAAAATTTCACAGCCAAAATTTCACCATTCCACAACGATTTTAACACTGATGTCAAAAGAGGAGTTATGTAAGGCGATACCATCTCGCCGAAATTATTTACCGCCAACCTCCAGAACGTCAAGCGAACTTGGAATCGGATAATACAGGAGTGGAAATCGATGGTCGACAGTTACATCACCTTCGCCTTGTTGATGGCTTCGTCCTTATAGCACCAGACATTAGCCAGGCGGAACGTATGCTTGCCGACTTTGATAAAGCGTGTGGAAAGATTGGTCATCGACTAAATCTCACAGAAACGATGTTCACAAGGAACGCATTGGTTTCGCTTGCCCCATTCACGCTCAACGGAACCAATGTCTCCGAATGCTCCAGTTATGTCTATCTAGGTCGAGAAATCAGTGTGATGAACGACTTAGCTCCAGAGCTGATAGCTGTGCACAAAATTTTCTGTATGACCGCTTATTACACCGGTGAATTGTTGTATAATTCCAATATTTCTTACACTACTGCTTCTTCGAAGGAAACCATTTCTCCCGCGAATGGTGGAGTTCTTTGTAGATCTGGAAGCATCAGAATTTAGCCAAGTTACAATTTAACTTATTATTTACTATCTACTTTTTTAATGGAAAGCTATAATGCGAAATATAACTTCAATGATGCTGAGATGTTTACAAAACTCGGGTCCGCAGGTGTCTGCGGAGGGGAACAAACGCGCTGTTGTCTCTCCGGAGAGTAAAGTGTTCACCACCACACCATGCTAGTCCTTCGTTTTGCCTGTCTCTCAGCTAGTTCTATGGATCTTTTTGCCATCACCAGTCACGCGTCAGCGAGATTGATCTGGGGAGCCCAAAGCAAGAGCGTAATAAGTTAACATTGCGATTATAACTAAAGCTCCAGCTTACTTAGGTTCATTGCCGATTTGGGCTCTCCGGATCAATCACGCTGACGGGTGTCTGCTGATGACACTGGTCGATAGGACTAGTTGAGAGACAAGCGAAACGCGGTACCCGCATGGTGTGATGGTGAACGCGTTAACCCCTGGAAAAGATAACAGTGCGTTCGTTCCCCACCGCAGACACCTACGGTTCAGATTTCTGCAAGATATCTCAGCATAATTGAATTTAACCAAGTCGCTTGAAAAACTTTTGATTTTCAGCATTCTCGTTAAATTGGAATAATGTGCACAAATCTATTACCTCGTATAGAAAGAAATCGGTGTGGTTGGTTGGCCTTTGACTCTCGGTGGTCTAGAAATTTTTTTGCATGTAATAACGTGCACGCAAATCTGGCGTATATCAGGATTAATTAAGCAGTAAAAATAGAAATTAAGAGCAAATTTTGTAAATTCGAGAAGATTGGTAACCGCTCGGAAAATCTGGAATTTGCTTAGTTCTGTGAGAAGTCCTGTAACGAATAGTTCAAAGATGTTCTACGTAAACTAGCTGTTAACGAACTTGAAAGGGTAAGTTGTTCGATTTGCTATCGGCTACGAGAATCGTCATAGGTGCAGCAGGAATTGTACACAGAAAGAAAACAATAATGATGGCGAATAGTAAGACAAACAATCGTTTTTCCTCCTATAATGGAGCCTTATTAAATGAACAGAAATGGAGGCGTGCAATCGCCTCCTCCCACAGAAAAAATAGAATTAAGCTGACCTTTTCACTCTTTTCATAGACAAAGTGTTTTTGCGAAGTGGATAGCCTTTGCATTCGATCATTCTTGGTGTTTCTAAAAGCAGAACTAAGTAAGAAAAGTAAAGAAACCCTAGACAGAGCCAGAATCATAATTGAAATTCGTCGACCGAACTACTGATTGCTTATTATTAGCAAGACATAAAAATGATTAAAGCCACGTATCTGGAACAACTTGCTACCAGCTTTTTGTAACACTAATATTGAATGAAAAAACCGACCTGTAGGTGACAAGAATTTTAACATTCATGTAAGCTAGGAGAAAGAACGGAAATATTCGACAGATTAGTTCCCGTGTCGCCTCATATATCACAAACCAGTCAGCTCTGCGAGTATCACAAACGATATAGGGGCATATATTTTCGGGAATTTCTACCTACAGAACAGTATAATTCTTATTTAAAAACACTGTCAGAACATCATTGTATTTTCTCACCTCTCCTATGATTTTTTTGAGATCATGCACCTCTTTCTTCAGAGCCCACGGTGCATAAATGGAGAAATTGAAGACATAGGCCAGAGTGAAAAGAATGAAACAAATTTTTCGGGAACTGCAGCAGAAACTGATAGCGCTATATAATAAAAATTTCAAAAGAATCGTATGGGACATACCGGAGTCCGTAAGCGAAAGGGCGACACACAGCCATATACTGTGATGAAGTAAGGAACACCACTATCCATACCGATGACCCCATCAAAGCATTAGCCTAAAACCATCGTCACACTGACAATATATTTGCTACGTGAAGTGCACTAATGCGGTTTAAATGTAACAGTTCTCAGAATCGACTTTCTAGTAACGTCGGCACTGTTTAAAAAATCAGAGTTTTATTCTTGTGCAAACACACTGAACGCCGTCACGCTGACAATTACAAGATTTCCTCAATATTGGCTTATATTTTGAAGTTTCCGTTTTCCCAATGGCGTGGAAAGGTCGAAATTTCATAAAATCTATAAAGTCAAACACTTCTGCAGCTTCAACAGAAAATTCAACACATAGTTTTCAGTCACATGGCAAACATTCGTGGGAGCAACAGGTGGGCTTCAAACACATGTTCACCCTTTCCACGTACTCACACGTTATCCTACACACCGACCGACGCCCATTCCTTGCCTTTCCCTTGGCCATTTTTTTTCTCTAACCGTGCAATCAGCAATCACTAATCAACAGGAATGGTGTGGAGACTGCAATGATGGGGTGAAAACTTGGCTGGAAGAAAGGAAAAGCAAGAGCCCAGATTGGTGTAGTGTAGTGTAATAGTACGTGAGGCTGTTGAAAGGATAAGCATGTGCATCTCAGCATCCTTGTGATTGTATTTAACAAAATACCCTCTTATGAAAAAGACAATATGCAATAAGTAGAAGTTGTGAACTCACCGTCGTATTTTTTAAAAGTGTTCGAGTTATTGTTGGAAACCAGCTGTACAGAGTCTTCCATGTGAGAGGAATGTGTTTCACTCAGGTCAAAAAATAAGCCTGAGGTACTGCAAGAGGTCACACCTGATCGCAATGCACTCATTCTTGCGGTTTATTTTCAGATCTTATGAATCTATCGGGAACGGACGCGTGTGGCGCAGTGGTTGGAGGCGCCACTGCAGCATACACGTGGAACCGATTCCAGTCCCTATGGTCCACCAAGCCTTCCATCCCTCCGGGGTCGGCAAATTGGTATCAGACCTGCCTGAGAGGATAGCAGCACTGGCTCGACACATCGGTAGGCCACTGCGAGTCATTGTAAAGGTCAGATATGCATTCACTCACCATCAACGAAACTTAATGAAGTCGAATGCATGGTGCATCCCTCAGGGATTGATCAACGACGAGAGCTTCATCTTTTTTATGAATTTATCGAAAATGCTCCAATACTATTGCACGCTGATGTTTCATATTGCTGTGCCGATGGTAACTTCTACTTGTAAACATTCCTCGTTATGCCTTTGTGCCCTATGTGCACACAATGGAGTGTTTTATTTAACTTTATGTTTACCGTCTACGTGTTGCTTCACACAGACATAGAGCGTGCAATCTTGTTAGTGTATTTATTCCGCACCCTTTAAAAAGGTACACTGTAACCGGAACTCATGCAACCACCTCCTTTACCGTTAGCAGTAACTAAGCAATTCATCCTTGTGCACAGGAAGTCATAGAATCGGTTGCAACGAACTGACGACGTAGAGTGTTTCGTGGCAGTTCATTCACTACACTGATTTTTCTAGACCGGCCTTTCTAAAGCATCGCTTTGCACCTGTACTTATTTGGTTGGAGATAACGGGTAGGTTAAACGGGAACTTTTTTTTTGCCAAACTTGTCATTTGGTGGCGTGGTATTTCTTCACATCGTATCCCAATCAGCTAGCATTTCGAAGTCATTGGAAATGACTATTTGCTTTGCAAAGTTCGCTCAAGGAGAGATATAAATGTCGAAACATTAGCCAGTACTGTGGAGTGAAATGTCCAAAAGATGAACGCAAACCATAGATAGACGGCTAGGCCATCTGCTACTTCCAGATAAATGATCCCGCAAGAGCAACAACTAATCATAGGACAATTTTGTGCCCTGCTTTTACATGAAATGTGAAACGGGAAATTTTTCGAAAAAAAAGAAAGAGAAAAATTAACGTTGTTAAAAGTTGATAACATACATTAGCTCATCAGCATTACTGCCACCAGTTACTATAGTATCACTGCGTTTCTCATTATTATTTATTTATTTAATTATGGCATTATTATCATGTCAAGGGCGCGGTTAGCGCAGTGGTTGGAGGTGCACAGAAATACATACGTGGTCTTTAGTTCTATTCTTTCTGCATTCTTAGCTCAGCAGGTCTTTGATCCTTTTAGAGTCTTTTGGTACCGAGTATGTCTGGGAGGATGGCACCACTGAATTGGTATATCGGTAGGCCACCGAAAGTCGCCGCATACGCGAGAAATGCATCCAATCAGCTCCAACGATGCTTGATGAAGTCGGATCGATGGAGCAGCTATCAGCTTTTATTATTATTACTGTGGAAATTATTATTACGGTATCGATAGTGACGTAGTGCATCAGGAAGCAAGAGGCTGGTTTGAAGCCTTCCTCAACGCCCTCCTTCAATGTATGCGGAACGCCATAGCTTGGCTACCTAGAAAACTGCAAGCAGAACCGACACGACCAGCATTCTTCGATGTAAGTAGAAAGTAGAAACCATTTGAATTAGCACATGGTTGCCAACGAGAAATAAATTTATTAGTTCCAGTTCAATAAAATTCTGAAATTCTGGAAGCGATGAATTCGTTGAAGGCATTTTTTGTGTCATCGTGGTTGGTAAACCATTTCTTGCAGAAAGGTGCTTGAAGAAGTGATGATCGGCAGGCGAGAGGTCTGGTGAATATGGCGAATGGGGCAAAATTTCGTAGTCCAACTCTTTCAACTTCTGCAATGCTAGTTCCGCAACGTTAAGCCGAGAGCTAGAGTAGAGAAGGATAGATCCCTTTATGTTGACTAATGCCGGTCGTTGTTGATGTGCATTTCTTCGATTTGTTGGCAATCTTTCTCTGTCGTAATCGTTTCGTATGGATTCAAAAAGCTGTGATCAGCTCGGATGAGGACCACCAAGTAGTCACCATAACGTTTTTTTTGGTGCAATTTCGGCTTTGAGAAATGCTGTGGAGCCTGATCGCAACCCAACCATTGAGCTGAACATCGCCGATTGTCTTACAATCTACTTGTTTCTGCAACTCACAATTCGATCAAGAAAAGAGCCGTTTTTTGGGCAGAATAAGAGCAGAAGACACTTCAAAGCGGCGATTTTTTTAAAATTATCGTTTGATTCGTCCGGTACACAATTGTCGAGTTCTTTTGTCTTTCCTGTGCGATTCAAGTGAGTGGAAACTGTCCCTGTGCTTACACCGCGCTGTTCTACAAGCTCTCGAACAGCTGTTCGCGTTTTTAATTCCACTAGTGCCTTTAATTCGTCGTCGCCAAGTTGAATGTGACGTCTGTGGCCTTCATTATGTTCAATGTCGAAATCGCCAGCTTGGAATTTCTGGAACCTTGTTCACACTGTTGATTCACCAACACTACATTCACCACGAGCTTCATTAATGCTGCGAGCCGTCCTTGCTGCATTACAATCTAGTTCGAACCCATAAAAGAAGAACTGACGAAAATTCGTTTTTGGAAACTAAAATCGTAAAGCCAAAAATGGCAAAAATATAGCTTTTGACAGAATATAAACGAAATTTTAGAAAGAGCATGAAATCACCTTTCAATACTGCAAGATACAAAGTATATTTTATTGTTAAAAGATGCATTTAGACAACAAATGTTTTAAAATACCTATTTATTTTTGAACAACCAAATAAAAATATTAATGACAAGTTTATCATTATGTATTATTATCCAGTGATCGCTCTATGTCGTTAGCCAGTTCGTAAAGGCTTGCAAGACCGCCTATGTAGAACACAAAACTGCATGATCTACGTTAACGGTAGGCACGGTTATTGAATGAGCTCAGGTATAACATAAATGATTTTTTTTAAGGCGTGCGGGAATGAAAACATTGGCAAAACAGCTAGATCATTGTTTAAAGAACACCCAGACAGTAAACTTAGAGTCAACGAAAATACTCCACTAGGCACGAGTAGGACACATAGACGCAACGCAGAACATTTTGAAGTGAAAGTCACCATTGTCGAGGAGGAATCTAAAACATTATCGCGTAAGATTCTTGTAGCGTTTAGACAAGTCCAAACAGTCCAAAAATGAATGACAACAAAGAATGCAATGTGATCACGTGTGACGTAGCGCCATGCCTCAAGCTAATTCTGTATCGTTAGCTAGGCACATTTCTTGCCCATTTAAGATTCTGTGCAGATTCCAACCTATTAACTAAGCGTTTATGAAAAACAAGAGGTGATTGTTTGAAAAAAACTGTCTCCTATATGAACTAAAATATATTTTTTCTTTTTTTTCTGCTCGAGTTGTGAAACTGTTTGAATGACTAGACTGGGTGTCAACTTGACCTTCCCCGGCTCTAAGGAATGCCAAACTGCCGAGACTTCAGGCAGTATTTAATAAATCTTGTTATTGGTAACCCTATACCACTTTACAAGAAAACGCAGTATACTAATCAGTTGATTCAGAAAGAGATTAATCAGGAATAAGTTCATTCTCCGCTAAATCAAAAAAGACGGACTGGCTAGCGCAGTGGTAGTGATGCCGCCTACCAAGTACACTGTGCTGGTTTGATGTAGCACAGCGTTCACTATGCTTATCCTCCTTCCGTCGTCAAGAAATTAATGCTGAACCTGCCCGAGATAGGCGCACTCCCTTTCTCTAGTACGGTTATGAAGGATTCAAACAAGAATCGATTCGACCAGCATTCGAGAAAATTCATTAAGAAAACCAAGAAACGTTATCCAGCAGCCGACGTTACAAGTAGCGGTAGAAAACGTTCATCGATGATATATGTGAGGAAAAGAATTTAATTCGAGAGATGCTGGAATCAGTGCAGTAAATGTGAAAACAGGTCATGTAAGGAAAAAAACTGAAGCAACATCGGAAAATGATCTGATCTTGCTTGCAAGAAATTCCCTTCTCCGCTTTGTGAAACGCTGGTGGTCGTTTTGGAATGTGCGCGCCTGTGTAATATTACAATAATGACATCTCACTAGCACAATATTTAATTTTGCTATAAAAATATTATTAAACACATCACGGAAAACAGGAGTTACTAAGCACATTTTCGTACTTCACTTCATTATTTTTTGACAGGAATGAGCACTTGCGAGTGAGACACGTTCTTTTGTTTTCACTACAGTTTAACTCTTAACATCATGTAGCAATTATATATTGAAACTATCTTCATACCCTCGTGTTTAAATAATTCTCAATTTCTCTGAGCTGTAGGAGCATTTTCTTGAGAGAACGATTTGTCGAGCGATAGTCATGGCTTCAAATTGAATCAGGGCAAGGCGAGCTCGAGAGAGCGCGCAAGCAAGTGAGTGAAGTCAAGTGCTCAGCTCATGTCTGGCAAATCATTGCTTCTGGATGGCTACACTCTTCTATACCGCGAAAACAACATTCTGTTGCAGCAAATCAAGCTAGTATCGATCAGAGGCTTCGCATTTTGCTCGCACTAGTCGAGATACTGTTTCAAAAAGGCAACACAGTTTGACTGAGAAGTTATTGTTCTCAAGTTGTGGTTAAAGTATACTTACCAGTGGAAATCCGATATGAGCGTAGTAGAACGATGCTGCTGAGGAGCAGGCGCGTATGTCAAGTAGCCACATAATCATGGGAATTACGGAGAAATGCGTCAACTAAAGCACTAAATCTATTAGCAGAAATCCCCCAAAAGAGATACGTGAGCGAAAGTTTGCAAAATGCTTGTAGTGTTATGATAACTAGCAACAAATCATGAAGAGATTGTTGTCAAATGTTAATCTCAGAGGAATCTCGAAATATGTGTTCACTTTTTACAGCATGATAAACATCACGTTTATTTCTGTTTCGAGATACCGAGGTATTTCTGTTTTGTTGTCCTCTTTGCTTCTGTAGTGGTCTGGAACTTAATCCTGGATTAAAAATATAACAAACACAACGTAAAGTGATTAGATCGTCGCCTAAACGTCAAATCGCTTCTGGGTGTCAACAGAACGATTGCATGAGAAACTAGACTTTTCACTATCTCGAATAGGGTTGCAAAATGCATAGTTAATACCAGTTATCACAGTTTAGTCGTGACTCTATAGATAAAACGCAAGTATTCATGACGGTCTCTTCCAACGCCAAAATTCCGTAGGAGGTCCGATGTTCTTGGCAGAAATTATATGAGGATCCGTAACCTATCGAGATGTAGCTAGGCCTCAATGTATTGTCAAAACAGGAGGTGCATGCTTCTCCCTTAAATTGAGGGAGAAGTAAACTTCATAACCTTAATAAATAAGTTTAGGTTCGTGTGATGCACAAACTTTTGGAATTCAGGGAAGTAAGCACATACCGGATCAGGAGATTAGTATCATATCATTACAAACATGTTGATGAGCATTTCACATCAATAGTGGAATTTACCTGCATGTCCTTCATATCTATACGGAGAACGTAAAGGTATACAGATTAGTAATGAAGCGCCTGCAGTCACAGGTAGGGTATATACGACAGACATCATCCCATCATGAAAATCTCGGATTTGGGGTATTACACGCTCATTGCTCCTCATGATTAGAATAAAAGCAACATGGAATAATGATGAACGTATTTCAGCTCTAAACCGCGGAGGATTTTGGGAAAAGAGAGATTTAACAAGCTACTCATTGGTACGCTAGAATGCGATGCCATAAACCTAGTTAAATAGGAAGGAATATCTCCTATGCGTGACAGAGTATGCTTACTCGTTGTGACTTACTTTCCCAATGCGTGTTTGAAATCTTTCAGTGTATTAGAAGAAAGACTCACAAGATCAGTCATGGCCAGCAGTGTCAAGTAGTTGTAAATGCTGGTGCTCTTCCTTAGGAGCGGATGAGTGAGGGTTACCACCGTGAGAATATCGCCGACGATACCACAAGTGATGATCACTGGTGCTATATACGCATATGTGATCTTAAACCACCTTATTGACAAAACTTTTAAACAGTTAAATTGCTTTATATGGATTATAAAAAACTCGTTTCAACAAAACACAGATTCCAGAAGACTTCGTCATTATTGAGAAAATCAGGCGATTCACCGCTTACTTTTAGCCCAAAAAATGAAGGTGGAAATGCTAGTGTTTGCAGAGTGCATAAGCTGATGACGAATTTATATAAAATCTTTTTTCAGTGTTTGCTACACCTCAGAAGAAAAAATCACTATAAGAATCAGTTTTATCTAACGATGAAAGTATGCATAAGTTTTGCAAGAAAGGGATAAAATTACTGGCCGTTCAATGAAAATAAATATTTTGTTGAGTACGAAAACTATAGAATAATTAAGGCCTCCAGGTTTTCCCCTTCTTTTTAATACTAGCCTGTCAATATTGCAGCAACTGGCAGACAGAAGTCGACATAAGCGACGCGTGTTGTCGGCTACTGAAGCGCTACATGCTCACTAGGACCTAGATCAGGAATACTGGCAGGTGATAAGATGCCCTTGCTTTAAGGGTCTTTCTACTGCTGGTCATTAGTTCTACTGATTTTTAGCTGTATGTGCGATTATTCGGAATGAGTACAAGAAAAAAGACCTTACCCTATTTAGCTTGGACGTCGGTACATCACGACAGGTATCCCGCAACTCTGAGTGCCAATCTACCGTCGCATTTGAATTGATCAGGGTGCAAATGTGATGATATGACATTTTGTTCAATGAGCAGTACTAAAGCGCATTTCGATGGCTAGTATAGCTTTCGAAGAAACGGCAATGAAGAGGTAATGAAAGAATTCGGAAAATGCAGCTAGAAACGAAAATTCTACAGCGCTGTGTTGGTGCCTGAAATTATAATAGAGACTTTCTACAGAGGCAGACAAAATAAATAATTCAACGAAAGCTGTCCACAAAAGTTTTTTCATTCATAACACATATCGTGATTTCTTTTTAGTGATCATAGCGGTCAATGTAGGGAAAGTCAGAAATAAATCGTTAGAAAAAATAGTTAAATAATGGACTCGGTAAAGGTATGGTAAGTAGGATTCGGTAAAGACGGTTAGTTTGTTGCCTTTAAATAAGACGGAAATTAGAGACATTGGATTAACCTTGGCCTCATAAAAAAGTATATCGACGACAAAGAAAGCGCCCTAGAGAAAAGAAGGTATTAGTTAGAATGAGATGCAAATACACTAAGAGGGGAGTACGATTTAGTTATTTGACTTCGTCCACTTGAACAGCACTTCAGCGTAATAAGAATGTCGCATACTAGAGACGAAACACTGATTTATGCCAGTTCCCATTGAAAAGAAAACTCGTCGACCACCCTAACACTGTCGCAAAACTTACATAAAGAACAAGTTTTTGCGAAAATACTGAAGCCTTTTAGTCTAACACGTCTCAGTGCCCTTGTTTTAAAGAAAACTATGTGGGGCGGAAAAGAATGAAGATATCGACGAGTTCATTTTTACACATGGGCGGTAAGGAGACAATTTAAAAGCATTAGAAGAAAAAATAAGCAATCTGCAATACGGTTGTTTTTAATCTTTGCATATCTGCTCTGGTGAATGGACACAAGAAGGGTTTAATTTTAGCGAAAAACGTCAATGTGGTATGGCGTTTAGTATCATGCTGTAAAAACTTCTGAATCTCTGAAAAAGGTAACTTCTGCGAAAGAACGGGAAGTGTATGGAAAGTAGTGAAGTCTTTCAATGTACGAAAAATATTAGGACTTGAAAAATGCAATAAAAAACGTCTAGAGTACCCACTAGACAAAGAAAACGACTTTATAGTGGATCACTGCAGTTTGATGAATAACACGGAGACGTTATCAAGGGTGTGACGACGTAAGGCAATCTGCACAAGAAATGTTGAGATCCGATGCCAATCTCGTTTGCCGTGTGACCTACAACACTGTGATTTCGTCGCTGCAATGACAAAGTCAGGATTATATCAAGATGGAATCATCCAGTCAACAATTCTTTTCCTCTTTTGTGCTTCTCTACTGACGCACCGGTTTAGAAATATCTTAAAGAAATAGATGTAAGGTAGACTTAACTAATAGCTCCCAAAAGTAAACGGGCTTTTGATTTTAATTCTCTATGTATAAAATCACGAATAGTAAGCAATTACAATTACCAAAATTATCAGTGCATGACGGGTTTAAAATCTTTGAGAAACAGTGGCGCTAAATGAAATGTAAAAGCGTTCTCCCGTTGAGGTTGTGTCAATAGTGTTAGCGGAAAAAAATTAGCGTTCAAAACTGTTGTCTAAAACAAGTAGGTGAAATTAGGAATGCGATTGGAAGTGAAAGAAAATGCTCTCGTTGGAAGGAAAGAGCAGTGCAGAATTTATGCCAATACTTATGATTGTGCTAAATACGTTAAAAATTAAAAGGATTGTTCGGTATACGGGTTCGTTGAGAAATTGTTCGTGAACGATGCTGTATCAGTATTATAGTCTCCATACCACTCTAGTTGCCTGAGACTATAACTTTGTCGATTCGTTCCATTTATGCTTCCTTCACAAGTCTTAGACTAGGTATGAATCCCCATTTTTTTTTTGAATAAAAGAATCGTATGTTTGCATACGAGAAATCTACTACAAAAATGACGCTTTTGTTTACTATTTCCTAAGCATAACCGTATGAGACCTTCGTATACTACTGTACAGTTACAAGTGTCCGGCATGAAAAATCAAACCTCTCTGTGGATGTACTATACCAAGATTGTACGTGCTTCCAAAAAAGTCCAAAGTTTGGTGCCTCCAAACTCTTCTATTATTACGGTATATTTCAGAAACAATCCATCCTCTGCACTTTTTTGGATAGCTTAGAGAGCTTATGGAGCTTATGGAACTTAGGACGAAACTTGAACAAAGCACGGTGTTCATGGGAGTGATAGCCTAATGCTCACGCAGCTGCAAGAATACCATTACCTTTTCATAGCTATCATTATTTCTCACTAATTAGAAGAAAATGTCTAAAGACTCTGACACTCCTAGATTTATCTGAAAGTTAACATAACCTACTAATTTTCTCATGTTTTAAAAAATAATCACAACGAAGTGGAACCAAAAGTGAGAAAACAATTAGGGCGTATACGTAAAACAGTTACTGTTCCACAAATTGTTAAGAAACTCCTAAATAATACACAACTGGGATTCAGATTCAGAGTATGGTGGTTTCGGAAAAGTTCTCTATTAACAGTAAGATCAATAATAGTTTAACATTAATGAGTATAAAACAGCATAATGATAAAAGGATTATAGCGCAATACTAGATAAAGGCGGTGCGAAAACGCAGCTCTTTGGCGGCATTCTATCCCATGCCAACAAAATTAATGTCTTCTTTCACTGATCAGCTGCATTATACATCTAGGTCTATAGAAAGCATGCCACTACCATAAGAAAGCTAATTAAGGGTAAATAGCATCTAGGAATTGGCGTTACTCTGGAAGAAACTTTGTCGCAGCATGGAAAAAATCCCTCTGATCCATGTAGTGTAGGCAAGCGTTGGTGACACTTGAAAATGCCATGTCACTTGCTTCTGGTAACCCAAAGGAAAGAATCATCTTTCCAGACCACCAACTATCACTTAAATATAGAGCGTGAAGAATGACCTTCTAAGTAAATATGTTAAATAACCTTTGTTCACTGCTTTGCCATTCTTGAAGAAAAATGCTTGTATTTAAGGAATGATCCTTGACTAGTTAATTCTTCTTTCAGGATTGAAAACGATGACATTTGGACGGCGTTTGATGAGAAAAGTGCTAATGACGTTTTTAAGCGTTTTCCAAAAATGCAGTTTATAGTACATCCCTGAACATACGCTATGTTAAGGAGGACGGAAGGTGACGTAAGACACCATAAGAAAAGGGATGTGTGATGACGGCGATAGGCAGAAGCGTCCGATAGGCGGCTGCTCGAATGGTAACGAAGGAACTCGAGCAATGACACTGCCGCACGCGAATGACGGCAATTTTGGCTACGAGGTACTAAAGTTGTCCACTTGCTAGCACAGGTCCTTACCTCAGATAATCGTTCGCAAACTTCACGGCTTCCTGACTTGACACTACATCCCAGAAGCCGTCCGTTCCTACTATCAGAAACCTGAAATACAAATTGAATAGCACACATGCGAGTAAACCTGTAAATTTTTCACTCATAGTACAAAGAAAACTAGAAAATGTAGTGTTCATTCACTTGAGTGGATTGGAACCAAGGTCTATGCGAAGAACATCAGGATGTACTGTAAGAACACCAAGCCTCTTCAGCAGAGTGTCTCCAAAGGACCTGCAACTGATCGCATTGCCATTAAAGTTCTAGTTAACCGCAGCAAAAAGTTCAAAAAAATCTATTTAATGTCCAAATGACTGTTCATGTGAAAAGTACAAGTGTAATTTCTCCTAGCAAAGGCGAAAATGTTTTCATCTAAGGAGGAACCATATTTCACCCAATGTCAGGGAATCAGCACAGTAAATTGAAAAGAGCGGTTTATAAATAAACATGTGAAAAACTATAGATTTTTGATAGTGCACAGGAATAGTTTGTAGATATGCCTATGGGACTACACCAAACTTCGAAAAATTGCATTTTAGCTCTTCCTAAAAAGCGCCGATTCACCTGTGGAACCAGGACTTAGCGCTCAGAGTAGGAAATTGCATTGTTAGATATTCTCTGAAACTCGAAGGACGCAAAGCAAGCAGTAGGCATGGATGATAGAACGATATTTACGCTAGTTATGTTTTTATTTAAGCAAGTAGTAGAAAAAATAAAGAGACATACATGTTCTGCTTTGCACTTTACCGCCTATCCTCTATTATTTTCAGAGGCTAACGAGCTTTTGAAAGATTTCTACTTCACGGCTTACCTCCGCACCCTCAAACCAGTATTTTAAGTGTTATAAATCATAATAATCACTTTCGCTCATACAATTTGTTGCATATTCTATAAAGTTTAGATTGAAAAGGTAACACGGCAGTTTTCATAAGAGGAAAAGTGTACGTTTCGTTTCATTAAAGTCAAACTGTTCTTAATTTCTACGAACAAAAGAGATGATATTCAGTAGTGTTGAATATGTGAGTTAATGAGTTTCTTATTTTCTGAGATTTCTTGTTCACAATAAGTACTCTCGATAAAACACCTGATTCACAACGAATGATGTCTTTGTTTTCACAATCTGAAGAAATTACGTTGCTCGGTCAAATACTTAAAGATGAGTGCAAATTCGTCGGCACAGAGCATTAGAGATAGTGAGGTTTTTGCCGCTGCAGTTGATTCTTCGGTGATGCGATACCCTTGAAAAGGTTTGCAAGCTTCACCTTTATGCTCTTGCTTTCAAACTTACAATGGCGCAATAGGCTGTATATTAATAGGACTGACTTAGGAATCTGAAAAAGAATACGTGGAGCTCTGCCTGAGGCAACAGCTTCTGCGTTCTATCAAATCGGCAACAACACTACCAGATCAATCATTTGCCACTAAGGAGTCGAGTCAACTTTTATCTGCACAGCCATTCTAAACTAATTGGGAGAGTTGATCGGTAAGTAATCAGTGAGAGAAAGAATGAACAAATGGATAGAATAAGTCGCAGTTGGCCAGAAGTCAGCAGAGACAGAATGACTCGCTGCTATCTTGTAAAAGTCAGTCAACATTCGGTTCACTATTTGAAGCGAAGATGTATGAGGAATAACATGCTTGTGCAATCGTGCAGCCCCACAGGTTTTAGAAAATATTCTAAGCTGCTATTAAAGTTTCAATCTCAGATAATATAGTTTCCGTTGTTCAAAAATGACCTTCACTGATGTTAAAACAAAAAATCTTCACGATGAAGAGTAACAGTGAGAAAATTAAGAACACAGTTCTAATATAAATATAATAAAAATTGTCGCTGAAAAGAATATGCATGACTCAGCAAATCAGGAAATAATTAATTAGTTTATAAGTGATTTTCCCTGCTCTTTCTTTCATCGTAAATTGTTTTTCTTTTTGCCAGTCCAGTCCAGTTATGTTGGTCCAGTCGATTCTCCTTGCAATCTTAGAGATAGCCGAGCTAATGCGTTCCAACGTGGGCTGGAACAGAGTTGCAAAAATAAATATACCGATTATTTATGCCGAGATTCATAGAAACTCTATCTTTTGAGTTATTGCAACATAATATCGGGATGAAATCGAACCTTGCTTCCTGGTGGACTGCAACAGTAACCACTGCGCTATTTCCCACCCATTTTTCGCCTGTGTTAGCAAAATGATAAAAGTTTTAAAGGCAAGAATTGTTTTTCCATTTCAAATAGCCAACTTAAGTCACAGTTACCTTATGGAATCACCGGATATAAAGAATGTTTTCAAAACCACAATTATAGCCCCTGTATGCTTTTCAAAAGTTGCTAAAGTCTAGTGCTGTAAATTGACAGTGGACGAGTTTTTTTTAATTACAGTTAGGCATGAAAGGGGATCTGAAGAAGGCGAAATCCGCCGAAGCGTCAGCTTTTTTTTTTGAGCGAAGTTCCAAGTGATGACCTTGTCTTTGCTTGCCAAGAAGACAGAGACAATTGAATTTGTTCGAAAAACATAGAAAGACAAAATGAAAATACATGGAAGACAATGAAGACACAGTGGATCGCACGCATTCAGTTCAGTGCACAACGCGTGCAACAACAAATCGGTGATATTCCTGGGTAGAGGCCAAATACAACAGGTATGAATAGCTTCCTGAGATAGATTGCACGCCTCTACAGTGGGATTTTGCTAAAAACATGGTGCTCAAGAGGCTGTGTGATGCGCTCATTAGATGTTGAACAACCCTTTGCTGGTGTTCAAGACACTTGTTAAACGAAGGAAAAAAAGCATGTAATGCGAGCTGGGATGGGCGCTCGAATAAGGAAAAACAGAAATTTCTGGCGAGACTTTGCAAGGAGCTTTGTTATCTGAAACGGCAGGCGTATCTACGATGCTTCTTATAGAATGATACTTTTCGTCTAAATAAGGCTCCTACTGAGGGTTTCATCTGGCGCTGGTTTCACTGCAGCTTGGGCAAACATCGCTTGTCATTAATTCTACTCCTTTCCTCAACTTTAAGAAATGTAAGGTTGAAAATTCACATTTTGATTTATTTTATCCATAGCGTTCGTCACCGTTTGGGCACACAGCTCTACATTTCTTAATAATACTCCAGACAAGCTTTTTCTTCTCATTCTTCTTTTCCATCGTTCTTTTTTCAAAGTTTCTAGTAATATCGGTTTCCTCATTGGAACCATTCTGTTTGAGACCTTAGACATAGGAAGGATAAAGACAGCGAAAATTGGAACATTTTGGTGTTCCATATTAACCCTTTTCTATTAAATCCGTATGAATTCACAATGATTACACCAAACAAAGTTATTTTCTAAATTTCCATAAGTCATACTAGCTCTTTGGAGTATATTTCCTGGTACTTTTTCATAAAAATCAAGTGTGGTCTGAATAAATCTTTTCCTTTTAAGCGAAAAAGGTAATGATGCCTACTGATTGCCACAAACATGGAGAAGTTGTGTTATTTTTTCCTCATTGGCAATTCAATTTCCACAGCATTTCTTATGCTGAAGCCTCGAAAAGTATGCAATAACGGTCAAATTATATGACGCTTTCATGCTTTCCTTATATTATCCTACCGTCCAAGATCTTTCCAGACCACAATCGTCAACCAATGTGCTTGTAGGTCGCATATGAAAGCTTTGTATTTTTGTCGGTTCTAGCTCGGTCATACTAGTCACTACGGGCTATTTTTGTAGAAGGAGATGGACAGCTGAAAATTGCATTTGTTGGCAAAGAACTTTAATTCAAGGTAATATGGAACAAATTTTGTTGGACGCCCTGCTCCAAAAGTCGTTGTGTGCACCTAGCTAAGCCTGTCATGAATGGCCCACATTCGTCAAATAGCCATTCAAGCTCTACTCTAATCAAGTGCGAATGAAAAGCATCTAAGCCAGAAGAGAAGCCCAGTATTGAATCCTTTGATTATTTAAGAAGCTTAGAAAGGTAACGAGAAATATGAGTTACAGCACGGAGTTTCGTCGCCATATTTCATTGCGTTATCTCTTTAGGAATGTATGAGGTTCTCCGAAGAAACTCTGTCGTGTACAAAAACTGAAACCTACGAAATGAGCGAGAAAGATGGCCAATCTTTCTGTTAAAAGTCGCTCTAGATGACGTCTACCTTCTATCGGGGTGCATTGAAAATGTTGTATTGAGCAGTTTAGAAAACAATGTTGGATTTGCAACATCACTGTCCTTACATATAGCTAAACCTAAGCCTAAGTGCACGAATTCATTGTGACATACGATGAGAAACGCATCCTTTACGACATGCAATGATTGTCGACCTGGTGTTGGAGCACAATGGAGCTCCGTAGCATATACGAAAACAGAAATTGCACAAAGAAAAGTCATGCTAAGTATCTGGTGGTTTTCTTCTTATTTAATCCACAGAAGTTTTCTAAATTCCGAGAAAATGATTACAGAAGAGAGCTATATTTAATAAATTAACAAAATATCCCGGAGGGTTCAAGGGCTGTGCTTCGAGCTGGCCGACGCTATGTGAGCAGTCCCTATGGATGACAGCATGCGACGACCGTCACACTTCCTGCTCCGCAGAGGTTGAATGAACTGGGAACGTAATTATTATTGCGCATACGTTAACAAATTTCTCACGTTTAGCCACAAAATCTGTCTTCCTTGCCACATATTTTTTTTTAACATTTAAAGAACACAGTATTTCTTAAAGGTCTGAGCGACGAACCCCGGTGTGAGTAGCTTTACATGAAAGGAATTCTATAACCTCTCTGTAAGCGAGGCGTCGAATTAGCGATATAGTAGCTATATCAGTTCACTTCTCAGCCCATTGACAGAACTCTTGAATCAGTTAAAGCTGGTCGCAGAGTTTTGAACACCTCATTAAAATACCGGCTTCTCTGAAACTTTAAACCGCTTCTCTTCCGCTGCAATTCCTTCCTGCCGTTACACGAAATGTAGAGGTCCAGCAGTGAAAAATTTATGCCCCTTACCTTCTCCACGTCGTTTATTTTGTATTTCAGTCGTAAAGCTGCTAAATCAGACGATTACAACTAGCTCCTACGGATAATGAGTCTACTGCTACACCGACGTGCCGTTCGCTTCAACGTGTTAGATATCACTGTCGTAGTTAACGTCTCAGAACAGCTAACAGTAAAATCATATTTTTTAACAGCTAATTGCCATAAAATTTCCATAACAAACGAAGGAAATTTCATGGAAGGATCTTATGTTGATTAGTCGCGAGGCAACGTGCGACGTCTGCAGGTGGTGGATAGGGGATTAATATCAGACAAAAGCGACTTTTGCTTCGCTGAGAAGCAGAATGATGTAGGGGTGGACTCATTGCTTCGCTACGCCGATTTGGGAAATACCTACTGTGCTTACGACCGTATTCATGCATCTCTAGGTGTATTCTCGCTTACGCGAAATGTATTCTATGAGTCAACTGGGTAAAAACCTAAACATAAAGTGGCTGTGTATATTAGAGGCAGTGAAAAGTGGCCTCCAACAAGTACGTTCGTCGTCTGTTTTGAGAGAGAATGGCAAGCTACTCTTGAGTACACTCGGACTTTCACGTTCAGAGCTTAACAACATATAAGTGGGTGTCAAAGGCTAAACAGAGTAAAACAAGTAAGCCTCATTTTCCTGACTACTAGAAAGCCCTCGATATGGCAGCACTAAGTACAAAAAGAACGGAGCGGCTACTGAAATTCCAGAGTCATTGCAGGCAGTCCAAATCTTGAACGACTCGGTGGCGACCTGCACTTACAATGCATGCACACTTGCATTTGAGAACTCGGGGAGAACTTCATCGAGCACGGAAATGTGATAAGGCACGGCTTCATCGCAGTGGGTGAGACAGCAATACGCTGCGTATTCAACGCCTTCTATAAGACCGGAGAAGAATTGTCTCTCGGAACATGAAACAATAGAGGAGTCGTCGGCTTTGGAGTTTTCCTCAACATGAATTTCGCTATGAACTTTATTTGAACAAGTAACAATCTAAATTAGACATTTACAAATTCGTCGTTTTCTCTCTCAGCAACCGCGAGGTTGTTAAACAGCATACGTTTAGTTCCATGCAATAACACACATACAACACAATCGTAGCTGACGATAAAACGGTGCTTAAGAAGGGCAGATCTAGAGGAATCCGTAGCGATAACTGAAATACCACCGAATACTCTTCGTTGTCAGTTAGTTCATAACCGCCTATATGACTGTCTATGTAAAACACAAAATTGCGTAATTTACCCTTATGGCAGGGACGGTGATTGCATGAGCTCGGGTACAGTCTACCTGATCTCTTGTAAAGCGTGCGGAGACGAATACGTTGGCGAAACGGGTAGACGGCTCTGCATCCGCATAAAAGAACACATAGATGGCAGGCGAAAAGCAAAACAAGGCACGCCACTAGGCACGCATAGGATACAAAAGCATAGTGGAAACGATTTTGATATAAAAGTCGCTATCCTCGCAAAGGGATACTAAAACACCAACGCGCAAACTTCTCGAGGTCTTTTTTTGGATAAATTCCGAAAATCCGGGAATGAATAGTAGGTAGGAATGTCCCGAGATCACGCGTGATCTCGCCCCTTACCTTCGTATCGATCGTTGATTGGAGGTGCTGCAGACGG
Source organism: Angiostrongylus cantonensis (assembly GCA_009735665.1). Lineage (NCBI taxonomy): Eukaryota > Metazoa > Nematoda > Chromadorea > Rhabditida > Metastrongylidae > Angiostrongylus > Angiostrongylus cantonensis. Next base: position 559,733 of record MQTX01000066.1, read on the forward strand.
CAACCATGTGCAACTCTGAGCGGCTGTTCTTCCTCGGTGGAAGACAGATGAAAAAAGCGGTGGGTGTTTTTGCAGAAGCCGTAGATCTTGTAATTATCGCTCAGATTTTCATCTTTCTGTTTGTGCTGTTGAAGTGTTTGGCCTAGGGAGTTGCGTATTAGTGTACCCTTCCAGGCTCTGAAGAAAGCGATTCTGCCGAAACGTTAGCTACGATTGTGTTGTATGTGTGTTATTGTATGGAAGTAAAAGTATGCTGTTTAAGTATTACTAGACATTTACAGTTGGAGATATGTCTTTCAACACCGGCTGTTACAATGCTATTCGTTTACGCACCAACAACAAGCTATGACGAAGACGAAGTCGAAACGTTCTATACGGATTTTGAGAATGTTCACAGAGAGAACCACAAATTTTTTAAAGTCATCGATAGATGTGGGAGTCTCGCAATAAAAAGTTCCATAATGAAATAGACCACATTATAGTAAAAAGTAGAAGGTTTAGGTCAGGCGATGTCTTTGTTGTTCCAAAATTCCACACAGCCTCTTTCGTGCGGGACTTCACTTTTCGCCGAAAAGAGGGAAGGCTACTAAGTCCAGTTCAGTCCAAAAGAAAACGAAGTTTCGAAACCAACATAAACTGGGGCTTATTTAGGTTATTTCTCGGCAGTTAGAAACATGCCGTTATTGACAACATCGATTAGGAATAAGATCGGTCTATTCAACATCTTCACGTAAGCGCTATGAAAGTTGAGTGCTCAAAAGTTATCAAAAGACGTTTGTTTTTAGAAACACTTAAGTTGATATGCCACCGCGGAATAGTACGAGCTATGAACAGCAGTTAACTCACGTCTGAACTTGCAAAACAACACAGAAGGGCCATAAAGGTCTCCAAGAAAGAAGGGCAAGAATTTGTTGAGGCTTCAGAGGCTGGAAAAAGCATTTGGAAACCCGATTGAAGCTTCCTAATTACAAAACTAAAATGATTTCTTTCCGATGGCTAACGGAACATTTAGAGCTTCCTGCACAAAAAAGAAGAGAACTCGCGATCACTATTCTGGTCTTTTTAATAGCCATATCTTCTTTCCCTTTTTTGAAAGAAAGGGATGGAAATAATATATCGTCCCACCGGTTTATCCTTCCGAGATCCTACACGCTATTTTGTCAATGAATAATCAAATAATATCAGGTCCGGACAGGATAAGACTTAAACAACTGGAGAACCTTCCGCCAGTCCTCGTAACACACTGGCTCGGCTTTTCACAAGTTACCTGTCTGAATGCGAGGTCCTACTTAGTAGAAGTCCAGCAAGACCGTGTTATTGAACCTACACGGTATCGGCAACCATAGCCCAACCTGCTTGCTACCTTTCGTTTACAAACTATTTATGAAGTCGTTTTAAACTATTAGCTCTAAACTTCACTCTAAACAGGATGGAAGGAGCACTAGATAAAGGACAACCATGTGAACAATCAGGATTTCTACGAGGCTACGAAGCAATGAACCATATCCACAGAATAAAAGGGCCTATTGAAATGTCAAGAGAGTATTTGGGACCGCTATGTTCCACTCTCGTCGATTTCACAAATCTTTGACTCACTTTGACTGAGCTGCGAAGCAAGCATCATGGAAGATTTAACCAGTGCATAAAGACTCTTCGTGAGCTATATGAAAATTTCACAACTGAAATACCGCAACTCAGTAGAAATATTAACATCGACACAAATAGTGGTATGCGAACACTTTAAGACAATATGAAAGTAGAAATCGGTTGTCCAAATTACAATATCTTCGCTTTGATAATGACAACTGACATCTTTCTTGTAGGACCGAGTATTAGCCAAGCGAAGCGAATAGCTCTAAGAGTTGAGCAGGAGGAACGAGACGGCTTGGGGAGCTTTCCAGTGGGTTTAAGGACGTAGGCAAAAGAACAAAGAATACCGCGCTCGGTTTTATCTTTTTTTTTACTTCACGGCTTATCCTGAATTAACCTGCGCGTCAGAAACTTGCTTTCCATACAGTTAGGATGGAACAGTACACAGCTTTATTGGACGCGCAGTCGAAATAACTATGCTGCTAGTTTTTCACATCATGCTAGTGAGGGGAGAACTGTCTAAGGCTTCGATTTACGTTTACGATCAAAAATCAAGCACTCAGTTCTGCAGCCAAAATAACAAAAATTACGTAGTTCGAACACGCAAAGCGTCTTCGAGACAACCGATGGTCAAGAATCGTTAGCGGAAAGGTTTATAGGAAAAACAAACGCGGAGCAGGAAGACCACCGGTACTCAGAGGTTTTCATGAAAACCGTAGAAGAAAGGTACCGTACTCAACAAGGCCATAGAGCGAGGAGAACCTACTAGACCACTCTTGCATGCGACTGGGAGAAATGGAAGGCTTACAGACACCTTCAACGTCATTTTACAAAACTCTTCAGTAAACGTATGCTTTCTATAACACTGTGCTACTCTGAGCTGTTTTCAGTTTTATAGAAAATAAAACGGTGAATACTTATAAGTTGGTGTTTTCCATGTGTCTAAATATTGAGAATTTTGTACTAAGTCATGAAAGCGTCTCACTGACGATTGGTTGCCACTTTAACGTTTCCAGACTCTGAGAAAGTCGAAGCCACCGAAACACTAGCTAATATTGAGCAAATCTTGTTGTTAACAACCTCTGGTCTGCTCAACAAGAAATCATCAACTTAACGAACAATGCCAAAGCCAACAAAAAGTCGGTTTAGGAAATTACCTCTGCTTTACCGCTTCATCATCGTTTGTCTATGTTTCTAATACTTCAACACTTGTCTTCGTGCTGACAAGACTGTAATTCATCAAAAACTGGCCGCGAAAAACACTGTTCTGTTAAGAAGCGGCAGGTTTTGAAAAGCATTATCCATTAATTTTCTCGCAGAGCAAAAAAATATGAAGATGCAATTTTAGAGTATGGGAGATATAAACTTGCCATTAACAACTTTGTGCCTACTCAAAGAGAAGACATCAACTTATTCACCTGTATCACCTGTAGTCCCATTGATCGTCGAGTGACTCGAGCGGGCGCCAGTAAATCCTCCATTTTTCCCTGTCGCGTGCAAGAGTAGCCCAGTGGGTTCTGCTTGCTTTAAGGACTCATCGAATATCATATCCTATTTTAGGCTCTTCATGAAGAACTCTGCCCATCGAGTCGGTGGTCCTCCTGTAGTACGTTTGACATCCCGAGGAATCCAGTCACTAACGGCTCTTGTCCATCGGTTATCATTCATACGCATTGCGTATCCGCTCCACCTTATCTTCGACTGTTTGGCGTATAGAACGGCATGTTTGATTTTCGATCGTTGACGTATGTCGGAGCTTCGGATCCCATCCCTTACTTGTGTGAAACGGGATACTCCTAGCATCGTCCTTTCGACTGCGCGTTCGATAACGCTGAGTGATCTTTCATCCTGCTTACGTAGCGACCAGGTTTCTGACGCATACGTTAGGGCAGGAAGAGCCGTTGAGTCGAAAAGTTGGGCACGGAGTCGGGAGTTTTTTGCTCTCTTCACTACATCCTCGGTGCTCGTTGCTGGAGACAGACCTAGCGTGAAGATGATCAATGAGCCGATCGTATTCCTTGTCGATGTTGTCGACCACAACATCTTCCCAACAGCCTACTAATGAGTTGAATAAGTCCCGGTTTGTGGTGGTTCTGTGACGTCGGTTTTTGAATTTAGCGGCTTTTTCTCCTTTCCGCGAAAAACAGAGTCTAGCACAAAAGAGACGGTGGTCTGATCCCGTGTAGAATTTTGGAACAGCAGCGACATTGGTAAGGGAAAACTTTCTATTTACTATGATATGGTTTATTTCGTTATGGTACTCTCCATTGGGAGACTCCCACGTCCGACGCTGAGGGTGAGGCTTCAGGAATTGCGAGTTGTCATGGTCTTGGTCGGCATGATGAACTCAGAGAGCCTCTCACCCTGTTCCTTCCATTTTAATCCATCGCTCCCAATGTGACGTTCCTCAGACGTTCTTCTTGGTCCAGTTTTGGCATTGTAAAGTCTTATGATGACCTTGAAGAATGTATGGTGTCCTCTGTAGAACCTCTCCAAGTCCATGTAGAACGCTTCGACTTCTTCTTCGTCATAGTTTGATGTTGTCGCGTAAACGACGAAGATTGTTAAAGCCGCTATTGATCCACATCTTTTCAATCGCAAACGACCGATTCGGGTTGTAGGCTGTTCGAATGAATCGATGTTCATGCACAAACTCGTGTTGACGAGAACGCTGACACCGCCTACTCCTCTACTGTCGCACGTTGCGAGGAACAGTTCTTCTCCAGTGTCATAGACGCCGTTGAATTGGAGGTGTCGTCTCGTCTCGACTAAGCCGATGACGTCTTACCTTATTATTCTTGCTAGCATGAGCAAGTCTTCTATCGAGGACTCGGATGCAAATGTACGTGCATTGTAGGTACAGATCGTCACCATAGTTCTTCGTGATCCAGGCAGCCTCCATTGGCCCTGAGATTTTAGCAGCCTCTCCGTACTCGTCTTACCCAACAGCAACATCGGCTAGGCAAAGTCTTCCATTTACTAGGAGGTGGTCTATTTCCTTATGGCACTCTTAGCAATTTCATATCCATGTATTGCTTGCTGGGCACTTGAACGTGGGGTCTCGGTATACTCACGGGTAGCTTGCCAGGCTCTCCCAGAGTGGTCAAGGAGCTTATTTGTTGGAGGCGACTCCTAACCGCCTCCCATATACTTCCCTGTCACTTGATTGCAGACTTTCGGCCGAATTGACTCGTAGAATACAATCCGCATGATGCGAGAAAGTATTCACACACGCATGCATGAATACGCTCAGCAAATACAGAAAGTAAGTGCCAAATCAGCGCAGCAGAAACAGGTAGTCCATACCCTGAATCAACCTGCACCTCAGGGAAGCAAAAGTCGCCTTTGGTCAGCGATTAACCCTCTATCCGCCACCTGGAGACCCGTCACGTAGCTTCGCGACTAGCCAGCTCGAGATCCCTCATATGAGGGAGATGCGTGGATCAACTTATTAAGCAGGAAAAATATCAAAGCACCTACTCTATCAACGGGACTGCAGTACAATCCTACCACTTCATATGTAAATAAATAAAATAAAATAATTGTACAATAGCAAAATAATGCGGTTTTCTTGGCGGTTGAAAAAATAGCGTTTTAAAAGAATGCCGTAGAAGAGCCATATATTGTAACACATGATTTAGACAAACTTAACTCGAGAGTCAGATCGATTTTGTCTTACAAGACTATACCATACAACCTATTTATTTTCTTTACTGGGTATCTTACATTTGCAACATACTTAGTTGGATACTTGGATGGCATATCTTCACTGATGGTGCGCGCACCAGTAAAATTTCCATTTGTTTCTTTCTCGTGCAATCGTTATCCATGGTGGGTGGGACTTTGGTTCAAACATGGAGACGGTTGCGAATCCATTCCGCAACCGTGAAATTGTTGACATCTGCGAGTGGAGACGGTCAACGCAAGCCACGAACACGTGCGCCCCGTTTGGTTTGGTTTCAAAAGAACACTTCCATTCTGTTCCAAGACCGTCCGCTGGTCTTTTTGTCCACCTCTTACCTGTTCCTCTATTTGGAGCTGCCAAAGATGAGATAGGTTTCGAATATCGGCGGTGAGCATTCCGGCTAGACGTTTTAAGTGCTGGTGAAATTACAGAACACGTCGTTCAGGTGAGCCGTGTTTGATGAGCTAGCTAAAAACGCCTTCCAGTACACGTGGACTCGATCCCTCGCCCAGGCTCGTCAAGCGTTCCATCCCGCTGGAATCAGCAAATTGGTTGCAGACCTGTGTGAGAGGATAGCAGCACTGAATCTATTCATAGCCACCGCGAGTCATTGTTTACGCTGGATGTGCATTCAATAACCTCTAACGAGGCTTAATGAGGTCTGATACTTGGCGCATCACTCAGAGGTAGATCAACGCCGAAAGCTTTATTCCGTATTTGCTACCGCACAAGCGCTCTGTGGCTGTTGCACATGTTTCCTGATGTGGTTTTGGTATCGCCTCACGTTTTTGCTTCATAACAACGTCCTGCAGGGAGTGTTCGATCGAAAAGGCGAGCGCGTAGATGAGACCCTGTGATTGATCGGTGAATTCTTTGAGATTCCAGAATGCGGGTCCTGTTTTATTTCTTCTATCTAATTCTTCCTTTATATTGTTCTTCGTCTTCGTTGAGCTCCCAAGGAAAATAATATTTAAAAAGTGTTAGGATATTAAAACATGGTTTGCATCATCTTCTTTAAACTATCATTGCTAACATTTAATCGATCGAAGTTTCCCATCAGGCTTTTTGTTGATCATCTCTCTCTGCAATGGAGAGGGTCGTAAAACTTTAACTTAAACTATGTGACTTGCGGTTATTACTATCGTGCAGCAGTTGCGTCCTACTGAAAGCGAGTATGGCTCTTAGTATGTGAACTTGCAGTCGAATGTTGGAATCCTTCGACATCCTTCAACCTGTGTTATAATCAGGTTTATTTCAAGCAATGTTTAAATGATCCAAAAATAATACGATGATTACCCAGACAGAAAAAAGGAGCACATGTTCAGATGAATCTTCGCTAATGAAAATGTGCTTCTGGACAAAATCTATTTTGAAGACATACTTCGGCATTTTTAAGAAGTTAGACTTGCCTAATTGATTCTTAGTTTTTATGTAAAAGAATTAAATAAGAAAAACACACATCTGTGAGCAAAGAGTAACAAGGGGAAGCAAAATTCAGAACGATAAGAAACAGTAGGCGGAAAAAAAACGATGCAAAATGGGTAGTGCCATCGATAAAAAACCAAATAAGTTTTCGGTGTACCGTGCAAGACAGTTTCAGCATCGTAATATTGCAGATCAGTTTTCAGCTCTATTACAAACAATAAACCAAAAAAAAATCAGGAAGATTTTGGCTATCCTGTAAGATCGTTACGAATGTAGTCCGAGCAGATAATATTGGAGAGAATTAGTTCCAGTCACTCACCTGGACACAGCAAGAATTCCTTGCACTCTATATGCTCCGCCATCCAACGACACAAAGCCACCAGCGTGCTCTATTCTTCTTCTTTCTGTAGGCTGAAATATCTACAGCTCGGTTGGCGTTAGGTGCTCACATGGTTGCATACAAGCTGCTTGCACGCTGCCAATGTGATCAACAATTTTTCTACAAATAAACAATTGAAAAAGCAATATTTCACTACGGTAGGATCACAACTTTTTAAACGTTTTCTTTGATGAAAGAAATATGACACCTATTCTCCACTTGCAAAGTACAGAAAGTCGCCTACATTAGCCCTCGGAGGTTATTTTTAACCGTACAAAAATATACCGAACAGTTTGGTATCGTTTGTAGTTACACTTGTGCGAGTGGTAATTGTAACTGCTTATTAATAAGAATATGTTATTACGAATATGCTTATAAAGATCAATAAAAAGAGAACCACGCTCAATGACTTTCGACGTAATGACCTTTAGCAAGAAAAACTTTATATCGTTAGATAGGGGTTAAGCGGTTACAAATACTTAAAAGAGCTTAGGCTATTTTAATTTATTTTATTTAATTCGTCTTCACGTCTACTGTGCCGATCTCAGCACTTCTCTCATTCGATTCGTTTCCTTGAATCCACTGTCCATGAAGATCTGTCAAGTTTTACGTGTGGCTTCGGTTGCTGCTTGAGGATTTCCATTTCATTTTGGATGATGTAGAATGCTGCTTGAGCCACTCTCCCTGGAATCCTGAGATAGCCGTGCTGGAGTGCTCGCAGCTGGATTGAAGAGTGGGGTTTTTTTAGAGATGTGCACCACCACAATTCTACTAACCCCCCTATGAGAGCTTATTAGAATTTCACAAAATGAAGTCAATGAATGCAATACATCTGATGGGACGATATAATAGGAATGTGTTTTTTCTTGCTATTGGTATTTTCTCATGCTTGGCGAGATATTCGTAGCATATTTTTTCTGTTCTGTTGAGGTATACGTGGTTGCTATTTGAGTTGATAAAACATGACCCGTTCATCAATATATTTATAATCTAAAGGATGCCTCAATAGCACACGTTTTCACATTTAAGCCAAGGCATCACTGCTCGTAATGAGCTTCATTACTTGGAAAAAAGCTATTTTAGTGTGCAGAATTTTTAAACAACTGTTTAACTCTTCTATTAGGATGGAGTTCTAATTTTCTAGAGCAGAAATGTCGTCTTTTTTCACATATTTTAAACAATGAAGTCATTCAGCTAGCGCAAATTTATCATGCGAGACGCGATCTCGTATTTCACTAGAATCTTTACATCTTTTCTTTTCACTATACGTTGGAAATCTTGATCTTAAACACATTTTACTTTAAAAGAAAGCTTTATAAAAATTACGCCATAAGGCAAGTTCTCTTTTGCAAGTGCCGAAATTTTTGTCTACTTAACTGCTCGGGCGACTAAGAAATTATCGTCAGTTGTCGACGAAACAGTGCAGCCCTGAGTAGGTAATCGTGTTCTCAGAATCTAGTTAGCATTTTTAAGCTTACTGAAAGGCAGCTTGCACTTTTAAAATAACCTCTCATTGTCTAGAATAGACGTCTTAAACAATGAAAACTTTTAAAAACGCTCTATTTAATATCCATAAGTGTCCGGCTGAAGTAACATATTACGCATGAGAAGCACACATGCACCGCAGACATTGCGGAAGAAACGTAGAAGTTCTATTAGAATTGGAGGAAAACTGGAGGGAACCACGTCGAAGACGTGTATTCAAAAAAGAACAGCCGACTATGTCATTCGGAAGGCTAATTTTGATTAACGAGTGGTCCCGAGAGAAATTAATTTATACGTATGGCATAGTGATTGAATCCGAGCTCATTAGGATTATGGGAAACGACCGGAAAATGGAAACGTGAAATTCATTACCCAATAGAATGCATTCAATGCTATATATGACTTTATGTCATATATCTGTGAACTTCTTTGTGAATGGTCTTAAAACCATTTCTTAGTTAAATCCTAGCCACTTTGAAAGCTACGAAGCAGATATTAAGGATTGGAACAGAATTTTTGCACGCGAAAATGACCGATTTTTACTCATAGAGGTAGAGACTGAAATGTTCTGTTAAAGAACGGGACATTGAAGATGCAGAGCAATCAATAAGAAAATTCCCTTGTCTATGATAGGCTGTTTAGAAGACAACAAATGCGGTAGTGATAATTCAATCGGTCAAGGCCAAAACTGTTAAATATAAATCATGCTACGTGAAAAGATGAAGGGTTGCTCTCCTCGATTGTGACAGCGGGATGCAGCTGCAGCAGGAGTTAGAACGCGTATTCGAATAGGCCTTTCAGGGAGTAGTACTTATCTTAATGATAGAGCATTTAAATAGCTTCTTACTTATTTTCGGAAAAGACGGCAACCGTAATAAAAATTTTAAACGCTGTTATCTACTTGTGAATATGAGTATAATTAGTCTGATTATTCATGAGTTGAATATCTTCACAAGTCATAGCTTTCCAGAGATATCTCTTACATCACAAAGATATTTAAAGTCATTAATTTGCGCAGCACCGCTGGCCAACATAAAAGACTGCCTTTTCTCGATCCTTTGCACAATGAAGAATCCATTTTGTTGTCTTTCCAAATTAATCATGCTTTCCTCTTCACTGGCGGCTATTGAACCACCTTAATACCGGTTTAATCACCAGATCCCAAAGCTTCTTAGATAGTTAGATAAGAGTTTCTTTAGGTCTGTATTATAAATTACTGCAGCGATGACTCATTTTTATCTGAGTGTTCGGTTTCACATACAAGTTGAGATGCTTCATAACAAAAATGAGATTGTGGAGTGGTGAATGTTTACTTTGTACCGTAGTTTAGCACTAGGCAGCACGTCATCACTGTCGGTTTGCATCGTTCGTGAGAGTTGCTTAATTTTTTCTTGCCGTAATGCAATCCAATCAAATATTAAAAAGCAAAGCTTAGATTAAATTTTTCAGAAATCAATTAGCCAAGGGCTGGAGTTCGTTATTAGGTCTTCGCATCAAGGGCAATCTCATTCTCTCAACAACTAGCCTCGTGAACGTCAATCACAAGATTGGCCTGCACCAGACTCGTCTTCATTTCTACTACTGTTCGGATTCCAGCCCTTCCTAGATTCAATTCGTTTCCTCGCATGCATCGTCCACGAAGGTCTTCGAAATTTCGTGTGCAAATTCGCCTTCTAGTCGAAGACAGCGGCCTTCTTCATGAATGTCGCTTAATGCTGATTGGATCCATTTTTCTCGTACTTTCGCTAAATTTGAGCTAAAGTGTTCCAAACTTGCTTAATGAAACTTTAAAAAGTGAGCGTCATATGCTGAGACCTCCAGAATACCAGTCGAAGTATTCACATTGCATGATAACCAGCAGCCTTAACAACAGCAGCGAAAGAAATTGCACTATTTAGCAGGTATGGCATAAATATTGGCAGCAAAGATACCTTGTTTTAAATTTTATGACAAAAAGTTGTTTTTAATAACGTTGCGTTGAAATGATGTACACTTTTAAAAGAGAGTAATTGGCACCGGAAGCAGCCATTTTCTCAAAACTATCTAAACGACTGAGAAATTGCAATAAGGAGGACGAGTATCTGATTGGATATTGTGAAATCTCAAATAAGCAAATGATTGGGGTCCAGGATTTTAGTTCTTTTGTCAATGAAAACTCCTATGATATGATAAGCCTGAAGTAGATCGATGAATGAAACGGATCGTATAAGTGGTTAAAGAAAATAGATAGTAGCTATTCTCAAGCGACGCCTTGAACTCATGCAAAGAGAAAAGGTTAGATTCAAGAAATCCATGTGTAAGCTAGTGATCGAAATTACTTTGCAGCTAAAAGTCTGAAGGGAATTGAATTAAAGCTGAGGCCAGTAGCCCAATAGTTACTCAACTTTGAAATGATTTCAATTTGTGTGTTAACGTCGCTATATGCCTAAAAGTGTTTAAACTAGCCGCCCAACATATAACCCATGGGTAAAATCATATAACACATACATGAGGAAATCATAGAAGAAGCAATTAAACCTTCGGTGCAACTGTGACTAAGCGCTATTTTATGGCTTGGATTATCACCTCTTTGGACGGCTTCGATTGAATGGGTTGGGGTACTTCATTACACAGCGACTTAGAAGCAAACAGTTAAAAGTTGAAATTTGTTGAAGCAATAGATTTCTGTGTGCAGCAGTCAACAGCGCAAGCCAGCACTATCTCGAAACACAACTACACCATATTGAAGGAGGTTGTTCTGATATATGATATTTTCAATGTCGTTCAGACCAGCATTTAACAACCTTCACAAAGGAGATGAGTCGTCAGACAGCAGTCGTTTTATACTTTTGCTTTGTGCAATTAAACTATAATATAACGTGTTCGTCTCAAGAATTTTAAAGCTTATAATTTCAGATGTCAAAAGAGAAGTCTGGACAAACTTGTGTTATGAATTTAAATCCCGAAGTAGCGCATCACAAAAAGCTCGAAACATTAGAGACATGGCGCCAAGGGAATACTAACGAATACAAAGTGCAACTTTGGGTTTATGGCCGTCGCGGATTCGACGTGGAAGATAAATGAGTTCGTGGACGCCCCACTGAAGACGACGATTTGAAGGCTCTCCTTCGAGGAAATACATACAAAAATGTTTGAGAGCACGTAGAGTAACTCGATGCACCCATCTTATCTATTTTCAAAGCACTTAAAAATTTGGAAGATCAAAGGAGCTCGACAAACGGATATCCTGGAAATTGACAACATACCGCATAACCGATGCTTCAAAGGTTGAGCGAGCTGACGAAGTGTACGAAACTCTGCCTCATCTACCACGCACATCGAACCTCTCGCTGACTGACTACAACTTCTTAAAAAGTCTTGAAGGCTTCCTGGGCGAGAAGTGTTTCAAAAACCGAGCAGAAGCAGAAACTGTCGTAAACGACTTCATCACTTTTAGAATTTCACAGTTTTATTGTACAGGAAGCAGGGCGCGTGTGGCGCAGTGGTCGGAGATGCACTGCAACGCGCGCGTGGAATCGGTCTCCGCGCCAAATGGCCCACCAAGCCTTCCATACCTCCGGGATGGGCAAATCGGTACCAGACCCATCTCTGAGGATAGCAGCACTAGCTCGATACAACGGTAGGCCACCGCTAGTCATTGTAAAGGCTAGATATGCATTCAACCACCTCCAAACGATGCTTAATGAAGTCGAATGCATGGCGCATCTCTCAGGGATTGATAAACGCTGAAAGAATCATCCCTTTATTTATGGACCGGAATAAATAGACTCGGTTCTCGTTAGGAGCAATATGTACATTCTAGTGGTTTGCTTCGAATAATATAATTAATTCTATTATTTATTGATTAGTTCATAACATCTTATATATTCATATTATATATTATTACATTGCATATTATATTATATTGTATTATATTACACTGTTATATGATTACACATTACATGTCTTCTATTCACATTGTACCACGCACTATTACTTTAATTTTTTTCACTTTCTATTTTTCATCCCATCGGTTATGCCAATTTAAAAGTGATACATTGAAATCTTGCAGATCTTATTTTTAACGCTGTTTTTAATTAAATTCCGTGCTCTTTAAACTCGCTTTATGTTGCCCTTCCAACAACGAATCTCGCTCTGCTAGTAATTTTTTTTGTGAATTTATACACATATCGATTTCTCAAAGAGGAAAACAGAAATTTCGATAGGTCTTTGTAAGAGTTCATACGTGGACATACAACAGCAGACACGGGCTGGAGTATCAATTTCGCAGTTAAGCAGGGAACTATTAGTGAAACAGAGCACAACGTTGCTTTCCTTAGGCTTTTGATGAGAGATGAGATGAGATGAGATGAGATGAGATGAGATGAGATGAGATGAGATGAGATGAGATGAGATGAGATGAGATGAGATGAGAGCTTCCAACGAGAAGAGAGAAGGAAACTAACTATGCTGGCTTTGCCAACCAACCGTTTTACCTTTTATGATACATCGTTTAGCAAAGCGTCAATGGACATCAATGTTCATATATTATCGAAGCAACAACGAAGCATTTTCTCGTTGTGGGCTTATTTTGCAATAAGTATTTAATGCTCCTGTTTAGGAAAACAATGTTGAAGCTTATTTGCTACGTAACTATGCAGTATGTAGTCTTTCTAATGCTTAATTGTTTATTCCGGTGCGCGTGAAATCCAGTGCTCAGAGGTACCCTGCTATGCACATGTGGTCGTTGGTTCGATGTCGCACTCTAGGCTCGTCGAGCTTCCCATTCCACTGGATTGAGCAAATGTGCATGAGACTGGTCTAGGAAGATATCAGCACTAACTCGATTTAGACTGGTAGGCCACCACAAGACGCTGCATAGTGCGGGTAGGCATTCAATCAATCACCTTCAACTGTGCCTAATGAAGTCGAATCCATATCACATCGCTCAGGTGTTGATCAACGGTGAACGCTTTTCAATGCTTCAACTAACGATTCCTTTGATATTTGTGATAAAGAAAATACAGGTATTCCTTACAAGTAAAGAATACATATTGATTAATAGTGCTGAAGTTAAAGGAAAGTCGGTTTTGGAACATTAACTCTCCATGTATTAGCGAACATAATACAGACAGCTGAGGAATGGATTGTCCTATGAAAAACAAATTGTTATCAACGGACAATCAGTATCATCAACAACCGTGCCGTGTAAAAGCGCACCTTCCGTGAGATTGCCTCATTAAAGTGGTGCTCCCCTGAAAAAGAATGGACTCGATACGACGTCGATGACACTATATCGGGAATATGAATGGCTGTAGACCGTCGACTAGAACCATCGCCTCTGATGAGAGCGAAAATGTCGTAACGTTAGCCAAACAGATTTTTTTATCAACGTCGTGTTAGTTGGTAGATGAAGGAATACGTACGTGTATTTTTGCCTCATCAGTCAACATGTGGACCTGCGATTACGAAAGCGACACGAAAACTTGTTAAATCACAGGAGGAAGGGAGCGCCTACCAACGCCCAGTGTGGCAATCGCTTAAAAACTCTTGAAGCGAAAATACGAGTAATGATGAGGATCAATCTCGTGAGCGTGAATGGGTGCTGGCTTACCATCATGATGATATCAAACGAGGCTGACCGTATGAGAGTTTGCAGAGGAACAGAACCTCAACCATTCAACAATAATTCGCCAAAAGGCGGTTGCTAAGTGGTAAATGGTTGGCAGTTGGAAAAGAGGATTCTAGACGAATTGAACAAACAACAAAGAAATTGCTGTAATAAACTCCTCTATGCACTTCCTTTGCAGATTTGTAAGAAGCCATTTCTTCTAACATGTGACGAAATATCGACATGACACGACGACCGATAAAGTCTATGCAGTGGATAGCTAAAAATGAAACAGAGGCCAAACTAGCATCAGTAGAGAGTTGCATAAATTTTTGGTTTCGGGACATTAACTGGCGAACCACAATTTCCTGAATTCTGGAAAGATTGAAATTGAAAGCATAAAGTGCTAGAAAATCGCTTAAATTCATTGAAAAACACAGCAGGTTCCACCGAGCTTGATTAAGCCAGTCCGATCTGGTTACCGTATTTTGTGGATGTCCCAAAGAATTACAGGCAATTTTTCGTCGGTTGAAGAATTCCTGGCTTTTTCTACCATAAAAAGTCTTTTCTTAACAAACAGATGATGACATGAGGGGTTCTGAACGCAAGGATTGTAGAAGAGACTTAGCTCTATCGTTCGCTGTTGCGAGTGGTATGCATCGTAGTATCCACTACGTGTTGCTCAGGCCCATTATGCAAATACACCGCTGTCTGCATAGGAAAGTATTTTCTAGCTCATTTCCAGTCTATTTCGGTACTTTCTATATCACACATTTTGTGAAATAACCTCATCCCTACTGTTCCGATCTACCTCTGATGAGCTATAGAATTACCTGTATCACTTGTAGTCCCGTTGGTCGTCGAGTGACTCCAGCGGGCGCCAGTAATTCTTGAATCATCCCTGTGTCGTACAAGAGTAGCCCAGTGGGTTCTGCTCGCTCGAGGAACTCTTTGAGCACCATGTCCTTCTTTTTCGCTCTCCGTGAAAAACTCTGACCATCGGGTCGGTGGTCTTCCTGCAGTACGTTTGACATCCCGAGGAATCCAGTCACTAACAGCTCTTGTCAATCGGTTACCATTCATACGAATTAAGTGTCCGGCCCAACTTATCTTCGACTGTTTGGCGTATAGAACGGCATCTTTGATTTTTGATCGCTGACGCAGGTCGGATCTTCGGATCCCATCCCTTACTTGTGTGATAAGGGATACTCCTAGCACCGCGCTTTCGACTGCGCGCTCGACAACGCTGAGTGATCTTTCATCTTGCGTACGCAGCGGCAAAGTTTTTGGCGCATGAGTTAACGCAGGAAGTACCGCTGAATCGAAAAGGTGGGCACGAAGTTGAGTGTTCTTTGTTCTCTTCACTACAACCTCGATACTCTTGAAAGCTTCCCAAGACGCTCGTTTCCTTCTGCTCAGCACTGAAGCTAAGTCGTTCATTGCATTGATTTCACGACCTACATAGACATAACTGTAGCATTCAGGGATATTCGCTCCGTCGAGCGTGAACGGAGCATCAAAAACAATCCGTTTTTCATGAAGATCGTTTTTTTGAGACTTAGTCGAAGACCAATCTTTCAATAGGCTTTATCGAAGTCGGCAAACATAGGTTCCGCTCGGCTAATGTTCGGTGCTATAAGGACGATATCATCAGCAAAGCGAAGGTGATGTACCTGCCAGCCATCGATTTTCACTCTCAAATTATCCCATTCCAACTTTCGCATGGCGTTTTAGAGGGTGGCGCTAAATAATTTTGGCGAGATGGTATCGCATTGCCTAACTCCTCTTTTGACGTCGATGTTAATATCGTTGTAGAATGGTGATCAGCTCACCAAGAATCTTTATGTACTTAGTAGTGATTCCTTGACTATCAAGGGCATCCATGGCTGCTGCTATCTCAATTGAATCAAGGCCTTCTGTAATTCGATGAAAGTGGGACAGAGCGGTCTTTCTATTTTCGCGATACTTCAATAAGCCTTCTTATCGCGTTTATGGATGTGGTCCATCGTACTAAATCCTTTTCGAAACCCTGCTTGCTCACATCGCTGTTCTTCGTTCAGTGTTCTGTCAATCCTGCTTAGGACGACTCGAGTGAAAAGTTTGTAGACGACAGACACCAAGCAGATTGGGCGATCGTTGCCGGTATCGTGTGGGTCACAATTCTTGAACAATAACACGGTCTTGCTCTTTTACCACTGAGTAATGACAATGAATTCAGACAGGTAACGTGTGAAGAGCCGAGCCAGTGTGATTACGAAAACTGGTGAAGGGTTCTTCAGATGTTCAGATCCTACTTTGTCCGGACCTAGTGCTGTTCGATTTTTCGCCGACGAATTATGGCATATCTGATTTCACAAGGGAGAACCGGTGGTACAACACATCCATCCTTCTTCATTTTATGTGAATGCAGGTGAATGTGGCTATTGAAGAAATTTGGGTAGTATTCGTGAATGATTTTCTCCATTGCCTTTCTGGCCGTTGTAACTGGTCGGTCTGGGCATCGGAGTGTAATCGTCTTGGTCATGTAATTAGAAAGTTTCGGTGGGCTTTGCGACTGCTTTTCTCAGCCTCTACATCTTCGACCGTTACTGCTGCTTTTCTCTGTTTAAGATCTTCTTTCATCGCCTGTCAGCATTGCTTCGCAAGCTCGGATGTTAGTTCGCGGTTGCCTGCAGCTCGTGCGATTCCACGCTGGTGTATCAGCTCGAGTGTTTCTGGAGGCAGACGTCTCTTGGTGACTTTCGAACTTTCAGCTTTCGGAAAAGGAAAAGGGCGCTAATGTGAAGATGTTGAGTGAGCTTGTGAGATCGAATTCTTTGTCGATGTTATCGACAACGGCATTTTTCCAAAAGCCGACTAATGAATTGAATAACTCCCAGTTTGCGGTGGTTCTGAGACTTCGCTTTTTGAATTTAGCGTCCCTTTCCCTTTTCCGAGAAATATAGAATGTTGAACAAAAATAGAATGTTGCACGAAGGAGACAGTGATCTAATCCATTGTAGAATATTGAGCCAACGGCAACATCTGTTAGGCAAAACCTTTCATTTACAAGATGCTAGTCTATTTCCTCATGGTACTCCTAGCATTTGGTTCCCGTGTATAGCTTGCTGAGCACTTAAACGTGGGAGCACGGCATACTCACGGGTTGCTTGCCAGGCTCTTCCAGAGTAGACATGGAGCTTATTTGTTGGAGGCGACTCCTAACCGCCTCCCATATACTTCCCTGTCACTTGATTGCAGGCGCTTGGCCGAATTGACTCGTAGAATACTATCCGCATGAAGCGAGAACGCACTCTTACACGCATGCATGAATACGCCTAGCAAATACAGAACTTATGTGCCAAATCTGCGCAGCAGAAAAGGGAGTCCATCCCCTGGATTCACCTGCGTCTCAGAGAGGCAAAAAGTCGCTTTTAGTCCGCGATTAACCCCCTCTCCACCACCTGGAAACGCGCCAACGTAGCCTCGCGATTAATAGGCTCGGGATTCCTCGTATGAAGGATATCCATGGGAGCTATAAAAATGTATGTATAATCAGGCAAGAAAAACTTTGGAGCCTATTAAACACGTTTTTTAAAATTGATTTTGCATCAACAGTCAACACATCTAGTGTTCTGATCTCAGCACTTCTTGCATTCCATTTATTCTCCTGGCATTTTTTCGTCACAAAGGTCTTCGAACATTTCGCTTCTTGCTTCTCTCAACACCACCATAAACTGGGATTTACTCAATTCACTAGTCGGATGTATGGAGGATGCCAATTCCGTTCACATCGACGAGTAATACAATCGGTTAACGAATTAACTTCTTCACGACAGCGTTATGAAAGCTGAAAGTTCGAAAGTCACCAAGAGACGTCTGCCTCCAGAAACACTCGAGCTGATACACCAGCGTGGAATCGCACGAGCTGCAGGCAACCGCGAACTAACGTCCGAACTTGCGAAACAATGCAGACAGGCGATAAAAGAAGATCTTAAAGAGAGAAGAGCAGCAGTAATGGTCGAAGCTGCAGAGGTTGGGAAAACCAGTCGCAAAGCCCGCCGAAGCTTCGAAAATTACAAGACCAAGATGATTGAACTCCGACACCCAGACGGAACAATAACAGCGTCCAGAAAGGCAATGAAGAAAATCATTCAAGAATACTACTCAGATCTCTTAGATAGCCACTTCCACCTCCCGTCTTATGAAATAAAAGAGAATGGATATGTTGTTCCACCGGTTCTCCCTTCCGAAATCTGACATGCCATCTGTCGGTGAAAAATCGAACAGCAGGTCAGGTCAGGTCCGGAGAGGATAATATCAGAACATCTGAAGAACCTTCCGCCAGTCCTCGCAAACATACTGGCTCGGCTCTTCACACGCTACCTGTCTGAATGCAAGGTCCCTACTCAGTGGAAGACCAGCAAGACCGTGTTGTTGTTCAAAAAGGGCGACCTACACGATATAGGCAACTATCGCCCAATCTGCTTGTTGTTTGTCGTCTACAAACTTTTCGCTCGAGTCGCGCTAAACAAGATTGACAGAACACTGGACCAAGAACAGCCATGTAAGCAAGCAGGGTTTTGAAAAGGATTTGATACAATGGACCACATCCACGAGATAACAAGGCTTATTGAAGTATCGCGAGAGTAGAAAGACGGCTGTCTCACTTTCCTCGAATTACAGAGGGCCTTTGATTTTATTGAGATAGAAGCAGTCATGGAAGCCCTTGATAGTTAAGGAATCCCTACTCAGTACACGAAGATTCTTCGTGAGCTTTACAAAAATTTCACAGCCAAGATATTACCATTCTACTACGATATTAACACTTACGTCAAAAGGGGAATTAGGCAAGACGATACGATCTCGCCAAAATGATTTACTACCACCCTCCAGAACGTCATGCGAATGTTGGAATGGAATAATATGGGAGTGAAAATCGAAGTTCGGCAGTTACATCACCTTCGCTTTGCTGGTGATATCGTCCTTATTACACCAGACATTAGCCAAGCGGAACGCATGCTTGCGGACTTTGATAAAGCGTGTGGAAAGATTGGTCTTCGACTAAATTTAAAGAAAACAATGTTCATGAAGAACGGATTGGCTTCGTTTGCCCCATTCATGCTCAACGGAACGAATTTCTCCGAATGCTCCAGCTATATCTATCTAGGTTGGTAACTCAATATGATGAACGACTTAGCTGCAGAGCTGAGCAGAAGGAAAAGAGCGGCTTTTGGGGCTTTCAAGAGCATAGAGGAAGTAGAGGAGAGAAAAAAGAACACCCGACTCCGTCCCCACCTTTTCGACTCAAAGGCTCTTCCTTCCCTAACGTATGCGTCAGAAACCTGGTCGCTACGTACGCGGGATGAAAGATCACTCAGCGTTGTCGAACGCGCAGTCGAAAGGACGATGCTAGGAGTATTCCGTCTCACACAAATAAGGGAAGGGATCCTAAACTCTGACCTGCGTCAACGATCAAAAATCAAAAATGCCGTTCTGTAAACCAAACACTTGAAGGTAATGCGGGCTGGAGATGTAATGTGTCTAAACGACAGCCGATGAATATGAGCTGTTGTTGACTGGATTCCTCGGAATGTCAAAGTTGCTGCAGGAAGACCACTGCTGATGGTCAAAGTTCTGCACGAAAATTCTACGAGAAATGTATAATGCTCATCGAGTCCTTAGTGTGGCCAGTACCCACTGGGGTACTCTTGCACATGACAAGGAAAAATGGAAGATTTACTGGAGCCCGCTCGAGTAACCCGTCGGTCAGCGGGAGTACAGGTGAAATAGGTAACCGGTGATTCACGATTGATCGATACTGAAACACTTCACGCAGCTCAGTTTTCTTGTGGTTTCTGTAAACATTTTTGTAATTATGAATGACTTCCGCCTACTAGAAAATTTCCCATTGTGCGTGTTTCTCTTTCTTACCTTTATTATGTAGAGAAAGGAATTCATTTAAAGAAGCGCTGCTGTGGTCGATTATGGGGCAGAAAGTACTCACGTCATCGGGCTTGTGGTCCTTACTAAGAGGCACAACTCGATTCTGCAAATCGCAAGCTACTGCTCGCGAATCTCCCACATTTATCACGCTTAGATAACGATTATTCTCCATAATCGCAGCAATCATTGTCGAGCCTGAAATGCCTTGAAAACTTTTTCGCGTCAATGGATTCACAACAGATGATTGGGCTGGGTTGAAGTTTCTCTAGTGTAATGTCATAGCAATATAGAAGGAAATCACTTAAAAATAAACGCGAGTAGGCATTTCTTTAAAACTTTACCAGTGTCCAATCAATTTCGTAAATCCTTGATTGGCAAAAGCATTGCAGGTTTGGAAGTTAATTGCAAAGCACTTATCATGAACGAATCATTCACTGCTCATTGAAAAAGAGACATGAAAGGTGAGCTGCAAAATTTACCAACAGCGACTAGAAGATTTCAGCCTTATTTCCGAGCTTATAGACACTCTTCATGAGGGGATGTGCTGTGAAAGTTGAATGATCGGATCGCAGTAACGTAGAAATGGTGACATTCCTCTGATCCATATTTAGTGAAATTTCATCTACAGAGTGATCCAAGTTACGACAGAAAAAATTACAAAGTTAAGACAGAAAATTGGATCACTTTATGATCCTCAGCCCATTAATACTGTGTAAAATTTTAGTTAGATTGATGCTAATTATTTTAACTACCAGCTAACTTCTACGTTAAAATAAAGCCATTGCAGGGCACAGGAAGTGTAACAAAATTGTACAAAAGTAACCGATTTGTTCCTAGCTTCTCATAAATTCTAAGCAGTTTGGAAAAGAACACTAAAAGAGTAGTAAAGAAAACGAACCAGTGAGTGAAGTACAGTTGGGATCAATTCGAGAAAGCACATCGTCCAGTCGATGCACCTCAGTCACTAACGTCTAAAGAAACTGTTATCACTGCCTTAATTACCAAATTTGGCATCCCGAATTTCTTTTGCGTGTTGTAATATGAAGCCAGTTAGCAGCGAAATTGTTAGGAAAGTTCCAAAAGAGCACAGGAGTTTAGAAGTAAGCTTGAAGTATCACGTATTTCTTCTAAGACCCAGATTTTTCCGAACGATATTTGAAAATTAACTGCTTTCGTCTAAAAAGCTATGAAAGAGGAAGGGACAGAGAATTTGTTGCAATGATTGCAGGGTTCAAAGCTCTATGTACAGTTGTCTCGAACATTATTTCTACAATGGCGAAGAAAACTAATTTTTGTGGCAACTTTTTGAATAACGTTTATTTTTCATGGACTCCTGCTCCCATGTCAGTTAACATACTAGGAGAGGTGAGAGTTCCACACAGTTTTTTCGCCAGATTTTTTCTTTAATCGCTTAAAATTTTTGTGGTGCTATTTAAATTTGCCCATTAAGGTTATTAAATTATTATTAACATTTATGTGTTATTAAAATTTACGGTGTATAGTAGGCGATTCCGTGAAATTATAATGTCAGGAAAGAAAATGACAAAAATGATGACATATGTTTTAATGGAATTACTAAAAGTCTTGAATATCACGGCTCCTCATATTTTCAACTCATCCTCAAAGAGTAGCTTTGACTTCGGAGATATCGAAGGCTTAGCGGACAGTTAGAGGGCTATCGGAAGCTAAAATATGCGGAGGAAGAGAAGTTACCGCGAAATAATTGTTTCACAAAACACTGTTGTTTGGGGAAGAATTACTAAAGATGGAGAAAGCTCTTAATGTCTTCATGGTTGGAAAGACCAACAGCATGGCTTACGTAAAAATTTGCGGAGTTCTCTGGAAAACACTTCTCTTATAAGCACAGAAAATTCCAAAATGGCTTTTTTAACAGGAATAGTCGCCCCACTTTGGAGCCGAACCAAGTATGGAGTCGTAACTAGAGGCACAATTTCAGGATATCATGCCAAGGAATTTTGAAGGCCGATGGCCTCTTGTAATTTCGAGCTAAATCCGCTGGACTATTTTTTTTTCTTGGGATTTTTAGAGCGTAGACTAGGAATCTCAGAAGATTGTTCATTTAGACATATAAGGTCGGCAAAGTGAATAGAAAAGTGGGACAAGTGAAAAAAGTGAGATAGAGAAAAATGAAATTTTGTAGGTTCTCCTACCTCTTCGACTGGATCCTTTGCGTTTAACAGGCCTTCAGCACTAAGCTTTCGCCTTGTTCCAAATCTCAGAAGTCGTTCTCGGATCGATTTAGCAAAGTTTGACTCCAGAAAATCGGAGACATACTGCAGTAAACAAGGAAGATGAATAGCTGCCTGCTGTTATCACTCGACAAAGAATTAGGTCGTTTTGCGAACATTCTAATCCCATTTTTCTTTTCAGCCTAATCTTGTGTAAAATTTACTGAGGGTTTGAAGATCATAACTTTCATAGGTTGCAATGCAACCGGCATGTTTTCACTCTACTTCCTTTAGAAACGTCTTCAGCAAGTAATAAAAACTTCCTAATAGTTCTTTACCACCACTTTACGCACTGTACTCAGCTTATGAAAATGATACTCCAGACTCAGAAAGCAGGCAGCAAATGCGAGAGTGAAAGAGGTTTTCAAAATAATTGAAATCAAATATGCAAAGATATACTCACTAGTCCCCCATGGCCGTCGAAGATTCCAAATATGGATAGATTGTTGTTGGGGTCGTACATGTAATGCATTCGATCTTCCATGTACGGTCGATAACCCTGTGTGGCACAGTAGGAAAAAATTTTGTGCTTCATTTTCCAGTACTGTTCTAAAAACAGCTGAATTTCATTTGTATTAATTTAGAGAAGGTTTCATGTCTTACAGCAATGTCGTCGAGAGAGGTTTTAGGTAAATGCTTACAGTGGGCCTTTAATATAAGTTCCCAGAGTCTGTTCGACTATTTGCAAATGCACTGCAATCTTCTGCGTTTTGTTCAAAAGTCCAGAGGAGTGTATTTCATACTGTACTCATCTGAGAACTATTAATAAATATGCTCCATTCTTTATCCAGAGTAAATCAGTCACAGTTGTATCTTTGCCAAATAATTCATTTCGATTGATTAGTTAATAAAATTAGATGTTACCATATTTAGTGAGATCAGAAAACCCTTTGTCGATAAATTCAGGCGGACTGAATTTCAAATGTTGACTGAGATCGCAGCACATGAGATTGAATCCACGAATTCGTGGTATCAGTCTTGAAAGTAGCCAGCGAATGTAGAAATAAGAGCATAGAACGAATACAAGAACATGGATGATTTCGCATCGTATGAGGAGGAATCGCGAATATTTAGGTTTGGATACGTAGATTAAAAGCGAGAAGGCTGAGATGGCGAGAAAGGCCAATGGCAGCGCCGCCATAATAATGGCACGGCGCACGTCCTGGTTCTGTTTCAGACGAGCTGTGTGGGCAGGCGCTGGCCGCGTGTTCGAACATGTGTCGTTCATCCAGTGCGATGGCAGCGACCCTCTCAGCCCTATGCTGCTCATTTGCATCCAATTATTGGTTCGTCCTTTCATTAGAAGACACGAAAAAATTCCTTTTGCAACGGCTTCTCAACATTACACTCACACCTCAAATCCCAGTGCTGTCATCTAGTTCACAGAAACAATATATACGCAACAGTCGTCAGCCATATGCGACTCTGAGCGGCTGTTCTTCCTCGGTGGAAGACAGATGAAAAAAGCGGCTCTGAAGAAGGCGATTCTGCCGAAACGTCAGCTACGATTGTGTTGTATGTGTGTTATTGTTTTTTATTCAATATTTATTATTGTAGTAAATTTTCAATTTCTCCCCGTCGGTAGCAAGAGCAACCCACTTGGTTCTGCTCAATCTAAGGAATCACTGAACATCATACCCTTCTTCTAAACATTTCGTCAAGAACTCTGATCATCGGGTCGATGGTCTTCCTGCAGTGCGCTTAACAACACGAGGAATCCGGTCACTAATGGTTCTTGTGCATTGGTTATCATTCATACGCATTACGTGTTCGGCCAACCATATCTTCGATTTCGAAACCGACTTTCCTTGAACTTCGGTGTGCTTAATCAATATCTGTTTAGCAACCTCGCGATTGCTAAGAGAGAAAACGACGAATTCATAATACAATGCCGAGGTTAATAGAAAGTCGATCCTGGGTACTATATACGCAACATTTAGCCTCGGCGAGGGCAAGTGATCAGATACAGATAACGTAAAAAAGCCACAAGAGCTCCAAAAAGAACGATGTCTGTTCAAACTTTGTAAACACTCCTTTTTAAATCATACATCAAGATGAAAGGTAACTGGAATAACTTTAAAAGAACCTCTTGGACTGCGACAGGCAGTTACAGTGCAACATAGTATGCCCCGTCAGCTTTACAAAAACACATTTCGGAAAATGGCAGACGAGTGTATGGCAAATGCTTGCTTTGAGACCTGTTTTTAAACCCGACAAGCCAAATTGAAGTAATGTAGGATGCGAAAAGAATGAAAATGTCTTTCATAGTTGATTTTACGTTTTTAGTGCTTTTTGTTTTACCTAAAACACAGACAAATTCGAGCTAGTTCGGCTGTCCTTATAATATTATGTTTCTAACCTTGTTGCATTACTACACCTTGAAAGCCGATTAAATTCCATTCACTTGTAACGCAAGGGATCTGCGATCAGAGCAAAAGATCGCTTTGAGGGTCCCACTACTTTACAACTCGCATTCCCTTCAGCTCCTCATCATGCGCACGTGATTCTTAGAAAAAAAACCGAGCCGCCAAAAATACTTTTCTCAGTCCCTTAAAAGCGATTTAAGACTACATCATTTTATTAGTTGTTGGGAATATATGGCCAAGTCCAATTCCCCTCTTTCGGACTGAAACCTACCGTTCGAATCAATTTTTGTTATTATTCTTATTCCATATAAAATGCTTTTTCTCTTGTTCAGCAGTTTAGATTTTTTCATTCCATCAAATAGCTTTATTCTTTTCTGTTGTTCCAATGGCGATAATGGGAAACTTTTTAAATTTGAAGGAAGGCTGCAAATTTCCAGAAACTATGGTTGTTTCTTTTTGGATTATGGCCATATAGCAAAAATCCTGCTACTCTAATGATGCGTTGCTTATTTCATTTCAACATGTGTAATAAACCAGCGGTGATATTTTCCTTTCGCTCAGAAAATAATAAAATATGTGTGGAAAGAATGCAAAAGAACTTTTCGATTTTCTGAAAAGGAAGGAATTGGAAACTGCTTGGCGCAGTGATCAGAAATGGTATTGGTATCATGATGTCTTCTATAAGGAGCTGCAGAGGTGATATAGAATTAGAAAATAACTGGGCTGGACCATGAATTATTGGCTTTCCAGAGATGTGAACTTTGAGAAACGACGTCGTGCAAGTCCATGGGTCCAATGTAAAGCTACAAATTGTCAATCTTTTATTGTTCTTTAATATTATGGAGCAAGTAAAGAGAAATTGAAAAAGGCAATGTTAGTGACATTTAACTTTGTAGACGCAAGGACAAAAGATCGTAGCAATAGTGAGTGATTGAGTTAATGAAACTTCATAGCAACTGCTCAGTACACTAAACCAACGCTAAGTGACGCTATTTGGAGAGCTGCTAATCTTTTGTTTACAAAGGCATTTGTGATCTGAAAAAGAAGTACATGATTAAAAGATGCCAAATTGTGACTTAGTCCAGATTAGAGTGGAAACTAATGCTCATTCAAGAAACACAGTTGCAATTGGTAAAGACATGTCCATTAATGTGTTATTGAGGTTCGGGTGTAAGATATAGTTCTCTCTCATGTGATACTAAGAAGGGGCATACTATTAGATTGATAGGTTCACCTGTGATTTGCTAAGCTTGCAAGTAAACTAAGACATTGGTTGTCTTGTAATCAACCATTAACAACTCAGACCATGAGGAAAGCTGTGAAAATTTCAAAGAATTTAAGCTGTCAATTATCCCAATGCGCCTTGTACCACTGAATGTCGTAACATGTTTATCACCATAATACCTGGGAAATATCACAACCCTACTTATCTCCCTAGGATTGCTTGAATCATCTCCACACCGAGCATACAAGTTGGTTTTTTCTAGAATAAATCTTTTTTCCAGATCCTAATAAGGAATTGCGTGTATTAAGAAGGCCAATAATGTAATCAGTAAAAACCTCTTTTTATCCATGGGATTTGATTCTTCATCATCTTTCTTTAAGTCAAAGATTATGCAAACGAAATTAGTCGCTGTGTTATGTCACCGTCATGTAGCTGCGCACTCAATAAAGCGATTCTGTAAACGTCTTTGTTACACTCCTTCATCACTGAGCCCTTACCTTAGGTCGCTGTATTGACTCTGATAACCGTAACGTGATTCAGGTTATATCAAAGTCGTGAGTTCTACATAAGGAGCTGCGACACAAATGTATCAATGTGGTAATAAGCGAGTGAATGTTTGTCTTTTGTGAACACGACCTGGCTAGCTTTTTTTTTTATAAAAAAGTGTCAATCATGGTACTAGGTCGGTGCATACGAAATGTCCAATTTTCTTGCTTTGATTTTCAGTATGATTTTTCTTACATTAAAAATTTTTTATATATGTTCAATATACAATTTTAAAGCACAGAATCTTTCTATAAACGTCTTCGTCTTCATCAGAGCCGTTGATCCGAGTCGATGGTCCACGCTTGTTATGTTATAGTCCGTGATGACTTGACTCGACACGAAGGCGAAGCCGCCACATCGAGAAGAATAACAAGCGTGGACCATCGACTCGGATCATTGGCTCTGATGAAGACGAAGACGTCGAAACGTTAGACGATAATAAATATTACTGTCAACCTCGTGTAAGCTCATCAAAGAAAAAATACATATCTTCGACTGCTTGGCGTATAGAGTGGCATCTTTGATTTTTGATCGTTGACGTAGATCGGAGTTTCGGATCCCACCCCGTACTTGTGTGAAACGTGATACTCCTAGCATCGTCCTTTCGAGTGCGCGTTCGATAACGCTGAGTGATCTTCCATCCTACTTACGCAGCGTCCAGGTTTCTGACGCATACATTAATGTAGGAAGTACCGCTGAATCGAAAAGGTGGGCACGGAGTCGGGTGTTCTTTGTCTTCTTCACTACATCCTCGATGCTCTTGAAAGCTTCCCAAGCCGCTTGTTTCCTTCTGCTCAGCTCTGGAGCTAAGTCGTTCGTCATATTGATTTCTCGAGCAAGATAGACATAACTGGAGCATTCGGAGATATTCGTTCCGTTGAGCGTGAATGGGGCAAACAAAACCAATCCGTTCTTCATGAACATCGTTTTCTTGAGATTTAGTCGAAGACCAATCTTTCCACACGCTATATCAAAGACCGCAAGCACACGTTCCGTTTGGCTAATGTCTGCTGTTATAAGGACGATGTCATCGTTCATCAGCACAGCGAAGAAGATGTAACTGCCAACCACCGATTTTCACTCCCATATTATGCCATTCCAAGTTCGCATGACGTTCTCGACGGTGACGGTAAACAGTTTTGGCGACATGGTGTCACCTCGCCTAGCCCCTCTTCTGACGTCGACGTTAATACCGTTGTAGAATGGTGGTATCTTGGTTGTGAAATCTTTGTACAACTCACAAGGAATTTTTATGCTAGGCACTAGCTGACTCTACTGGGATTCTATGCTGCCTCTATCTCAACTGGGTCAGAGGTCTTATTTAGGTCGATTAAAGTGAGACAAATCAGTCTTTTGTACTCTCTTGATACTTCAATGAATCTTGTTATCGTGTAGGTGTGGCCCATTGCACTAAATACTTTTCGAAGCCCTGCTTGCTTACAGGGCTGCCCTCGTCCAGTATTCTATCAATCCTGTTTAGAATGACTCGAGTGAAAAGTTTGTAGACGACAGACAACAAGCAGATTGGGCGATCGTTGCCGATATCGTGTGGGTCACAATTCTTGAACAATAACACGGTCTTGCTGGCTTACCACTGAGTAGGGGCAGTGCATTCAGACAGGTAACGTGTGAAGAGCCGAGCCAGTGTGATTACGAGGGCTGGTGAATGGTTCTTCAGATGTTCTGATCTTATCCTGTCCGGACCTGGTGCTGTTCGATTTTTCATCGACGAAATATGGCATATCCGATTTCACAAGGGAAAACCGGTGGTACAACACATCCATCCTCCTTTATTTCATGTGAAGGCCGGTGGACGTGGCTATTGAAGAAATCTGGGTAGTATTCGTGAATGATTTTCTCTATTGCCTCAGCGTTTCTGGACGCTGTAACTGCTCCGTCTAGGCGTCCGACTCCAACCATCTTGTTCTTGTAATTGCGAAGCTTCGGCGGGCTTTGCGAATGCTTTTCCCAGCCTTTGCAGCTTCGACCATTACTGCTGCTCTTCTCTGTTTAAGATCTTCTTTCATCGCCTGTCTGCATTGTTTTTCAAGTTCAGACCTCAGTTCGCTGTTGCCTGCAGCTCGTGCGACTCCACGCTGGTGTATCAACCAGAATGTTTCTTTAGTCAGTCGTCTCTTGGTGACTTTGAAACTCTCGGCTTTCATAGTGCTAACGTGAAGATGTTGAATGAGCCGATCGTTTTCTTAATCGATGTTATCGGCAACGGCATCTTCCCAGCAACCGACTAGTGAGTTGAATAAGTCTTAATTCATAGTGGTTTTGGAACTTCTTTTTTTAAAAATTTAACAGTTTTTTCTCCTTTTTGCGAAAAATAAAATCTTGCCCGAAGGAGGCGTTGGTCTGATCTCGTGTAGGATCTTTGTCCAAAAGTGACATCGGTTAGACAAAACTTTCGGCTTACTATGATGTGGTCTATTTCGTTATACTACTCTCCACTGGGAGCCTGCCACGTCCAGCATTGAGGCTGGGGGGGGGGCTTCTGGAAATGCTTGTTACCATGGATGGTCTTGTCGCCATGAAAAGCTCAGAAAGCCGCTCACCTCTTTCGTTCCATTCTAATCCCTCGGTCCCAATTTAAGGTTATTCAGACGCTCTTGGTCCAATCTTGGCGCTAAATTTCCAAGATGACCTTGAAGAATGTGTGGTCTTCTTCGTACAAGTTCTCCAAATTCATATAGAACGCTTCGGCGCGTGAACGACTAAGGTTGTCAAAGCCAGTTTTGATCCACATTGAGCCAAGTTGGAATCTGAATCATATGGAATCATGAACACATTGTCAGCATATGTCGAATTCGGTCACGCATTGTCGACGAGAATGCGAGCTGCTTTGAGTGCGTATTTCTAGAGCGGCAAGAGGAGTTCATATTACTCTCGCGAAATATGTTGCAAAGTTCATCGTGTGGATGCGCAAAATTTTTACTTAAGTCGGGAGGTGTTAAAACATATGGGACTAAATTGCGCATGGTGTGAGACTAGACTGTGTACGCATCGCTTTTTAGCGATCATCGAACGATTTACACCAAATATGCGATTAAATATTTTTTCCCAAAATTTCGAACATTTCAAGTTAACGATTTTTTAAGAGCTTTTAAACGCTAAAAACGGAGTTAAAATTTATAGATTGTATATGAAGAATAATGCCCAAGGTGTTTGGCGTTGTTCAATTCTCGAGGAATTCGTCATGAATTCGAGTTCATCAAGCATCGCGAGTCTACCAGATAACCCTGATATCAGTTTACCGACTCCGGAAGAATGGAGGGGTTGCCTAGCGAATGGCGTGGAAAAGCCAGCTTTTGCTTTAATTTGTTTTTAATCTTTATTCACTTTTTCCAATTCCTCAACAACGAGTAAGAAAAGCTGTCACTATCGAGTGACGTAATGGGTGTGAAAATAAACGTATCAAGAGAGCCTGATTATTCAATCCGCCGAAGCGTTCATTAACTTTGTTAGATTACTAACCTAAGAAGGCACCGAATAGATACAACCTTTTCCAACGCTCCGACATCATCATATCACATGCCAAGCGGATTGCATCACTGGATGTATGTGATTCTTTTGCCCACATCAATGATCCACAATGGTCTTTAAGATATGACAAACACTGTAATCCCTAAACGGTATATATCAAACAAATCCTGAAGGCAAAGACCTAGAAATCATGTCGTATCTTGGACAATGGTCGGTTTACAAAACTGGTCATTTCCTCATTCGTATCTCTCCTACTTTTTAAAAGCAGATCTGATTAGCTGTCAAATATTCTCAAAATATAGCGGTTGTCTGAACATAAGCATAAGCATCGATGCACATCTGATTGGCTGCGCTGTTATAAGATATTAAGTAGTTTAATACTTTCGTGTGGCGCAGTGGTTGGAGGCGCCACTGCGGCACGCACGTAGAATCGATTCTTGCGCCCATGGCCCACCAAGCCTTCCATCCCTCCCGGATCAGCAAATTCGTACCAGACTTGTCTGGGAGGATAGCAGCACAGGCTCGATACATCGTCAGGCCACCGCGAGTCATTGTAAAGGCCAGATATGCATTCAATCACCTCCAACGATAGTTAATGAAGTCGAATGCATGGCGCATCCCTCAGGGATTGATCAAAGCTTTATCCTTTTTTTATCTTTTTAACACTTTTAATTTATCTAGGTATAATTATCTTTATGGTCACAGTGCGTTCTAATTCTTTCATTTCATCGTATTTAAAAAACCTTTTTAAAATCAGCAAAATACACTTTGTAAGTGCTTACAGACTATCACTAAAAACTTCAAACATTAGTCGGTTGCTGATTGATGAAAGCGTTTTTCTCAACACTGAATGAGATATTGGAATATTCCGAAACGACAAAGTACATAGAAGGACAGAAGGAATATACTAACAAAAAAAGTAGAAAACCGACTTATAGTGCGAAAACTGCAAGAACTCAGTGAAGTCATTTCTTGGGTGACATATCAGTATGAGCCATCTTGAGCTTACTTATCAGTACTCATAAGTAGCTAGTATTCAGTCATGATCCGCGAATCTGGTACCTACCGACTCTTCAACTTTGAAATTTAGACCCATCATTAGTTGTTTAGACGGGCCCACGGATGAAATAGCTTTGCTTTCGACCCTAATACTTATTATCTTGCCCAAACACATCACTGTCCTTCCTACAATTACCAAAATGTTCCTGGATCGTCTACGTAGCGCACATCCTTATAACGCGTACGTCATGAAGTCCCTCGATGTTGCCACCCAATATACAAACGTGACGAATGATTCCACTACACAAGCCATATTCGAGCTGCTTATACAGCGCTGAGGAGTATTAAGCATTTACGGCCTCACTGTTCAACAGTCGATGGCCTTCTTACAGAAGTGCTTAAAGTTTTCAATCTTTAGATGGTGAGAGAAACACTACTAACCACTGAAAGTGCTTGTCATGGAACAGTAATTTACACCAACCTTCGTCATTCCGTTCTTGTCTAAAGTTGAAACTCTTATACTCGGTCTCCTGCTATTATTATTTTACTGTAGCTGTAGCGAAGACTGGTTTGCCACCTGCTCAGCAAAAGAGCTGATGAGCCAATGTTTCGAATTGTTAAACTAACGGCCGAAGCACATAGATTTCAACGGAGAAAAATCGAATAAAGACAGGCTTCCATTTTAGGAGGTTGAAATTACCCTATTCCAAACCTGTGGAAAACCTGCTGTGAAAACGTTTCATTGAGTAGAATGGCCTTCTCAAGCTCTGAGGATTGCAAAACCTTCGAAATATCAGCTGTTGTGAGTGATTAAATAGTGTTTCATCACCGAGAAAACTGAATTATCCATTTACGGAGGGTTTAATGGAAAATAGGTCGATTTTCTGTACGCGTCGCTGTTTGGGAACATGAAGAAGAACTCGGTGTGAACATTTCGACTATTGTGGAATACTTGTAATATTCTTGTAATACACAAGTTCTAGAGCTGAAAAGACTAGACACGTGGGTGCCACACGGATTGAATGACATTCAAAAAACTTGCGGTTTTGAGGTATCATAAGCGCTTGTTCAGCGGAACCTGAACGTTCCGTTAATTGACAGCACTGCGACTTGCGACAAAAAAGAACATTTTTTATGGCCAGCGGTTATCACCCTTGTGTTTCGGCACCACGATAGTTCTCAAAAACAATTTGCCAGAAAAGAAGGCCACGCTGTACGGATAGTCTACGGCTTGTCTGATCCACCAAAGCTTCTGCAGCGCGAGTGAGCGATTATTGCAAAGAAATAAGCCCAGCAGTCTGACGAGGTGCACCAAAATCTTCAATGAGTGCGTATCGCATTAGTCACCAAAGGAAGACCATTAATTCCGAGAGACCGTTATTTCCCTGCTATAAGCAGTGGGCCATACCTCTTCACTACCTTTGCTGCATTGGTTGAGTTAGTTGGGCTATGAGACTGTGTCTCGTCCGTCACATTGATCAGGCCTTTCCACTAGCGAATACCATTTCTTCAAGCATTTCGACGGCTTTGTGGAATGTTTATTGTGAGATGAGATGTTCCACCTCCAACGGAACGATCTAATAGAGCTGAACATATCATCAACTACATTTGGGTCACCTACAATATTTAATGAATCTCTAAAAAGGTTCTAGTCTACCGTATCTGACTATGACAGAATGAGGCAGTTTTGGAAGAATGGCGTTTGATTGAATTCCAGCACTGAACATTGCTCGTCCACAATGAGGAGGATTTCCCATGCTCGTTTTCCACCGTCACCAAAATACGCAGTGGCAATAATTGAAGTGCATTCTGAAATAAAAAATAGCTGCTATTCTGAGTCATTAACTGCAAAGGAATGAGTACATATTATGTTAGGCCATAGATAAAAGCGATTTTAAACAGCAATTTTCAGAGGTAATATGTCGGTTAAGAACGGCTTAATCTTTTAAAACAGAATCTATTGCTTTAATAAAGCTGAGATATTTGCAAAACTCTGGACCGCAGGTGTCTATGGTGGGGAACGAACGCGCTATTTTCCTTTCCGGGGAGTAACGCGCTCACCACCACACCATGCGGGTCCTTCGTTTCGCCTGTCTCTCAGCTAGTTCTATCGATCTTTTGCCGTCAACAATCACCTATTACTATTATTATATTACTATTATTATATTATTATTACTATTACAATTACTCTTCTACTGCCATCAAAAAGAGTAGGCAGTAGACAAAAACGGTTAAAATTGTGATTATAACTAAAGCCTCAGCTTAACTGGGTTCATTGCCGATTTGTGCTCCCCAGATCAATCCCGCTGTTGGGTGATTGCTGACGGCAAAAGATCGATAGAACTAGATGAGAGGCAGGCGAAACGAAGGACCCGCATGGTGTGGTGGTGAGCGCGTTACTCCCCGGAAAGGACATTAGCGCGTTCGTTCCCCACCATAGACACCTGCGGTCCAGAGTTTTGCAAATATCTCAGCTTTATTAAAGTTATATTTCGCAATATACCCTGCCATCAAAAAGAGTAGGCAGTAGAGAAAAACGGTTAGAATCTATTGCATTCCACGGATGTTGGTAACATAACGGAAGTTTACTCGCCTCGGTCTTTCCAACGATTTGCCGCCTCATCGTAATTAGGTCTTCCTGGATGTCGGTCTGCGATGTAGAACATGCGGTTCATCTTCCCAGCACGGCTTATCAAATTGACAAGTAGTCCGACGTTTTCATCTGAAAACCCAGTTAATAGTAATTCAATATCCGGAGACTCCACCGTCTTGGTATCATACTAATCGCATGGTGAGGAACTACCCTCTTATCCATATGATGGGCGAATGCCTGGGGTGGTGACGATCAGAGGAATTCTTCCTCAAGGCCAAAGACAGAACTCTAGAAAACCGTAAAGGCTAGGCTTGTAGAGGAAGCCCCTCCCCCAAAGGGTAATTCAAGTCAAGCAATTCCATTTGTCTCGCCTTTTATTTCTAGCCTAATAAGCACAACAGCTATAAAACGTTGCTTAAGAAAGGCCGATCTAGAGAAATCGGCAACAGTGAGTGAAATACCACAGCACATTCTTAGACGAGAGCTAGCTCCTAACCACTTATACCATCATCTGTGCACAACGCAAAATTGCTTAATGTACGTAAGTGGTAGAGACGGTGATTGCATAGGTTCGGGTACGATTAACCTTACTCTTTGTAAACCATGTGGAATGAGTACGATGGCGAAACAAGCAAATCAAATCGGATGTGGTTAAAAGAATACCTAGTTGTTAAATTTAAGCTCAAACGAAATACTCTGCGAGGAGCACATAGGACGCAGAAGCATAACGGAGAACATTTTGAGGTGAAAGTAGCTATCCCCACACTGGATTCCAAAACACCTAAAATTCCAAAAATTAACATCAAGGCAGAACCATTCCACTCCAAAGGCCCCTCCAAACGATCCTCCAAACGAACAGCTCAAAAATGTTCTTTTGTTTCATGCTTTTTCATGTTGTCGACCATTTGGTTCTGTTGACTTCGTAGAACAGCTCGAAGCAGTTTTATTCCGATACTATATACTCGTTGGTCATCCTCTAGTTGATTGCATATTTCGTGGAGTCGTTTTCGTTTAATGAAATTTGGAGCAATTTAGTGTTGTGGACAGCGACGAAGAAAGTACACTGTCTGTCGAGCAATGATGATCTTTTCTCTTAGGGACAATGTTCCTCTTACGAGTCCGAAGTATGATGCTGAGACGTCTTGTGGAAAGTAGGTCCTATATCTCAAGATCGACTAAAAGTCAAGCCAAGCAACCAACATC
The DNA here is from genome assembly GCA_009735665.1 of Angiostrongylus cantonensis. Taxonomy (NCBI): domain Eukaryota; kingdom Metazoa; phylum Nematoda; class Chromadorea; order Rhabditida; family Metastrongylidae; genus Angiostrongylus; species Angiostrongylus cantonensis. The sequence continues at coordinate 594,482 of MQTX01000066.1, forward strand.
AAATAGAAATGTAAGTGAAGAAGTGGTGACGTTACCGCCACCTCCTCTTCCTAGAGAGTTCTTTTCACAAAAGACCATAACGTCGAATTTATTATAAAATTGCGCATGTTTCCGCGCGATGTTCTCAAAACGCTTTACCAATATCGCTATAGAAAATGTGGCTTTAACCTTACAGCAGCGTGAAAACGCGGTAAGCGAGAAATCAGAGAACTAGTAAATCCATGGACAACAAGATTATCTGTATTGATAGTAGGAAGAGTTCGTAGTTATACCTAACTAGCTAGATGCTAAGATAACGTTGGAGAATGTTAGCAATAGTACCCTTTCTTACGACATCTGAAAAGGAATACGAAAAACGATACCGAAAACTCCATAATGAACGGGTCAAAGTGGCAAAGGATGCAGGCTTAAAATCACTCGTTATTTGACACTGTAAAATGGGCAGACAAAAATGCCTCGTTTTATACTTATTAAAATATAAATTGGTATCAGCTTCATTCCTCGCGTCAACCATTCCATTTTTCTACAAGGTTAGAACCATTACCAGATGTGTAGACGGACTAACGAAGAGAACAACATGGTTTATAAGCCAAATATTTACCCAGCTGCTTAGCAGCATTCCAGCTCACCTCACAACACCCAACTGTTCCTAAAACGCCTACGCAACGCGTTTTCTAACAACGCGTACGTGATGAAGTCTTTCGATGTTTCTGAACTCTACACCCACGTATTGAATGACTCTGTAATGTTAGCCATCCATGAACTTCTTGTCGAACACGAAGGAAGAATAAATAAGCATAGCTTGTCTATCCAGCAGCTTATTGCTCTCTTAAAAGAGTGATTAAACTGCTCTATTTTTAGATCGTCTTGGAAATATTACACGCCAATGAGAAGGTTGGCAATGGGAAAGCGGTTGCCACCAAGCTTTGCTATTGCGTTCATGTCTAAAATAAAAGCTCACGTTATCGATCTCCGGCAGAAACTCATCTAAAGATATATCCATGATTATTTTGTCATCTTCTGTGGTCAGGAAGAGATGGACAACTGCTTTGAATTACTGAACGAGCAGTCTGAGTATATGAAATTCATCTGGGAGATAGCAAAAAATTGAATTGGCTTCCATTTCTTAACGTTCAAGTTAACTTATCAGATAGCGGTTACGTGACAAAATGGTACCAAGACCAGGCAGCAAGAAAATATTTGTTCATTTTCTGTTCTCTCATTCTTCATGCACCAAAAGGGCGGTTGTGAAGGACGTGTTTCGAACAACTGCCTCTGTGTGCACGAAGAGGAAACTAAAGGAGGTATCGTGGGACTTGGCTCGGCAAATAGTCATTTCCATTGGCTACGAAATGGTAAGGGCCCGTGTGGCGCAGTGGTTGGAGGCGCCACTGCGGCGCGCACGTGAAAATGCGCCCATGGCTCACCAAGCCTTCCATCCCTCCGGGGTCGGCAAATTGGTACCAGACTTGTCTGGGAGGATAGCAGCACTGGCTCGATACATCGGCCGGCCACCGCGAGTCATTGTAAAGGCCAGATATGCATTCAATCACCTCCAACGATGCTCAATGAAGTCGAATGCATGGCGCATCCCTCAGGGATTGATCAACGCCGAGAGCTTTATCCTTTATCCTTTTACGAAATGGTAACCACATGAGAGTAGTCTAGAAGGATAGCGACGTACCAAACCAAAACGCTTGGACAAAAGCAAATCCCTTTAATGTTGTCTGTTTATTAACGATGAGTATGATTATAAACCGATGCTTAAGAAGAGCAGGTTTAGGCGAATCGGTAGCAATAGTTGAATTACCACCGGATACAATTAGTCGTCAGTTCGTTTGTTAGTATCCGTATTTGCCTTTACGGCAAGGACGGTGACTGTATGAGTTCAGGTACGATATACTTAATCTTTTGTGGCGCTTGCGGTAACGAATGTATAGGCGAAACAGGCAGACTTTTGTGCATTCTCATGAAATAGCATCTAGATGGCGAACGAAAACAAAACAAAGTACCCCACTAGAGAGGGACGCATAGGGTACAAAAGCACAGTGGAGACGATTTCGATATAAAAGTCACTATCATCGCACAGGATGCTAAAGCACCAGCGCGCAGCCTCTTTGAGGCTTTTTGGATAAGTGCCAAAAATCCCAAAATGAGTTGCAGAGAGGAATGTCCAGATATCATACTTGGTCACGAGCCGTACTTTTGCATCGATAGCTGATGTTGAGTGCTGCAGTCAGGCGTATAAGCGGTTGATTCTTCACAAAACTGCTGATCATGTGGTTACCACGTAGATTTTCATCTTTCTGTATGCGTTAGTGAACCGTTTTGCCTAGCAAATTACGTATCAGTGTGCTCTTACAGACTCTGAAGAAGGAGACGCGGTCGAAACGTCAGCTACCGTTGTCTTGTACATTATCGTTTATTATGGAAAAACCAGCAACCGTCATTATGAATTGATAAAAAATGCTGGACGAGTCATCCAATTCCGTAGCCGACATGAAATCAGGTGTCTGCCAATGCGACGACCGTGCATTAGTGAGCGAGGCGCGTTATGGTTTCAACATTGATAAGCACGTCGTAAATAAGGGTTCGACAAACACCTGCTCTTTTTCGGTAACATTAATTTTTTTCTAAAAAGAAATATTTTTTTACGCTAGGACTTCTTTATTACTTCATTCTGCATGATTACAGTTGGCATATTGCGTGAATCTCTTCTTTCATTCTACTCCTTGCTTCTTCGCATCCATCATTTTTGACGGCCTTTCGATATTAGTATTTTTAGTATTAGTATTTGGATTCCGTTGATACCTGAGGGCATTTGTCCTCTTCACGAGTGTTGTTGAGTGTTGCTCGCGTAGATTCTCTCTGAAACTTAGGGAGAACCCCGTACGGGAATTTCCAGACCATCCTCCTTGGCAGTCATCAGTTCCTTTACGGAAGGGAAGGAGTCTTCTTGATAAGTCTGTTGGCAATTCCTCGACAGTGATTGGATAGGAAGCTTGATTGCTACATGGTCGAACGAAGTCCTTGCTCATGTTATTGACCGATATGGCTATCCACACTCTATTGTGGGAAATTGCTATTCTTATAAATCCCACAAAGATCTACGAAGCGGTTACTCTACTAAACTCAGCAGCTAGTCATTTATTTCTATTCGAAACACAAAGCGTACGATATCTCGTGTATTTAGCATAAGAGTAGCTTTGAGGAAAATATTAAACAAGAAGCAATCACACTGTGCCGGCAAACTACGAAAAAGTAGAGACTGGACGGCATATATGAGTACAGTTTGGCATTAAAGAAACTTAGACGTAGTTATGGTAAAATGCAAACGGCTTTAATTTCATTAACCAGTCTGTTACGAAATGAACATAAGCTAACTATATGTCTTCAACTGAAGAGGAGCACCCTCATCCTCTCATACGAACGTTCGCCCTGAAATTTCGCGAATGGGAATCATTCAGCGTTAGAACAGATAACTCGCAAAGCCTGTTAACCTTTTCAAACAGCTTGTTATTCCATTTGGGAAAGCATTTCTTGAAATTAGCTGTTTCATTGCCTTGGTAGATTGTTTCGATTGGGGTGTCTGCCTGACGTGGAAGGTTGTTCCGCTCCAAGTATTTCTATGAAAAGGCTTTTAAAAACCAAATCAAGCAAAAAACAATGCTAAAATTTCCAAGCAGTATATTGTCTCGTAGTGAAAGGAAATCCTTCTGGGTGTCGAAATGCTTCGCACAGTAGGAGTTTCATTCCCATAGGATCTCCCTCGCTGTGAAGGTAGATATTTCCATTTTGAAGCACACCTGCCACTAAAGTGCGCTACGGCGCTACGAAGTTTCCAAAACCAGCACTGTTTCCTCCAAACCAATTGTTTTATTTTCAGATATAAACGAAGGAAATAAGTATATTAAAAAATTGGCTACTTTTTCCACTTACTGGATAATACTGGTAAAGCGCTATTTCAAAAAAAAAGTACACGAATGTGTTAAAACCTTTGCTGTACTCAAAGCTCCTTCTTTCTCATTGAGACTTGCTCCTGCACCAACCCATACGAAAATGCTACTAAGAGCATCCACGATCATGACGTCATCGCCGTCGAGGCTCTGAAACAGTTAAGGTGCGAATATGGGTCCGGCACACTCTCCTTAACAAGTAAGAAAGAACACTAGGTTGAGTAACCCATCCACGTCTTGACTGACGTACTCTCATATCTGTTTGAAAAGAATTACCGCCTTTTTAACATTTTCGGTCATCCATTTAAGAAATAAATAATAAGGACAACGATGTTATGACTTAATTTGCAACGACTGTTTTGTGTTGCCGAGAAGATGCCGTTAGTAATTGTAGCAGTCTCTAGATGAAGACCTTATAATCCTTTGGAAAGTTTTCAAATTTTACTTTTAGCACATCCAACTTCTTTCACGTCCACTATGTTCACAGTTTCGCAGCTTTTGCTTCAACATCATTTTTTGAACAAACGGAAGGTGAAGCATCATTTCTGGTCCACTAAATTTCTGTTTCTTTATTTCGATGACTGCTTACCGTACGCAAAAAACTAGATATAAGAGTAATAGCATTTTCTGGTCACTGAGCAGCAAAAAGCACAGACCATTTTGGAAAAAACCAGTTTTGTTTTCTCTAATGTAGCAATTTGTTTGTGTTCTGTGAAAGAAAAATAGAGTAGTAAAGAAAGAGAAACGTATGCAGAGTGGAGAACGTGTTGAAAGTTTACGCGCCATGAAACTGCGAGTGATCGTAGCGTCAAACGAAAAGCAGATTTTGAAATGCGAACTGGAGAGCAAGGACTCCATCGGTAGATTTCAGCCATCCATGTGAATATTTAAACACACATGTCGACATGGACTATACATGACTCCTATGCAGCCGATAATAATTTAGCATCGAAAATTGCAAGAAAAGAACAGCTCAGTTAGCGAGCAATTGGAGCTTTTGGTGGAACTAAAAACTTCATGTGTCTACAGAACCTTAACGACAAGGTGAATGGTTTCCTATTCTACCAAGACAACAAAGAGGCTTTCAAATTTTTTGTGCTTTTTTTTATCGCGGGAGTTCTTTTGCAGTACAATGACGCTAATAAGGTTGGAGGACTTAGCCCATCAGAACGCAATGACATCCCAGACTGTGTAGGCATGCTTATACGCAAACACCTTGTATGTTGAGCTCTAACGGTGTTATACGACGATACTACCAACTTTAGTGACATAGTCGCCAAATCACCATCATATACTAAGTGAACGCATGTTGGTTTCTCGTTGATCATTCGTTCATCATCAGGAGATGACTATTAGCTCATCTACACTGGAAAACCAAAAAGTTTAAGTTCCACTTTCAACTTCTGGAAAACAGGGTAAGAACCGTGTTTACTCCAAAGAGTATAGAACAAAGTCTCTTATACAAGTTAATTCATCAATTCTTCTCGCTGTCTGCCAATCGAAAAATTATCGAAAAAGCCGTGGTGATGATGACCTGTATCACCTGTACCACCTGTAGTCCCGTTGATCGTCGAGTGACTCGAGCGGGCGCCAGTAAATCCTCCATTTTTCCCTATCGCGTGCAAGAGTAGCCCAGTTGGTTCTCCTCCCTTTAGGAACCCGTCGAGAATCATATCTTTCTTCTAGGCTTTTCGTGAAGAACTCTGACCATCGGGTCGGTGGTCTTCTTGCAGTACGTCTGACATTCCGCGAAATCCAGTCACTAACAGCTCTTGTCCATCGGTTATCATTCATACGCATTACGTGTCCGGCCCACCTTATCTTCGACTGTTTGGCGTATAGAACGGCATGTTTGACTTTCGATCGTTGACGTATGTCGGAGCTTCGGATCCCATCTCTTACTTGTGTGAAACGGGATACTCCTAGCATCGTCCTTTCGACTGCGCGTTCGATAACGCTGAGTGATCTTTCATCCTGCTTACGTAGCGACCAGGTTTCTGACGCATACGTTTGGGCAGAAAGAGCCGTTGAGTGGAAAAGGTGGGGACGGAGTCGGGTGTTCTTTGTTCTCTTCACTACGTCCTCGATGCTCTTGAAAGCTCCACAAGCCGCTCTTCTCCTTCTGCTCAGCTCTACAGCTAAGTCGTTCATCATATTGAGTTACCAACCTAGATAGATATAACTGGAGCATTCGGAGAAATTCGTTCTGTTGAGCATGAATGGGGCAAACGAAGCCAATCCGTTCTTCATGAACATTGTTTTCTTGAAATTTAGTCGAAGACCAATCTTTCCACAAGCTTTATCAAAGTCCGCAAGCATCCGTTCCGTTTGGCTAATGTCTGGTGTAATAAGGACGATATCATCAGCAAAGCGAAGGTGATGTAACTGCCGAACATCGATTTTCACTCCCATATTATTCCATTCCAACATTCGCATGACGTTCTGGAGGGTGGTAGTAAATCATTTTGGCGAGATCGTATCGTCTTGCCTAATTCCCCTTTTGACGTAAGTGTTAATATCGTAGTAGAATGGTAATATCTTGGCTGTGAAATTTTTGTAAAGCTCACGAAGAATCTTCGTGTACTGAGTAGGGATTCCTTAACTATCAAGGGCTTCCATGACTGCTTCTATCTCAATAAAATCAAAGGCCATCTGTAATTCGAGGAAAGTGAGACAGAGCCGTCTTTCTACTCTCGCGATACTTCAATAAGCCTTGTTATCGCGTGGATGTGGTCCATTGTATCAAATCCTTTTCAAAACCCTGCTTGCTTACATGGCTGTTCTTGGTCCAGTGTTCTGTCAATCTTGTTTAGCGCGACTCGAGTGAAAAGTTTGTAGACGACAAACAACAAGCAGATTGGGCGATAGTTGCCTATATCGTGTAGGTCGCCCTTTTTGAACAACAACACGGTCTTGCTGGTCTTCAACTGAGTAGGGACCTTGCATTCAGACAGGTAGCGTGTGAAGAGCCGAGCCAGTATGTTTGCGAGGACTGGCGGGGTACTCTCCATTGGGAGATTCCCACCTCCGTCGTTGACAGTGAGGCTTCTAGAATTGGGAGTTATCATGGATGGTTTTGGTCGCCATGGTAAACTCAGAGAGCCGCTCACCCTGTTCGTTCCATTCTAATCCGTGGGTCCCAATATGACGTTCCTCAGACGATCTCCTTGGTCCGATCTTGGCATTGAATTCTCCAATGATGACCTTGAAGAATGTATGGTCTCCTTTGTAGAGCCTCTCCAAGTCCATGTAGAACGCTTCGACTTCTCCTTCGTCATAGTTTGATGTTGGCGCGTAATCTGAACGTGGGTGCTGGTTATACTCACGGGTAGCTTGCCAGGCTCTCGCAGAGTGGATATGGAGTTTATTTGTTGGAGGCGACTCCTAACCGCCTCACATATACTTCCCTGCCACTTGACTGAAGGCTTTTGGAAGAGTTGACTCGTAGAATACAATCCGCATAAAGCGAGAACGCACCCACACACGCATGCATGAATACGCCTAGCAAGTACAGAAAGTATGTGCCAACTCGGCGCAGCAGAAACAGGGAGTCAATCCTCTGGATCCACCTGCGTCTCAGGGAAGCAAAGGTCGCTTTTGGTCTGCGATTAACCCCCTATGTGCCACCTGGGGACGCTCCACTTAGCCTCGCGACTAACCGGCTCGAGATCCCTCATATGAGGGAGATCCGTGGCATGTGTGATAGTGACAGTTCTTAAAAATTTAAAAGAAAAAAAATGCCAAAGATCTTTGTGGAATTTCCAAGAATGGGGATGTAAAAGTATGCTTGCAATTACAACTCAGTTTTCATGTCTTTAGAATTGGATAAATTCCAGTGCCTCTTACATGTGTTAAGTATTGTGAACTGTATGTGAGTCACCTCTTGATTAAAGTTTTCGATTTCCTCGACCACCAGTCTTCCGTTGCTGTCGGATACTTGGAACAGACGAGGTTCGTAAGCTTTTTTGGCTCTAGCATCTACCCACTGAGCGAACCTATACGACGTTAAGATTACAACGTGCTAAGTTTTTTTGTGGCAATGACCGATCAACTCTTCATTGGTTTTGCGATTACAACCTCAAAATGCACTATTATTTAAACGAACGGATTTTGAAAAAGTCTTTCCAAGAAAAAATTCACTGAGGAAGAATAAACCGCTTGTTGTTTTAGTGATTATAAATATATGTTTATATATATATATATATTCATATACTGCTTATGTAATAGATGCGTACACATTTATGATATATCCACATACATACATGTACAATCCTCTACGTACATATAGGAAGTGGGTAGCACAGTGGTAGTGATGCCAATGCCGTTTATCACGAGAGCCATTCTGGTTCGATCCCATATCGGGCTTAATAGGCCTATCATCACTCACGGTTTGGGAATTTGGTACCAAAAGACTTGTCTGGGAAAGCTCACTCTCTGATGCCGAAATGGGAATATTCAAATCCGG
>MQTX01000066.1:603027-617247 GCA_009735665.1 Angiostrongylus cantonensis
GAAAAGCGAGCAGATGTGGTAGCTGATTGTAAAACGATATTACACTGTGAAAGCTGTGAATATGTCATAGGAAGCAACACACTGCGTCGGTAAAATTCAGGTCACATCTACCTCAATTTTCGTTTATGTGAAGTTTTCGAAATTTTTTGCTGGCCTAAGAATTACAGCGTGAAAAAATAATTGAGCGTTTTTCAAATGAAAGAAACTTTTTACTGTTCGCTTCAATTCCAGCACAAATTATTGTGTAAGCAGCAAATTGTCGTTAGTCGAACCTGGTACTTACACTAGCAACCCACAATTTGAACTGTATTCTAGTGGTTCGAATACCTAGGAAGCAAGCTTTTCGACAGATTACGTACAAATTACGTACCACTGAGTGAAGGTTGAAGGCTCGGAGCCTTCGAAAACAGTTGTTATTTGTGACCAAGAAGGAAGCTTCTGAAATAAATCTGGAAGAAATTCTATTAAATGTACTCTGCACTATGATTCATAAGCTTTGCTGATCAGGTTAAGTGGAAAGAATACGACTGCTTTGCTTATATATCCTATCTTTTGTTAAATGTTAAATTGACGTGCCTTTTCTTTGAGGTATTTTTCACCCCACATAATCGCATTACAGCGCTCGCCCAATGTGCAGTTTTTTCCAATCCAGACAAAAATTCCACCGTTAACTGTATCCAAAATGAAAGCGTCCTGGAATACAGATTATACAATGGTTTCTGTTTTTTGCAGAAAGCATTCTGTTATATCAATGCCAGGTTGAAACTGGCGACTCTTAACTAGAGGAATTTCTTTCCTATCTCGATAGAAAATATGAGATGAGTCCAGTGAATCCATGGAAAAAACGAGTAAGCTCCAAAGTATCACATTGCGAATAATAAACTATAACACTTTCCTTTATTACCATTTGGCCTAAAGCCAAGCAAACAGATATAAAAGGAATGAAAAGCCTATCCAATTTTGTTTTGTTTATGAGGTTTTCAAGAGCTTTATTACAGTTGTGCTTCTACTTAAGTAGAAATGGAGGCTATTTCGCTCAGCAATAATTCTGCTATGCGCTAGCTCTCAACTAATTATGAAGCCATAAAAGCTGGAGAGTGAAAAGTACTACATTTTTCGTACGTTTACCACTCAAAAACGATTTCGTTAAGGTTGTTCTGAATCCTATTCCAGATGTAAGATAAAGATTAAAGGAATCTCTTAGTTGTCGTGAATGTGAATGGTCCTATTTAACGGCTTTAAACGTGATTCAACGAAATAAAGGAGGTTCAAATTCACGTCTGTATCAAGCTCGCTTTGCTTCACTTGTGGCACTTTCGTCACTTTCAGAGTGCCTAAGGCATCGGAAACTCTGCAAAGAAAGAATGCTGGCTACGCTTTTGCACAAATAGCGAAGTTAGTTACCTGTACAGCGTTACTTGTTCAGTAGTTCGTCTCCAGTAGTTTTCGTCATCATTTTTTGCTTTGGGTATTTTTCCTAAGACCTTTATTCCGCCAAAGTGTGAAAAAAACTCCTCGTTCTTGTCCCAATCACTATCTAGAATTCTTAGTTGTCGATTTTTTTCAGAACACTAATTTGATTATTTTGCGAGTGTCGAGGGTATCTGTTAAATAAAAATTGTATGAAGTACCTATTATGTGAACACTGCATCTTCCTTGTCGTTCTGAAAGAGCAATGTCTTTGGCAATAGACATTCCCTGTAAAATGACCAGGATTCGCGACTGGAAATAAATGCCGAAAGTGGACTTTGTTGATGGTCTTGATGTTTATGTGGTGAATATCACAGTTGAACTTGCGTTCATCTATGTTACCACTTTAAAATACTACAGTTCACGTTTTTCACCTCAGATGTCCAATCCTTTAAAATGTTGTGGAGAAGAAAACGGTTTTAAACAACTCTGAAGTTCTTACCTTAATTCTCTCGAGGCGGCCACTGTCTGGTGGCATCCAGACGTATATATCTTTTCCCATATCCAAAATGAAGACATCCCCAAGATTGAGCGATCCGACATTTAAGTCAGTCTAAAGTAGTTTTTAGCACAACAACACTGGCAAAATTTTTAAAAGATATTTGTGGCGATTCTATGTTTGTACTTATAAAGGACTTCAAGTGGATTATTCATAAACATATTTTATTTTCTACATTCAAAAAAGCGCAAACTACATTCGCACATCAAAAGTAAGTCCTTTCACCAAGAAGAAAAAACTCTATAGAATGATCTATCGGCCGTTTCCGTTAAGAAAAGCAGTGTGGAGAGAAAAGTTAATGTGGTGTTTAAACAAAGTTTCTGTTTCGCATGACTAATGAGGCAACTTCGACGGTTCATAATTATATAATATTAGTTTCGGGCACACCTGGATACAGCGCACATTTCGTTTTCCTTTACAATGAAATAGCCTCGGTTTCCAATTTCTGAACATGTCTTCTACATGCCTATATCCGGACTCGTAGCCACCTTTTAGGTATCTAAGAGAGTGACATTAGGATCACTTCCAGTAGACTTTCATACAGGAATAAGATAGGGAGAGGAATCTTCATAAGAAGCAAATTGCTTTCCACAACTTTCACTTGTCATGTTTCTCGATTCAGTTTATAGTTTGGCCTAATCACATAGTCCTGTCTCGTGAAAAAAGCCGAAGACTTAAGAAAAGAGATTCCAACAATTGACATATCCTTAATAGCTCAAAGAAGGTAGTTAAGATATTGTAAAAACTCTAAAGCAAATACAATAAGGCGCTCATAAATTTCTGAGAATACCACTTCCTTTTCAGAAAACCCGAAAGCCAAGCGGCTCAAATGGTAGTGAATAGTACGTAACGCTTGAAACCCAACCAATAGATGACATGTTTTCGTTGGGACATGCCACTTTTGCTTTTATAAAGAATAGTCTAGCTGCATAACTATTTGTCTTATGCTCTGTGAAATATGGTAGTTCATACAGTTCCTATTGACAACCTGATTCCGTTCGGAAAGTAGGAGAGAAACAGGGGCGACTCGTGATTTTGTATCTCTCGGTGTTGCACTGGCAAACCATTGAGTGCTTGGTCTATTTCGACTGTTGTTATAGCTGCTGTTCCCATCTCATCAGTTGTGGCTTCCTCTCCTATCCAGAAATGTATATGCCACTCATCACGATTCTTTGACTAAATAAAGATGAACTTTTCGAAAAAATTGGACATCTCCATTTTCACATCTAAATAATGTTTCTAATATTGAAAAAAATGCTTACGTGTAGACACACATAAGCGTCACCAGTGTAGAATTCCCCATACTGTGTTTTAAGCACTGGCTCCAGTTTGAACTTCTGAAAATGATCGTGGTTTTACACCAACATAGTTGTAACAAGAAATTTGAAGACTGATCCAGCCAAACGTATCTAATGTGAGCCAGTGAACCCCTCTGTTTTCAACGAAAGCCTGCATTATTTTGTGTTTGGCGCTTAGTATTGTCATAGTAAGTTGATGATACCACAGAAATTGATCCAATTTGACTCAGAAAGTGGTGGAAAAACTGCCGATTTTGAGCTGAAAATTTTCATTCAAAGTTTTTAGTTGTGAAAGTTAAAATAATGTCGCTGCATAAGATTAGGAAGCTGTGGTCGTAATTCGTTAGTATCCTCCCAACATAAGGCGGTCTCTAGAAAAGGATTCTGAAGCGTTTTTACAACAAGAGCAACACTTCAGAATGAATTAGATCTAAAGCCGAGTTGCAATTTCAAATTTCAGGTACCAATTTAGTTCCGAAAATTGTTCGGAGCTCGACTTGTTCGAGCCGTCCTATCTCACCGAGGTTGCCGTCAGTCACACAACCTGCCTTCATTCCGTCGGTAAATCGGAAACAAATTATATGAAGACGGGACGTGGAAAACAAACAAACAGAAAGATTTTTGTGGAGTTGATCTAAATTAACTTAATGTTAGTGGAGATTCATCAGAAATTTTCACCTGGGAGCAATCGGATCTTCTGACTGCTAAAATATTTCCAACTATAAAATATCAAAAGCAACTTCAGATGTCTGTCTGTCTTGTAAAGAATCTTAAGCAGGGATTAAGGTGTACATATAAGTGAAGTCTAAAATACGAAAAAAAGTATGTACCTTTATCGAACACGGGAGAATTTTGGTAACGAACTTCTCTTTTCCACTAAAACTGGTTTCCTTTTATCAACTCTGTCCACGAACGCATTCATCTCACACATTCGAGTGTACTTTGTAACTAGGGGTTGCTAGCTGGTAAGTACATTACAGAGCTGTAGTTCGATTCGCTACCGTTGTTCCACGTGAACTCTAGAACAACAGATGTGTCTGCTGCACCACCTGATCTCGCTGCATAGCTCCCAGGCAGTGAAAGGACGTGTGTAGACTGTTATAGCGAGTATTCTGTATCATAGAAAATATTCGCCATTTATTCATGGAACGCTGAAACGTTTGGCATGGGCACAACGATATATCAAGTCAGCGTTTTTATTCTCCCAGAGAAGTCCGGTAGCAATTTACCGACCCCGGAGAAATGAACGGTTGGGTCCTACCAGGGCAAATCTCTAACCACTGCTGCACTCACTCGATATTATCCACATCGTTTTGCAATTTCTGTATTACTTGTCTACAGTTGTCGTTTCATCAAATGCGTTATGAAATCGTTTTGCTTGCGTCTCTCTTGGAGTAAAGTGCTATGTTTAGCATCTATTGTAAAAAAATTATCTCCAATGATTCTCTATTTGCAGTAAACTCTGTGTCTTCAGTTAGAACTCCATATGTGTTATAGATTTTGACAGAGTGTGTTGGATCCTACAGCATGGACAAGGCACTAGTTCGGCCATGCGCCAAGTCACCAAACACACCACACTTTCGGGATAAGAAAATTGATACTAAACCTCGTCTGGAATCACTTCACTACCTCCACTACAAAATCAGGCACCTACCTGTGATGCAGGATGGAGACACTGTACTAGAGCTCGTCCAGGATTCCAAAGGAAGTCGACTCGACCAGCATTCAACGACACTGATAAAGTGGACCAAAATCCTCAAGCAGCAGCGGAACTCTCGCGAAAAGATCGAAGACATTCGTGGATATTAGATTCGAGGAAACTAATTGAGTTCGAAAAGTGCCGAAATCAATATAATACGCAATCTCAGGTCGTGTAAAAAACTTAAAAACTACTTCGTCACTTCGAATAAAATGCAACTTCAGAACTGTGACAAAGTACGGCCAACGCATTTTAGGAGTGTTCTTTAGTTGTACCAATTTCGTTACATACTTGGGTTCTGCTCGTTCTAGGAACAATAAACAACGACTTCTTAAACAAAATAACGGTAAGCGTACTGAAGCTCTGAGAGTGGAAATGCTCTCCGCATAGTTGAAGGGCAGAAACCAAAGAAAAACAGTGAGAGATGCAAGTCTTACATTGACTCTCCAGATTTCGAGACCCTCTTTCTTTCCAACTTTGCTCAGGTCGATAGCTTCAGTTGGCATGACGGCAGTTCTAGAAATGTGCAGTGTATTCCAGTAAGCAATTTCGAAATAAATGTTTATTTACAACTCTGAAACTTTCTTGAATATCTTCATATGATGAAAACATAGTCTGTAATGGTATTCAAACATTGGATGGACGCTTATTACGAAAATTTGACAATTCTAAACTAAAACCTAATAAATTCTATAATAACAACCTCGTGTCTGCTTATTGAAGAAAAACATCGAACTCTAAACTATTCACTATGTAGCAGGCTGAGAACTGTCTGGGAAAGCTCACTCTCCAATGCCGAAATGGGAATATTCAAATCCGGTTATCTCAGAACTCCAGGAAAGATTGACTGAACTGCCATTCAGCAACATTCAAAACGAAGACTCATTCAGCAGTCAAACCCATGCACGAAAAATTGGAAGAGTTTTGTGAATGATGGATGAAAGGAAATGAATGCAAGAAGTGCTGGGATACGCGCAGCTGTTGTGAAGACGGGTCATGTAAAATAAATGCATATGTGTAAATAAATTTGTCTTCATACACGTATATAAAATATACATATATTCTAAACTATTCACTATGTAGCAGGCTGAGAACCAAATACTTATTTTCTGCTTTAACCGGTGGTGAAAGCAGAGGAATAAGTGATGCGAAACAATACCACCGCTGGCCAAGCATACATTACAAGTGGAAAAACTTCTCAAGCTTTAAGATAGTGGTTTAAGATTTGATTCGATTTAAGACTTGACCTGAAGACTTGAAGGTTTGATTTAAGATTGTTTTTATGGTTTTTTCCATCTTGAAATTTTGAAAACATCAACAATCAACGGATGTGGTATGGCCTATCCTAAAGACGATTGAATAAATAATATTATTAGAAGGATCATCTCTTAAAGAGTTGTTCAATACCAATTCCTCATTATTTCCGTCAATGCGTAGCTCCGAAGAGAAGAAGTAATTGCTATAATCAACACAGTAGTCTACTTAAAAGTAACAAAGCGAGGGGAACGAAATTGCTGGCGTGTTTTGAAAAGAAATCACTACAGTTATTGTAGCCCCTTGAATACTACTGATGAGGAAAATCCATATCTTCATTGTACAGTGGCGGAAGGTCGAAAAGAAATGAGTTCGGATCTCCATAGATCAGACGAGGTTTCTCGAAGAGGACAAATATTTGTTTTATCTAATGCAAAATGAATTGCATAAATTCTCAGAAATTGGCAAACCTAGAAAGTTATCAAAAACGAAACTCATGTCGCATTCACTAATGCGTATCATATAGAGTATTTAAGTTGAACAAGCTGGGGTTTGGTGGTCTAAGTGAGACGATGGCGACGACTAACTCTCTGAGGGGTGTTGTTTTCGAGAGTGGCCTGTTTGCGTTGAATAACGATGTGGTCGTTGTGCATGTGGTGTAACACGGCTTTTGGATCCTTTGTTATTGCTGCAATCTGGTTAGTGACAAACGACTTCATCTTCAAGCATAACAATAAGCTGAGTGATGAGATAGTAAGAATTTGCAAGCACAACTTCTACGTCGTCTTCCTCTCTTTTTTTTTGCTTTATTTTCATTAATCATGATGATATTCCTATTAAATGAAGACTGCGCATCCCAATCTATAAGAAGAACAAATCCTGTTGTTCACCGTCATCATGCGGGTAATAACAGATTGTGCAACTACTGTTCACACAGAAACATAAATCTAGAAAAACGTGAATAACAGCGCTGTACGTGTAATCTAAAACTGTGTCTTGAAAAGCATCTATTTAGTTTGAAGTTTTGCACATTACCTATGCTATATCCTGCAGAATTGCTCGATGCTGCAGGTGTTTAGGATAAAGGATAAAGCTCTCGGCGTTGATCAATCCCTGAGGGATGCGATGCGCCATGCATTCGACTTCATTAAATATCGTTGGAGGTGATTGAATGCATAACTGGCCTTCACAAAGACTCGCAGTGGCCTACCGATGTATCCAGACAGTGTTGCTAACCTCCCTAAGAATTCTAGTACCAATTTGCCGAGCGCGGATGGATGGAAGGTTTGGTGGGCCATGGGCGCAGGAATCGATTTCACGTGTGTGTCGCAGTGGCGCCTCCAACTACTGCCCTACACGCGGTGTTTGGGATAAGGATAAATATGGGTAAAGGTGTATTTCTATTTCGCCTTTGCTCTGAACACAACCGCCATAATGTATTTATTCATTCCTACTATTACGTGCTTCTGCCATCACCCAGGAAAGAAAATCACACAGGAGGAATTCTGCGCAAGACCTATAAGCTTTGGACGAACTCGTTTCCTTGTATGGATGGACGGTAAACACAAGACGGATCTAGGATTGGACGTTCATTTTCAAGGAACTCCAAAATTGGTTAGAAAATGCGCCAAATCTTCATCCAAGAGGTTACGGTTGCATCTTTTCCACTACCATACTATTGTTTTAAAAGAAAGGAAACTGAAGCTAGATTACAATAGAATGCACTTTATCTAGAAGGGCTCACAAGGTGTCAGGGAAAAACTTTTGAAGTCAAGTCAACAAAGAACCATTACAAAACGCTGATACATTGACTTTGAGTTACTAAAGCATTGGTTGTCAAAATTTTTTCACTCGAATTTCTTTCCACGATCATACATGACAACCCCAAATTCCGCCGTTGAAAACCAACCAAGGTTTATTAGCACCAAAATTAAATTTGCAAACAAAGTGTAAAGAGAGACATATCTCTAAAACGTGACATAGATACGGTGATCCTGTTGAAGAACAGTGACTGAAGTAATCCTGGTGAGTAGAACCCATGGAACCCCATTTTGCAACATCAGGATGGCATGCTGTCTAGGAAGATTATTATACTATTGTACTTCAGCTCACTAATTTTATCGTTACAATTACCATAACACAGGAGATCTATCAACGCAAAAACGTTATATTGAAACCCTTAATTGCACGATCACGGTGTATAGTGAAATCTCAGAAATAGTAAAAAAGGAAACGTGATAGGGGAGAAAGGGTAAAGGATAAAGCTCTCGGTGTTGATCAATCTCTAAAGAATGCGTCATGCATTCGACTTCATAACACTGTGAACTGTTTCTCAGCTTTTAGAGAAATCATCGAATCGAAAATACCCAAAACTTGATAACTGCACTTACTTTTCCGCCTTTTGCATCATACTTTAGCAGCTTGTAGGTGAAGCCAGTGGTACACTGAGCAGCACCATTGTGTTCTTTTAGATGAAATTCAGCTTTTTCAGTTGGTTTGCCGCTAAAGAGTGCGTGGAAAAGTAACGACTTGTCAGCTCAAAAAAATCGGTGGATCATTGTCACAGGGAAGTTTCCATCATTCTACTAGAGTTTTCTAGATTCCAGTGGTCTCTATTTAAAATGACAAAATTTGCTCAAATGTACATTTGATTAAAATTGAAAGCCTTAAGCATATCAAGTGAACACCGAATTCAGTGAGATTTGGCGCGATTACTGGCGTGACGATAGCAAATTGCTACGTCACAGAATGCGACTGCTCTAATAATCTCCTGAAGCAAATTCTAGGGGACGCTCTACACTCAAATGTAGTGCACACTCAAATGACCAACTCAGTGATCAATATCAACGCGTTTTTGTTTAAAGTTGAAATCTTTCCAAGCTCGCCGCCTATTTCAAAATTTTCGTATTTACCGCCTTTCACTTATACTGGGCTCAACGCCTTTTTTGAACAATTTCACTTTGCTTCGGCATTTTTGTTTCCTGCCTTCCCCTTCTCTGGATGCACAAGAGTATGCTCTAACTGCAAAAGGATACGGAGACAGCATGTTAAAGTCCAAGAACCTCTTAGTTGTGGAAGTAAACCGTTTTCTCAATCTACATAGTGAAAGACCTTCTGTCTCTTTATGTTCTCGGTGTGGGACAATTTCTATTTATGTATGGAGAAATATTTGAAATCTTTCAAGCTTAGGGTCTATCCCATCAGTTGGTCTCCTCATTATTCTGGAATTCGTGAAAAGTTTTCGTGACTTGTTTCAGTGTAACATCTATCACATTTCAAGAACGAAAAAAGTAGGTTTAGAATGCACCTGGGCCTCGACAATCAATGAACAACTCAGTTTAATGATGAACTTACGCAGGAATTTGGAAAACTGATATGTACAAAGCAGTATCCGATACTTTGTTGAACGCTAGAAATTTGAAGGAGTCCACAACTGAAAAATTCATTGAAGAAAGCTCCCGATGATGAAGACAAAGCTCTCAGCGTTGACCAATCCGTGAGGGGTGCGCAGTGCATTCGATACCATTAAAGCATCGCTAGAAGTGGCTGAATAACCTGGCCTATAGAATGACTCACGGTGGTCTACGAGTCAATCCTTTTATTCTTCCAGACAGGTTTGGCATCAGCAAACAGATCCCAGAGGAGAGGA
Source organism: Angiostrongylus cantonensis (assembly GCA_009735665.1). Taxonomy (NCBI): domain Eukaryota; kingdom Metazoa; phylum Nematoda; class Chromadorea; order Rhabditida; family Metastrongylidae; genus Angiostrongylus; species Angiostrongylus cantonensis. Next base: position 612,897 of record MQTX01000066.1, read on the forward strand.
ATGATTGGTGAGTCTGGGGCGCGGAATCGATTCCATGTTAATTGCAGGGCTTCTTCATCGACTGCGCTACAGACGCCCTTCCTCACCACACAAATGTGTCGTTCCGTGTGTAAAAATTTCTGAAATATACTAGCTCCAGGGCTTCCCAAATAATTAAGTTACAAGGTTTTAAAGAGAATTCGAGATTTTAATCATATCTTAGTAACAAAATAGCAGAGGCAGTAAACAACGATTTTGCATTCGGGTATTCAACGGGTGATGGATGGTCCTTGATGTAATCTCGCTCGTTCCGTCGTTTCGCTGACTGGCACCTTATTCTGATTATCGGATTTCTTCATGAATGAAAAATGAGACAAGCTGCAGTGATCTAGCAATCAGCATCTTTCACAGCATTGCACTTGAACGTTCAAGAGCCTCAAAGTTACTTAGTGGAGTGGGATTCCTAAGGGAATGACGCCGAACGCTTAACCCTTTTGTCCCTTAAGCACTGGGTCTGCTTTTTTAAAAGGCAGAGCGCAGGAAGACAAAGTTATTTCCACCCACATAGGTGTTTGAGCTTACATCGTCCTGGAATACTCGGCCATCTGAACTGATTGTTCGTCGTAGCTTCGAAGGTTTTCATTTGGAAATCGAAAACCATCAATCCTTTTCGATGGAATAATTCTTTTTACTTCTGTTTGCCAAACACGAGGTGTTGTTTTATTTCTTTATTTAAGTATAAGCTGACGTTGATGATGGCACATCTGATGGGATAGGCACATTACGCTTCCATGTGAACACTGCGCGGTTGGTCTCCACATGACACATTAAGTGGAAGGCTCATAGAAAGCAGTGAGTGTGCAAAGACTGTGTTTCAAGTGATCAAAATTTTGGTTTAGCATTTCCTCTGTTTGGTTATGGAGGTGTTTGGCCATGTAGATTTCAGTCAACTTGACCTTTCCAGGCTCTGAGAAAGGCGAAATCCGCCGAAACGTCAGCTTGTACGTAAATAAAGAAATAAAACAACACCTCGTGTTTGCTAAACAGAAGTAGAAAGAATGAATCCTTTTCGAATTCCATACGACCCGACGAACAGACGTCGTTAACACGTGAATGTACTGCCTCGGCATACCTACTTTGCTATTTCAGGAAAAGCCACGTTCGACCAGCACTCCGCCTATTAGTGAGAGGCCAAGGTATCAGATCCACAAATTACAGTCAGAGTCACCTGTGAGCCCAACCGTGTTTAGGGATAATAACTTTCGAACAACGAAACGAATGCTAAAAGTACTGGCACTTGTACTACATTATATGACAAACCACGGATTCTCCACTGTTTACGCATTAGATGTAAAGAATGTGCGAATATGATGATTTTATAAATATACCCGTTTAATACAAAGTCAAAAAAATTTTCGTAACGGGAGCGGTTAAAATACGATTTCCTGTGGTATGTAGTATTCCACAGTTGGTTTGTAGAAATATTTATTACGAAGTAATTTACTGGCCAGTCCTTTTCAGGATCTGTCGAGAGCGAAAGCTCAACGTTATTCTAGAGTACATGTTTTAGCTACTGCATATCGTCTCATCAAGAGCAGAATAATATAATGATCAACAGAAGTCTTAATAAAAAATGAGAAATGGCGAAAGGCTTAAATTACTTAAACAATAACTGATTTTTTTTCCAACACATTAATTTTTAGTGACAACATTGTAGGATGGAATTCCAGAAACTCAAGAATGTGTTGAAATTAGAATGAGGTAAAAAGATATAATAAAATTCTTTTTTTCATGGAATTGCTTAAGGCCGTCTCCATTGAATCAGAGTGAAAAGTATCACACACATAGTTAGTACTTGTTAGAGACAGTATGTTCTACCAAACATAAAAGCAATGAGTGTAAGGAAATAACGTTCACGAAAGCTATGAGCTTCGTTGGATTACCTAGCCCTGATGTCCAAAAAATTTAGTAAGACCGAAATCTTTACCAGTTATAACAAATTTTTATAAACATGAATATTCAGTTAAATACAGATTCTATAGACCGGATTCTGGCTTATATTTGATTTTGTGTGTTCTGACCCTCATCTCGAGTTGAGAATATCGACGATTCTCCAATTATTTGGTCGATATCGATTATTGACGTCATATGACCGTTGACAGGTGCAAGAAGTGATCCAGGAATAGTGGTACCATCATAGTAATCGTACTCCAACTCATCTGATGCCGACATCGACGAAGTTCCACGCGGTAGCGGCGACTCGGCTTGCACTCCGACACGGGAAAGCCTGAACACCTACGATATTGAACACTATCTTTTATGTACAGCGGATTTTATAAGAGAAACGATTCAGTGGTTATCCATGTTTATCCTGTTTATTCTCAAAAACAGCAAAATACCTTGGTGTATTTTGCATACTAAGCTGGATTCCAATGCTTTTTTTTGATATGAAACCGGTCGACTTTTCTCCATATACTTGTGTTGTTTCCGTATTTCCAGACTGGATCATCCCGCTATTGTATCTGAAGACTCCAAGTTCACGCGAGTGAAAATGTGTAACTTCTGCGATTGAAAAAAAGCTCCATATCCATTAAATGGAGAATATGCTTAAAATTTAAATGTATTAGATGTAATACTAACACTTTGTCTATTGCGGAGTGTTCGCGAATGCTGTGATGTCGCAGTTTCTTGGTGATGGTGGCACACAAAAATGGTGGGATAAAAATAATCAGTAAGAAGGAAATGAATAAAGAGGAGATGACAAGCGTTTCAGAATGCAGCGAATAAAATTTGGTGGAGCCTCGTAGAGGAAAATGCGTCGGCGCATCTGAATACCATCCCTTCACAAATAAGTCCAATATGTTTCAGTTTCGAAAGATCGGTAAACAGATCATATTTACTCTTTTAGTTGTTTATAATCTGATATTATTCTACCGTGAAAGCTACTTGTACTTGACAACTTTAATGCTACCAATTATCAACCGATCCTTGCCATCAGCAGTCACCTGTCAACGGAATTGATCTGGGGAGCCCAAATCGGCATTGAGCCCAGTTAAGCTGAAGCTATAGTTTTTTTTGTAAAAGACAGTAAATAAAAAGTAAACATTGTTAACTATCAATTATGTTTATATGAAAGGCTTTCGAAACATGATGCGTTTAATATGAAGGAATAGTAGTCCCTTCAGCCACCATAACACTCTAGTCTTTTACAGCAAAAGAAGACAAGCTTATGAATCATATTGACCAATGTCATCACTTTATAGAATCTGTAATACTCCACTTAACGTTCTGCTAAATGCACACAAGTGGAAATTATTGAGAAGCAAAGCTTTGCAAAGATTTACTGTGTTATGACATTGATGACATTAAGGAGTGCTCTGCTCAGTAATGGTATTTCATATCTAGACAGAACATGGAAGCAGGGAAGTTCTTTACAACTTTAAAAAAACATTCCGGAGAGGTCGCGAAAGGCCTATTTAAATAATCTTCTGAAAGATTAGATGGTCTATTTTGATAAGATACGTACCGTAAACAATGCAAGCTTGCACTATTAATCGAAAGTATTGCAATCGTAATTTGTCAAATATTGAGCCTACCTCGTGTTGAATAGACTACAGTGAAGCCTTTACGATGTTGCAACAAAGAAGTGTTTCCATTATACCAAAACACAATGAAGATAGGTCGATCAACTTGCAATGTAAATTCTTGGTCCTGATTCGAACCAGAAAACCAAACCAACTCCTAAATAAGAAAGTCAAATTCAGAAAGAACTGTACGATTTTGTATCCAAATTGCAAAAAAAAAGTGACAACCTCGAAAGGCGATCCGATGAAGAAAAATAGCTTCCCCAGAGCGTTAACATCTGCGGTGATTTTAAAATCGGAAACGACAGAGTGGCTTGAGCTTCGCATGGACCATGTTCGATTTCCACTGCACAAGTACGCGTCTCTGCAAATGTATACGAATTACACATCCGTCATAAAACAGAAGAAGAAAACATTTTGGCCTACGTTGAAGGACAACCGCGAACTAAGTTTATACAAGTTTGTAGGAATTGCCTGAAAAAGGAGAGTCCAATAACAGATGTTGTTGTGCAACCTTGGAAGATGTTGAACAACACTTGAAACGCAGCGCATTTAAATTTCGGCTGGTTTATTTTGTTAAACAGAGACTTTTTGCTGCACTTTTTGTATTCGATCGAAGGTTTATGCATGACTAGTTTCAAGGACAGGGATTATTGCTGATAAAGACGATAGGCCATGTTTGCTCTGCAATCTAAAATCTGTGAAAAATTATTTTATACGCACACCTACACACCACACACACGCACACACACACACACACACACACACACACACACACACACACACAC
>MQTX01000066.1:617341-653761 GCA_009735665.1 Angiostrongylus cantonensis
TTTACATATTCTGCTTGAAGAACATCAACAGTCTTTGAATAAAAAAGGATAAAAGGATAGAGCTTTTGGCGTTGATCAATCCCTGAGGGATGTGCCGTGCATTCGACCTCATTAAGCGTCGTTTAGAGGTGATTGAACGCACATCTGGCCTTTACAGTGACTCCGGTGGCCTACCAATGTATGGAGTCAGTAGTGTTATCCTCGCAGACAAGTCTGGTACCAATTTGCCGACTCTAGAGAGATGGAAGGCTTGGGGGCCAGCTGCGCGGGCATCGAACCCCCAGACCTCTGCGCCACACACACCCTACAGTTTTTGAATAAAACTTAAAATTCTTGGAATCTTTACGTAGAAATAGTCCTTCTACTATGATGTATTTATAATGTTTTCTTACGAGGTACACTAAACAGTAATGTTCTGGTGTACTGAACCACATCTCCTTTTATGGACAGTTCGCTAGCTGTACACGGAATTTTGCAAACTGAGCCACCTATAGAACACAGTTTGAATATTTCATTCCGTGTAAGTGCCTTATTGACATCGAAGGTCCAGTGTTGTGAGGCATTGCATTGTTAGATGCCTGATTTCATTATCAACCCCTTCGCCATCCTTTGCAAATCCACTTTATTCAGAGTCTTCGATAGAAAGAAGAGGATTTCTTATGGTGCCCTCCATTTCCCTTAGTTTTTTCTTTGCCACTGTCGAATAAGAGTCGATTGAGCCCGGATACGTATTTGGAGCACTTTCCATTTCCGTCTGGATTTTACAGAGAACTTTTCATTGATAACAGAAGAGTGTCTTTGGATTATTTGAAACTAACTGAATTTCATATGCCTTGCATAGTGAAAGAAGCAGATTTTCAAATTCCTAGCATTTTCTGGCTCTGGAGTACCGGTGAAATTTGTTACTTGAAGTATTTGTTTAAAAAAAAGCATTACTGTATTTCTTCATGGAAATGTAATAGTACTCGCAATACGAATTTTCAAGGAAGCAAGGAAAGACGATGTTAATCTTGTCAAAGTAGAAACACTGATGTGTGGATGGCAATAATTGATGGATTCCAATAGCTTTTCTTTCAATTAGTGGAACTCATTATAACCTAGGACATGGTTACTCCTCAAAAGCGGAAGAGCTTTTAGACAGGCGTGAATTGGAGGTGAAGATCACTTGATAATTTCGTAAAGTGACAACCTCAAATGATTACCCGAATGCGAATACCGATATGCGCAAAACATTGCGAAAAATTTGTTTGCAACGTTGTCCTAAGATGGTGGGACCGTAGTAATATGTGCACCCCTACATCGATAAGATGAAGCATCTTCTATAACTCTGTTATAATCACAAACCCTCTAGTCTTCAAGTTATCGAAAAATACCGTCTACTGTTGAAAAATCGGTATTGTCAAATGTGCTTCAACAGTGGCCAAGCTGCCGAAATCCGTGACCCACACTGAATTAAGCATCGTCAAAAACACGGCAGCGACGCAAGTTTGAAGTTCGGGCGCTATATGTCAATGTGGAAATTAACGGAATCGTATAAGAAAAATAAACGAACAGATGTTAGACACATGAGTGCTTGTAGCAAAAAGCTGCGATTGCGAGTGACAGTTGAAAATGAAAGAATTGTTAAGCGATAACGTTAAATCGTGTTCTTACGCTGCAGTTGTAAAAAAAGAGCCTGATCTTCCATTCATTTCGCATCCACACGTGCAATTTTCCACAGTAGGAGGCACATTATCCAGCTCTAAAAGACATGCTGAAGAGTTGAGATCGTGCGTTGTTGCAAACAAGACAAAAAGCATAAGTGGTAACGCTCTCGGTTTTGATTAATCTCTCTTTGATGCGCCATGGCTTGCACAACAACTTGAAATGGCCCACCGATGTATTAAATCAATGGCCTTATCCTCCCAGGCAAGTCTGGAAGCAATTCGGCAAATCCCGGAAAGTTAAAAGAATTTGTGAGCTCAGGACGTGGAATCAGAACTGATAAAAACGGAAGCCTTATAGGCCAACTCTATCCATTGCGCTTGTCGCACCCCTCAAGGAATACATAAAATAAACAACCAGTGCTGCAGCGCAAATAGAGGCGTTGATACTAAAGGCCGAAGAATGCGCAGGCACTCGTACAAAATGATGTTTCATGTCGTTGAAATGCAATCTTTGGTTAATTGAAAAACGCAGAAATACAGCGCTCTTGGTTCATCGTGTGAAAGAACAAATGATGCAAAAAGTAGTACACGACTAGAACGCCGTTCGAGCGTCTCCATTCTGAATACATGCGCAATTTTAGCATCATCGTATACAAGGACACTACTTCGTCGTGGAATAATAGCAACGGGCAATCAAATGTGCTAATTCGATGAATATGGCTTTTTTTACTCCACCTTTTAGCTCTGCTCTATGGATTTGTGTTTTTTTTTTCGTTTCCGGCGTTCGAGTGCTTCAAACAAACTGTATCCATGTTCGAATTTGTTACATACTATTTCACTTATTTCCCGTTTATGCACTTTCCTGTACGTGCAAAAGTCACCTTGACACATTGGTCTTTTGCATGCTCTAGTTTCAATCACTTGTCCTTTGCAGTTCTTGCCTCGTTCCGGCTTCGGATTTTCACAAAATCGATAACGCTTCTGAACTGATGTTCCACACGTTTTCGAGCAGTCTGTCCATGCTGACCAGCTTCCCCACGATCCGTCCGTTCGAGAAACTAAAAGTTCGATTCGCATGTACCGTGCAACGAAAATGCATTTAACTTAGGTAAAAATGTGACAGTTCGCGTTACCTTGCGCTTTTGCAATTTCTATCACTTTACTTATGCAAATATTGGGGACCTAAGCATTTCTTTACAAAGATTAAGAACCAATTCCTTTTTTATTACCATCCCACGAACAACGATTAGTAACACTTAAAGTATACGGTGTTTCCTTCGTTTCTCAATGGGCATCCTTCTCATTTTTTATAAAGTCTACGTAGATAATAATCATATCGCAAACAATGATCCTCTTCCCCAACTGGAAAATGTAAGATCGTGAGTGATGTGCTTGAATAATACACAGCACGCTTTTCAAAATGACTGCGCCGAATACCGCTAACTCTAATACAGCAGTATCCTCCTATGAGAGTGGCTACTTCATAATCACTTAACAGCTTTAAAATAACTTTTTTTTACAATTAGATTTCTTACATGCATCAGTGGCAAAGAAGTTTTGTAGATTTGCAGAGATTTAGCTCATGAAATGTTTCGGTCCATACAATTTCTGCTTCACTGGAACTGACTAATGGGTGCCGTACAGCTATTGTACGAATATGTGCTAATGTTTATGCTTAAAACAAGAGCAGCAGCTGTTCATTAGAACCTTCTGCTAGGTCCATCACGCACAAGGAGGTCCAGGTAAAGGCCATTGTGCTTTGTTCTAGCAGGGGTTCCGCATAGAACATATGGGAGCTCTAGTAATTATCCCCATTCGCTCGTACATTTTAAGTGATGACAGCTTTGCTTCGTTGATGAAGCATCGTTCATCGCATGTGTGCCAGTAGAATTTGATAACAACAAGCAGCACCATCGATCAGTTGGCTCTTCAAAAATATTCCCCAGCTTTTACTGTTGAAAAAAATAAGTCAAACCCACACCAATGCCAATCATATGCTGCTCATACGATGAATTCGAACGTTCATGCACAAATTCCCTCAGGTTTTGACTGAGAAGCCTTCGACCGCCTTTTTGCATGTTATTGCGTAAGTGACCATATGCACTGATACTAATACAAAAACAGTTCGACAAAACAGATCGTTTATTTAAGTACGTGTTCGTCCCTTTCTTGGCAGAAAAATCATTTTCTGCACTTTTTCTCAGTCGATAGCTTTCTAACACAGATATTTTGTCATACGTGGTTCGTAAAAGACTGTTTTCTACACACAATACTTTGCAACAACCTTTTTCTAACGAGTTTGTCAGCTCAAGAGGCAAATATCCAAACGTCTTTCCTGAAACGGCCACGTTCACCAGTTTCAAGATAGAGCCAGTTTATAGGATTAGACATTTATCAGAGCTTCCATTTCTTGCTATAATCTTGTCCAGACTATATGAGATTGGCTTTGTCAAGAGCACAGGCCTAGAAGGCATAACTCTCATATTAGTAATTGCGGCGTATAATGGCATGAGCTAATATCGCTCAAGACACCCAGCGGAGGAGGCAGAACGCGCCCATAACTCGATCTCTACAAGTAGCCAAAGCAGAATAGCGATTGAACAACAAACGATATTTCTAAGAAAGAGAATTGTCCTTTGAAAATTAGGGAGTTTGCGGGAAAGAACGATAACCATTAACGCGGTTGTGTAGGCAACTATTAACATTTTTATCCAAAAAGAAGAGGGAAAACCAACGCTCTCTAAGCGCAGCTTGTGTAAAGATTCTTGTCACATTTCGTTTTTCACTTGATCCAAAAAAAATTTGGCTCCTTAACAAAGAAAGTATGATTAAAGAAAAGGATGGTAATCACTGAGAGTGCAATTCGCCATGTTAAATGAAATTTAAACGCAAGGTCACAGCACTTACCTGGTTCAGTGCTCACACAAATGGACCTCCAGAGATGAAAAGTATCCGAAATGATATCTACTGAGACAAGCTCGAAACAGTACTTTTCATAGAAAATGTCGAACTGAGAACATTCGACGCTAAGTGACGCTTGTTCTGATGTGATGCTTATTTCTTCTGAAATATGTACTTGAGTCAGCATTGAATATTCTATCTGTTAAAGAACGACTTTTTTAATCACAAAAGCAAAATTCGAGAAGGTTACTTTAGAATTTTAGTCAAAAGAGGCTGAAATTCAAAATAATTTCGTCAACAATTCTTTTGCCTATTGGTTTTTTAGCAGACACTACACAGCGCAAAATAGGAAAAACAGCATTTTACTCCTGTTAAGTTTTTGCAGCTTTTTCGAGTTAATATTTAGTATTATAGTGCTTACCGATGTAATGTGAACGATATTCGTGATTGATGCTGCCTTCTGGAATAGCTGAGACACGGAGGCGATAGTTCAGTCGAGCTGCGTCACATTTAGCTGTTTTCCACTGGATTGGGAAATCCTTTACGCAATACGGAAATATGCTGTCGTTTCGTAGTTGCAATGATACACTAGTTGTTTCGTTCACGAGAATCCATTGCTCACTCTGAACGATGAAAACAAGTAACTGAGTTTAAATCGATGTCGGATGCACATCTCGGCCATTGGATTGTTTAAAACCGTAGCAGCGCGTGTAATTATCTTTCACCTCCCGTGGGATACTACTCCCTTGCAATTCATCTCGCCATCAACGGCCATAGAAATTCCAAAGCGATAAATGAACCGCGATTTGCTAACGAAATGAAAGGCAGCAAGTGTTGAAGCGAGTGTACTTCGTTAGAACTGTCTTATAACAAAATACGATAAGTGCAGATGGTTAAAATGGTACAGTGGTCGATGATGACGCCAGAAAAAAAAAACGGACGAAAATAATTACCTGAATAACGTGCCCAAGTGAATTCACGAGTTGGACACGGTAGAAGCCTGCATTAGCAAAGTTTTCGCATGAAAACGGGATACGAACGGCGGCGGTGTGTAAAATTGTGGAAGTTTTTGCCACTACCTTCGAGTCAACTCTAGAAAATACTTCGAAAGCCCGATAAAGAAGTTGCACTCTGAATTCTTGAGCTATACATAGCCCAGCCGTGATATGTACTTCCAAAGTTTGGAGCAAATCATGTTTGCAGGGTACTTGGATCTGAATATCTGGTAGTCCTGCAGAGAACATAGCAATTTTTGTCCCATTCTCCTTGAGGGCATACGAGTCGGACACCTCCAGTACGCATTCACAAGGGATTGCGGAGGTTTCGAAATGACAAATCGTACGATTTTTCACGTAAATGCTATAACGCGAAACGCCAGGCTTTCTGAGTTGAACTCTAGAATTCGCTTGTATTCGTGGTGGAATTATGGCGAATTCGGAGTAGTGGTTACCAGATGAGCAGTGTGAATATGCTGATAGGAAGAGTGGCAGGCCCAGTACGAGAAGGCTCATCAGGATGAAGTCATAAGTTTCTTTGGACGGTAAATATTAATAGTACAAGAAAAAACAGCGAAGCAGATTCATCTAGTAGATAAGGATCGGTCGGCCTAAATTTCGAATTTGAATTACGAATTCTGCATATAATAAGATTTGAATCAATCCAAAATCTTCACAATATTCAAGCTTTTTAAAAAGTGTTGTACCAAATAAATCAGTGTAAATAAAAAAATGCTTCTATTGCTGAAGAAAAGAAATCAAAGCAAAATAACGATGCTCGACTATTGAAACGAAGACGGATGAGAGAAACGTTACTGTGAAGCAAATGCAAACAGAATAAAACGGTGGATTAAAAGGTCGTAGTAGAGGGATAAAAGCCGATGGAATAATTTTGTCCTTGTTAGCTCGAGCACACTAAGCTCTCCTTCATTGTCTAGCGCCAGACCATGCGATGTGTTTCTTGCCATTATGTCATCACTATAAGGCTAAATCAATTACGAGGGAGGGTAACGTGATCCGTACAAGGAAAACCGGCGCGTTGCTATGAGCTGTTGTGAGATGCTGGGCGCTGTTGAGCAGATAGCATATGATAGGCTAAACATGCTTGCCGAGTAGCCGACCCGAGCCCTCTCCTGCTACAATTATTAGAAAGCAGCTGGAACTCCTTTTGCGGAAGCCGTTAAAACGGTACTGGGCATTAGGTCACCATATGAAGCACCAGGAGGTGGGACCTGACCGCCCCTTGCCACCTTTTTTCCTCATTCATGGCGATATACATGCACACATGCTCACATATATCCACATTTGCATTTACATGCCAACGTACATACACGCATTGGTTCACAGAGGCGTATGCACGTATATATAAACATGTATACATATATCCATACACAGATGAATGCGCGTATATATTTTGTTTATTAGTTAATTTCTTTATTATATTCGTATATACTTCGTTCACTTTTTACTTTGCACATATCTCTTATTATTTTCATGATAACTCTTAGTGAATGACGATCCAGGAAATTGTCCATAGAATCCTGTTCCACAGAGAGTTCCTAAGTATTTATCAAAGAGGCAGTCACCGTCTTTCGTGATTGTAGAAAACTTTTGCCGTACAAACCTGGTACTAATTTTCTGAAATCGAAAGGATGGGAGACTTGGCTAGTGCTGTGGGAGTGCGGTAGTGTTGAACTATTTTGTTATCGCAAACTAGTTATGATTACCACAGCGATGAAGTAATCGAAAAGTTCACGTTTAGTTTACAATGTTGGCAGGCTAGTTATGTTTGCTTAAAACTCTCAAAATGACTAGAAAGCTACAAGATCTATTCTTTCTGGTTTACTATATACATATATACTCTAGGGAACACCTGGCGCGGTCATTCGTTCTGTTTAAGAGAGCGCTTCACAGTGGCAGGTGTGTCAGTGTCAGACTAATAATCGAATTGTTCTTAATTATTCACGACTCACTGGACAGAGGTAACCTATTAAGATAAAGTTATCTATGATAGATATTAAAAAGTTCTTTCATGTCTACTGAAGAGAAGATCGGGAAAATATCTCACATGTATGTATAAAAGGATGAATAAAGGGGGTAAAGCTCTCGGCGTTGAACAATCTCCGATGGATGCACCATGCATTCGACTTCATTACGCATCGTTTGGAGGTGATTAAGTACATATCTGGCCTGCAAAATGAGTCTCGGAGGCCTGCCGGCGTGCCAATTTATAGAGTCAGTGCTATTACCTTCCCAGACAAGTCTGCTCTCAATTTGCCTACCGTAGAGAGAAGGAAGGCTTGGTGAGCTACGTCGTGTGATCGAATCGACGACTACGTGTGTATCACATGAGTACCTCTAAATTCTGCACTACACAATCTCCCATATTTAGATTCATATAAGTATATAATTTTATAAATAAATATATTGAATACACATTTAAATATACATGTATCATGGCGAATAGTGACAAATCTCATAAATTTCCATGGAACGTTTTGCAGGATGAGAATTCATTTCTCTTTACTTTGTTTTTGCTTTGTCAAGATCGTTTCGAATCTCCAGTTTCTTGTGGATCAGTTCTTTTTCTCTCTTTCTACGTGGCTCATTTTCACTGGTGCCTATTAATTCCGGAGATTTTTTTATGCGTTTGTTCACCATGGAGCAATTAAGCACATATATTATGGACAATATTCTCCAGGAATAAATTCTCTATCGCCTCATGCACATTGTTTGTTCTTTCTGGAAATTGCTCCTCAACAGCCAGCTCATGCATTTGTTTTGCAACCGGTTCGAAAGTTATTTCTAATGGCTTTGTATGCTATCACCTACATATTGTAAGAGGCAATGGTTTACTAAACGCTGAATAATCTCTGCGCGTGTTGACATCTGGATTCTTACAAAAACAAAAATGGAAAGGAATCACGTCCACTCCAGAAGCATCTGCCTTCATTCGACTTCTAGAGGTCGATCATTTCCTTCATCTCTTCTTAGACTCCCACTCGCTCACGTGCTCTTCACTCTTTGTAAGTAAGTTGTACTCAATGTCAATTGTTGCTACACTATTCCACCATTATATTTCTGTTTACTTCTTATTTGCAACGTGTTCGCTGACTAATCATATTATTTTTGCCTCACTAATTCGGCTTCGTTTTATCACAGCTGTTACCACAATCGTTGTAAAGCTGATTTTCCGAACAACAAACGGTACCTTTTCGGCATTTCAGGAGTATTTCAGGAGTTAACAGCTTTATTGACTTATTAAAGGGGTTCTGCTTGATCGCATTAACTACATACAACTTTTCATTTAATACCCTTCAAAGTTGAAAATGCTTAGAATTGAAACTACCTCAAAATTGACTATGGAGTTAAAATTTTTGAAATCTTTCGACAGAACAGCGACAGGTGCAGATACAAAGCGTAAATTGAAGAACACCACCTTCTCTTGCGAGACAAAATCCCACTTGTTCATTTTCTTCGGGGATGCAATTATAGATTTGCGAGCGGTAAAATGAGAGATATATATGTCATGGGTTTCGGAACTTCACAATTTCGTCGTAGTAAAATACTACTACTTCTTTCATCCAAAAACTTGCACGCTTTATTGCAATTAATAAAATTCACTTTAATCTGAGATGTGTTGGGTTTTGAAAGCGATCATTACTGTCGTCGCACCTCATGTCTTCTGAGTTCACGACGTCCTAAATGTTATATATATATACATACATATATATATATATATATATGAATGTTTAATTACTTTGCTTTGAAAAACATTCTGTGAAGAGATCAATCAGCTGGACTTGTGTAGCAAATGGCACAAACAAAGGTCGATACGAGCTACGGGCTTATCATCGTATACCACTTCGTTCAACGGCGAAATTAATTACCGGCATTTTAAATTCAGATAGCAACATCGTGGATTCGCACGGAAGATAAAGCCCGAAGTTTTCTTGCGGTACCTTAGCTTTGCAATTTCGGTTTATAGACTTTCACTCGCGGCTCCTCATATGTTAAAAGGCAACACCTATATACTATAGAACTTTCAATGAGACAACATTGTGACACAGATCAACCTTTGAAAGTCAATCAGATACGCATTGACGACTTATAATCAACTAGTCAGTCCCCGCGCCATTGATTCATCTATTCAGCTAGCAAGTCTGCTGCTGAAATGTAAAAAACAACGTGTAATTCAACTTTACGATTCCACTGCCCCGTGCAAACGATGATTTCACAGGATTTTTGTGAGAAAGAACTCGGTTGAGATGGTCATGTCGTAGTCACCCTAATCTTAAGGTTACATTACACTCGAAATACGTATTGCCTGTATAAAGGAAACTAATAATCCTTGTCGTATTAGGTTTGACAATTATGAAAGAAACAAAATGCTCAGATATTACATATTAACTAGTTCAGATGCCTCGCTGTTATGTTAGACATCACGCAGATTTCAACCCTTATTCAGATGTCATATCGTCCCAGCTCTTCTTTCACTCACATCATTATCGTGCAGGCATTTGGAGGTGAGAATAATGTCGGATGCAAATTGAGGATTTATAATCTTCCTTACTAATCGTCATTTTAAATTCTAGCCGAGCAAATTTACGCCAAAATTTAAGATTTTCGTGCGAGGGCATCTTATTTTATTAGCGCAGGTTATCGTCAGGTTTTGTTTATTCATCGATGAGGTCTAGCACGCTACGAATTGGTTCAGTACATCCATTTCTGAGCCTCTCTACGAGAAAGTTTTTTAACAAACAAAGCAAATACTCCATTAAGTGCCAAGAATATAAGCAACCTCCAACCGACTCGAAATCTTATCGAAGAATGTGTAAGAAAATGGCTTCTCATCGCAGCGAAAAGAGCAACGCAGCGATTGTTCCTAAGGTTTCGTGATATAAATATGAATCATCATGGCAGTGAACGTTGCAGACACATATCATCAGTTGACGACCTCCAGTTCAAGTCGATAGTCAAAGCTGCCCCTTCAAAAAGAGCTTTAGGGTTTGTGGGAAAAATCTAAATTCACTAACCAACAGTCGTTCTTCTTTTGAAAGACGCTGCTAAAATGAAAAGAGCTTGAGAGTTGGATACATGAAGACATGAACAAGTGGCAGTGAGATTACAGTCACGTAGTCCGTCCTCATATCCTTTTGGTGAGGAGAAACTACCAATTTCTCACCCACGTTGTGATGTGCGATAAAAATGAGTCTTAAACGGCAAGCACAGAAGTTCGGTAATTGCACTAAAATGTAGCTTCTACGCATTTCCAGTAACCTGATTTGAATCAGGAAATAGTTATAATGACTTCTTCTTCTCTTTTAGAGCGAATGTGACGTAAATTTTTCAATATTAGCAAAACTTAGAAAACAAGTGAAAAAGGAAGAAGCTCTCAACCTTGATCAATAGCTGAAGGATACGGCATGTATTTAGATTTCATAAAGCACCGTTAGAGGCTATTGAATGCATATCTTGCTTATACAACGGCCTGAGGTGACTTACCTTGATATAGAGTCAGTGCTGTCATCCCCTCAAACTTGCCTGTTACCAATTTGTTAATCCGGGAGGCGTGGAAGGTTTGTGAGTCTCTGCAATGGGATCGATCCAACGATTACATACGAAATATTACAGGGCACCTTTAACTACTGCGCTACACGCGCCACGATGTCCAACAGCCAAGCAGTGTCACTAAATCATGTAATCCTGCAGAAAATGCAGCATATTCTTCTGATTCGCCAGCATTAGATTAGACACAATTTTCATGAACAAAAACGTTGCACTGTACGACCATGAGAAACACAAATAACACTAAGAGAAGTCGAATATGCAGCGTTATGAGAACCTGCTTCATTAACCACACTCATTGGACCTCCCACTAAGCAACTACCACGTCTTCAAAAGAAAATAACAAGTTGATGCTAAGAAAGCTTTTAAAAAATTCGTTGCATCCAAAGCCACAGAATTCTAACCTACCGATGCACGAAAACTGGCACTATGCTGGAAAAATTGTGTAGATTCCAATCGTCATTATTTCAACTAGCGAAATTCTATTTTAATTGGGTTATACATTTCAGATCCTTCGTTGAAAACCATCAGTTACGGTTTTTTTCATAAAAGCCTGTAATGAATTGAGCATTGAAATGTGAGAAAAGTAAAGTACAGATGGCTGAGAGAGAAAACGACGAAAGTACATTTAATGAAAACATGTAGTAAATGTCCATGTAAGCACCGTCACAAAGAAGACTTTGATGCAGCTCAAAAGGAAATAAGCAATCTGCAAGAAAGAGAGTGTCAGATTGTTGGATAGTTGACAGACGAAGCTTTTACTTAATTAAGCGGAAAATTTTGTCCCTTTATTCCCACAGTGAGATTATTCTACTCTCAACAGCGCAACAAAACATGCCTATACTGCGTAATAGCAGTTATCAGAGAAGAAACTAACAGCTAACATTTGCTTTATTAAGAAAAGCTGATTGTTTCTGGTACTAAACTAGAGATTACATTGTGAGAAGTAGGACACATTGTAGGAGAAGCTTAAGCATGCCTACTCTTCCTAGTACTCTTTCCACGCTAATTTCAGCAATACACTTCTCCAAGTGTAACCATAAAGGAAAGCAGGTCTTGTGGAAAATACTAAACATGGTTATCAGGATACATTTTTCAAGATATGGTCAACGTTTCAAACAGTATTATTCCTATGTACTTACCATTTTGCTTATCACTCTCTTTCTCAGTAGCGCTGTATCTACCGCTTTTCTGCTTTTTTATTGGGATAGCCTTAATCCAACCAGTTGTTATTGTTCGCAGATTTTTCTGTGTTAAAGGAAGCCTTTATATGCCTGTTAAGCAAACACGAGGTGTCATTTTTCATTCTTTATTACGGTCAAGCTCAAGCGTTTCGGCAGATTTCGCTTTCAGAGCCTGGAAAGGTCAAGTCGACAGTAATCTAAATGAACACCTCCATCACCAAACAGTGAAGGTGCTAAACCAAAATTTCCATCGCAATGAAAGCAAAACAACTTCTTAGCACACTCACTACTTTCTATAAGTAAGTGCATTGTTAAAGGAAGTATTTATGATTGAAAACAGTCAAATGAGCTTCTCGGTTGGGGGAGCCAACAAATGGACGGGCACACGTCGCAACCCCTCGGATGGTCTTCCTTTTATTAACTGCAGCAAGTAACTGTGCAAAGTGCGACGAAAGCTCGACCCAAATGCGTAGTAAATTATGAAGTTACATGACGAGTTCACCACCACCATCAGATTTGAGAGGTCGATCAGGTACGCGTTCACGATCATAAACAGCAGCTCCAGAAAATTCACTGTCAGCGGCTGAAACGTGGCTTTCAAAAAATCTTAAAATGAGACAAATCGGATTGCAGATGCTTTGAAGATAATTCGTTCTACAAATATGTGGATGCCACGAACGTCATAGTATTGCCCACGTCCATTCTTGATTCATTGCATACTACAAGATGGTCAAAAAAGTTAAAGTTCAGGCTGACAACAAGAACGCCTTAAAAATAAAGTAAAGGATTATTACAATGAAAGAACCCCCTTCTCAACTAATTTCAACAATTTTTCTACGTTGTTCCGACAAAATTTGGATTTGGAAAGGGAAATACGTCCATTCAAGCAATCAGATTTTTGATTCACCGAATATACGAAGAGATATAATTGAACACACCAGTACGTTGCATGAGATGAACAAACAGACGACAAGGACAAGCGTTAAAATATCGCATTCGTTCTGTTGCTCCCGTTTTTTCCTCTTTAGTGAAACCACGATCGCCGAGTTAATCAGAATGAGCAGAAAAACTGGTCCTGCAGCCATGACAATAGTGTACAAGTACGCATAATAAATCGTCAAATATACCTAAAATTTCTGTTCTGACTACTTTACGCAGACCAAGGAAAACAAATAAAGGTGATTTTATCGGACTTGTTCATCTTTATGCAATATAAGTCGACCATTTCCCAGAATAAAAAGGCATCTAGGGCCTCGCACTCTATACCGAACAACTTCATATGCATCCGTCGTTTTCTCTCTTAGCAGTCGCGAGGTTGTTAAACAGCATACGTTTACTTCCATACAATAACACACATACAACACAATCGTAGCTGACGTTTTGGCAGAATCGCCTTCTTCAGAGCCGCTTTTTTCATCTGTCTTCCACCGAGGAAGAACAGCCGCTCAGAGTCGCATTTGGCTGACAATTCTGAAAAAAAAGCGGCTCTGAAGAAGGCGATTCTGCCAAAACGTCAGCTACGATTGTGTTGTATGTGTGTTATTGTATGGAAGTAAACGTATGCTGTTTAACAACCTCGCGATTGCTACGAGAGAAAACGACGAATTCATAATCCAGTGGCGAGGTTAATAGAAAGTCGATCCTGGGTACTATTCATATACATCTTTGTTGCCCCATTCTTGTCCTTTGGCCCTCTCTAGAATTCGTTTTCTAATAGCGTTTGCTATTTTTTTCCTGATTTCCAAAGATTTCTATTGCGACTGAGAACCTGAAGCAGCAAAAAAACGTGTCTTCGGGCGATTCTTATGCTAAATAATTGCGGTAGGTTTTATGGAATTTCTCTGTTTTACCTCTGTATTTGTAGAGTTACCATTTTTCTAAGAAGGAACATGGATGATAACATAATTTGCTTGGCATTCCTCAGAGCCTGGAAAGGTCAAGCTGACAGCAATCTATTCGCTGGATACTAACTTATGAGTCTTTATAAGCAGTCGATGGCACTCTTAAAAGAATGCTTGAGCTGCTCAATCTTTAGATGGTCCGGAAAGTAAAATAGCTTTAAAAGCTCTCGGCGTTGATCAATCCCTGAGGGATGCGCCATGCATTCGACTTCATTAAGTATCGTTGGAGATGATTGAATGCATATCTGGCCTTTACAATGACTCGCGGTGGTCTGCCGATGTATCGAGCCAGTGCTGCTATCCTCCCAGACAAATCTGGTACCAATTTGCCGACCCCGGAGGGATGGAAGGCTTAGTGGCCCATGGGCGCAGAAATCGATTCCACGTGCGTGTCGCAGTGGCGCCTCCTACCACTGCGCCACACGGTCGGGAAAGCGCTATGTGCAAATGAGGGAGTTGACAATGGGACAACGACTGACACCGAGAGTCGCCATTGCGTTTATGTCTAAGGTGGAAGAGCCAGTGACTGATCTCGAGCCGTTACTCTACTGTAGATATATAAATGACTGTTTTGTCCTTTGCTCAACACGAGAGGAAATGGACAAATGTTTCGAGTTGTTGAATGACAAGTCAGAGTATATCAAGTTCACCCGAGAGAAACCGAAAGAAAACTGGCTCCCATTCCTGAACGTCCAAATTAACCTGTACAAGAAAATAGCTACATTACGAAGTGGTACCGAAAGCCAAGTAGTAAAAACACCTTGGTCCATTACCTCTCCTCTCACCCCTCTCACACGCAAAGGGCGCTTGTGAGAAACATGTCTCGAACAGCAACCAACGTGTGCACGGGAAGAGAGCGGAGAGACGAGCCCCGGAACTTGGCACGGTAAATAGCCATTTCTAATGGCTATGAAACTGTAACTCGGGATAGGTGAAGGAGAAATCCTGGGTCTCCAAACGAGAACTCTAGAGATAAAAAGGTTCCGTTTATCCTGCCCTATCCTGGATCTTCTATGGACTCCCAAGTCTTCACTATAGGCACGCGCCGGCCTTTGTGCATAGAAGAGAGGTTTATTCGAATAAGTTATGTATCAGTTAATCTCCAGACTTTAAATCTATTTCATTTTTCTTCGAAAACGGTACGAGGGGTATGTGACTCGAACGGCCTATAGACTATTTCAAAAAATGAAGGCTTCTTTTTCTCGCTTGCATGCTTTTCATTTCCTTAATTTCACGCTTCTTCTATGTTCTTCGACGTGTCTTTCCGTTTTTGGAACATTGCCGGTTGTAGAATTTAATGAAGAATTCTCGTGCAGAATCCAACCACAATGCTGCCAAACATTCGCATTTAGCCTTTCAAGATATTTTCGATGTAGCATGGTTTTCTAAATAGTTCCCATAATATCTTATTCATTATAATTACTGTGAGGCGTCAGTCATATCAGGCTCGGAAAGGAGGAAAAGTATTACTGGTCAAAATTGGAACTTTATACGCTTGAATCACGCGGCCCGATTGCGAATTGGATATCTTTTCCCATCGGCCTGCTGGTGAAGAGTGAAGAAGCTGAACACGTTAAAAGCAAAGTGAAATCTCTTGTGTGCTCCATCGAAGAGTCTCGAAAAAACGAATTGCTGGATGAGAACGAAGATAGGTAATGATGAAACGGCCGTTAATATTGAGTTGACGAAAATGTGGTATCTCACCACCTTTTGGTCTTTGGCGACAATTGACACAATGTCAGAAAGTTCCGACGCGTCCATATTAATTATTTGTGGTAGATATTTGGTGTTTAGCTGTGAAAGAGACTAACAACCACTTTCGAAAAACATATTATGTGAAGAGCTAAATTTGGAATGCTGCTTGCTAATTGCCAACCCCAGAGAGATGAAAAGATTTAGGATCCAAGGAAGTGGACTCGAACTAACGACCACGCTTGTAGGCTGCTCACTAACTGTTAAGAGTTAAAATAAAAAAAAGCTTGTGTGCACACAAGAGACAAGATGTCTGCCTGTGATTTCTTCTCAACGTCAAAAGTATTTGCGCACATCTCCGTATCTCTAAGGATTGGGCATATTTTTTCTTCACCCATAGTTTAAGTACACACGGCTATTCCTCCGGCTGGTCACTGAGACGTGTTTGGAGAACACATGAAGGGTCTTCTACCACAGCATGGAGAACGCCACATTTAACGAGTTCAATATACAAGCCCTCACGAGTTTTAGTGCTCTTCCGCTCTTAAATAGTTTTCTTGCCTGAGAAACTGGGACGTTGTTAACGAAACGGGACACAATGTTTGTGGTTACAAGCAACTGTCAAAATACAACTTTAGACCTGCTTCTTTGAACGAAAGACTAAGCACTAGACTCCTGTATCACCTGTATCACCTGTAGTAGCGTTGATCGTCGAGTGATTCGAGCGGGCGCCAGTCAATCCTCCACTTTCCCTGTCGCGTGCAAGAGTAGCCCAGTGGGTTCTGCTCGCTTTAGGGACTCGTCGAGCACCATATCCTTCTTCTAGGCTTGACGTGAAGAACTCTGACCATCGGGTCGGTGGTCTTCTTGCAGTACGTCTGACATCCCGAGGAATCTAGTCACTAACAGCTCTTGTCCATCGGTTATCATTCATACGCATTACGTGTCCAGCCCACCTTATCCTCGACTGTTTGGCGTTTGGCATCTTTGATTTGCGATCGTTGACGTAGGTTGGAGCTTCGGATCCCATCCCTTACTTGTGTGAAACAGGATACTCCTAGCATCGGCCTTTCGACTGCGCGTTCGATAACGCTGAATGATCTTTCACCCTGCTTACGTAGCGACCAGGTTTCTGACGCATACGTTAGGGCAGGAAGAACCGTTGAGTCGAAGAGGTGGGTACAGAGTCGGGTGTTCTTTGTTCTCTTCACTACGTCCTCGATGCTCTTGAAAGCTCCACAAGCCGCTCGTTCTCTTCTGCTCAGCTCTGGAGCTAAGTCGTTCATCATATTGATTTCCCGACCTAGATAGACACAGCTGGAGCATTCGGAGATATTCGTTCCGTTGAGCGTGAATGAGGCAAACGAAACCAATCCGTTCTTCATGAACATCGTTTCCTTTAGATTTAGTCGAAGACCAATCATTCCACACACTTTATCAAATTCCGCAAGCATTCGTTCCTCTTGGCTAATGTCTGGTGTTATAAGAACGATATCGTCAGCAAAGTGAAGGTGATGTATCGAAAATGTATGACGAAATCGATGCCGACTATCGATTTTCACTCCCATGTTGTCCCATTCCAATATTCGCATGACGTTCTGGAGGGTGGCTGTAAATAATTTTGGCGAGATTGTATCGCCTTGCCTAACTCCTCTTTTGACGTCAACGTTAATATCGTTGTAGAATGGAGAAATTTTGGTTGTGAAATTTTTGTACAGCTCACGAAGAATCTTTATGTACTAAGTAGGAATTCCTTGACTACCGATAGAACAGCACTGGAGGCAGTTAATAAAAATCTTAACCTAAGCTCGTTTCTGCATAGATCGTTCCAATACTAGCTACCAGAAATAAAACAGATGGTCTTAGTTATAATGTTTAGAACATCAGACAAAGATTATACAAACAGGGGTTGAGAATCTGTTTCCTTCTTAATGAAACACTGCATAGAAGAGCATCGATTCCTGAGAAACATTTGAGCAGGTTGATTTTTGCATACATTCAACTTTGATGTGTGCATGAACCCAATGCTAATCTACGACTTTCACTTGCAACCGGAACAGCGAAATTCCTAAAGGAATAGTCACGCCTCAACTAACCGGATTCGATCTTAGAGCAGTGGGGCAGACGTCCTTGGAGACGGCACCATAGGGCATACTCCAACAGTCTATCACATATATTTCGAAAATATGCGGGAAATTATATGCGAATGCAGTGCAAAAAATGATGAGAAGAACCTGAAATCATAAATGGAGCAGGAATACCACTCTGTCTAAGATGCTAGCCTGTCTAAAAGGTTATGTTTTAAATATTATTTTTCAGGAGAATTTTAGTAAAACTTGAGGAGAGAAACGAAGGCTTTGATTGTCACCGTCTAAAAGCTATTATCCAAGAATTAAAAATAGAGAAGAATGTGTAGAACCGAGAATGTAGAGCAGAACCCTCAAGGAGAAATTGAAATTGCTGCATACAAGTCGAGTGTTCGTACTCTTCCAGTGATCATCACTAATGCTCTATTTTGTTCAACATGTCTTATTTATATAGTTAATTTCGATGAATCAGACTACTAAAAAAAAGTTTTGTAACACTGATTGTTTTTGGCCGAGTTGGTGACAGTAATAATATTTGTATCGTTTTCAGAAAAAGTAAGGAAACCCACGTGCTGTATTTTCAGCCGACTACACTCTAAAAAACACGTGCTAAGAGAACTAGCAATAAATCTCGTAACGTGGAAGAACGTAATACTTGAAGTAGTATTACCTCGGGTAATTTTAGGAACAGTTTAGTTGCCAAAAACTGCTCGAATGGTAGGTCCTCAACGCCTGTGCTTATTTTTTTGCTACTGAATCCATTCGTCAACTTTCTGAGATTTGTTCACTGTCGGTAGATCGTATTGAAGCTCCATCTGTTCTCAAGAACAAGTGTCCCCTCTTACCTCTGCTCTTAAGTAATGACATGCTTCTCGAATCATTCATTAAAAGGTTAAAGCTGTTGACCTTTTATCGTGTTTCTTACCAATGATGCGCTTTGTGTTGAGTGAAGACAGGGTTGAATTTCATACGCCTTCTCTCTTCATCAACCAACAGAGTTGCACTGGTTTCAACGATGGTGTTCGCTTGAATAGTGTTGCTTATCGGCGGGTTTCCTTTGCGACTACTGGAGAAGTAGCACAGACTAACACTCCATGCTGTATTTTTTTTAGTTCCGATATGAATGAGTGACGTGTGATGTTGTGTCATATTTCACCAGCGTACTTTGTCTCCTTTTGTGAGAAAAGTGAAAAGAGGATAACAAATAAATCTTCCTTCTTTACTACGCTATGTGTTTGTATTTTTGCCTGAATACAGTGTTTCATTGAAATTTGTTCCTTTCGCATCTCTGAATCTTCTACGAAATCGCTGTAAAGTTCGAGGAAATGCAAGGCGATGAAAGAAATCATATTTCGCGTATTAAAGAAAGTGTGTAGTCGATTTCGAAGTTTATGAATTTTCACATTATCATCATGCTTTGTTTAGCTTTCTTATCTCTCACATGCCACCAACAAAAGCTGCATACTTTATCTGTGCAAATGAAGAACAGAGTGAAACATAATCAGAAGGAAGCAGAGATATCAGAAAAAATTCGGCACCTCAGTTGGACTACGAATCTGCGATTAACCTTACCGGTGTCTCCTTTGCTATCCACCACAACAGTCGAACCGTTGCTTGGCCTTTTTCTTACACATGTTTTTTTTTGTTTCTGGAAATATGGCTGAAAGAGGGGCAAAGAGACAGCTTCGGTTTCTCTGATGGACAGCACGTCACTACTCGGAAAAGGTAAATGCAGTTTCGAAGCCCAGCTGAGATTCTGATTTTTGCTAATATCTCAGCATTCTTCTGGTTGTATTTCACACAGTACACGCTTTGAAAAAATACCAGGCACTAAATAAAAGATACGAAATTTAAGTATTAGAGTGTTCAAGGCGATAAATTGATCCAATGCACTCTTCTATTTACACAATTTCATTACAACTAGACGACTAGCTTTTGAAATTTGCATAAAACATTTGGCAAGGCACGATTCTGCCAGCAACCTTCTTGCTTCGCAATTCTGATTTAATGTAAGTTGTGAGCGAAAAGTGTTTTCAAAGCGTGACTTTCTATTAACTCAAGAACTTTTAGAAAATGAGAAAACATGCTTTCCGCCGTGAACGCGCTCAGAA
This sequence comes from Angiostrongylus cantonensis, assembly GCA_009735665.1. Classification (NCBI taxonomy): domain Eukaryota; kingdom Metazoa; phylum Nematoda; class Chromadorea; order Rhabditida; family Metastrongylidae; genus Angiostrongylus; species Angiostrongylus cantonensis. The sequence continues at coordinate 637,427 of MQTX01000066.1, forward strand.
TACAATCTGTGCAGCAAAAAAAAAAAAAAAATTGAAGGAACAGTTAATTAATACTCTCCTAGCAGAACAGAGATGTTAAAGGATAAAAAGGATAAAGCTCTCGGCGTTGATCAATCCTTGAGGGATCTACCATGCATTCGATTTCATTAATTATCGCCGGAAGTGACTGAATGGATATCTGGCCTTTACAACGACTCGCGGTGGCTTACCGATGTATCGAGCCAGTGCTGCTATCCTCCCAGACAAGTCTGGTACCAATTTGCCGAACCCAGAGAGATGGAAGGCTTGGTGGGCCATGGGCGCGATGATCGATTCCACGTGTGCGACGCAGTGGCGCCTCCAACCACGGCGCCACATGCGCCCTATAAAAGAGATTTTTGGTAGAAATGTTAGATCGCGAATGTTTTTTGGATATTTCATTTCATATCATTCCAGACTTTCGTGCAGCTTCTCTCCAGTTTCTCTTAGTTAGCTGCATTTTATTTTGACGTCGTCATTCCGTCTCTTCGTGTTTTGGCAAGCATTAATCACAAAAACACCAAAAAAGCACATCAGGTTATAGTCTATGACTTCTGTCAGCCTGACTTTTACTTTGAAAATGAAAGGTCACTAGTTGAAGATTAATCTAAAATTCCTTACACGCTTTTAAAATGAATATGAAGCAATTCCAATGGAAAAATTGCCATTTCTAGAGGTGAAGAGCAAAAATATATTCCAAAACAACTGTTTTCACAACGATTTATATAAAGACTTTTAAATACTTTAAAAATATTTGTTAATCCTGTCTATCGTGCAATATTACACGAGGTTATTTCGTTAGATATCCTCATCTGCGATTTCTTTATAATCTAAGTATTCAAAATAGAATAATTGTTTACAAAGGCATCGATTCATTACTTGCAATCATAGCACAATCTATCAATATTAGCCTGACTACACCTCAAATAAACTACAAGCATGATAACATTGCTTGTTTCTGTGTAGGTAGGTGTAGATCCAGTTGGAGAATGAACTCCAAGAGTTACTCCGAAACTGCGCCCGCGTATCTATCCCCATTCTATATTGTCTTTTCATTCTTCATATTCGACGTCAATGCACCGACATGAGGCTATGACGAAACGAAACACGAAGCGTTTTACATTTACAAGGGTTTGGAGAAGTTCTACAGGAAAGACCACACATTCTTCAAAGTCATCACTGGAGATTTTAACTTAACGATGAGAATGGATTTACAGAAACGTCGGAAAAACGTGGCATTGTGGCTCACAGACTAGAATGGAACGAGCATGGTGAGCGGCTGCCTGAGTCTATCATGACGCCAAAGACCTGGTGAACGACGTGGTGATTCGCAATTCCAGAACTCCCACTTAACGATGAACATAGGAGTCTCCCAGAAGAGCGTACCACAACGAAATAGACCACATCATAGTAAATCGAAGGTTTTGCTCAACTGATGCCGCTGTTGTCCTAAAATTCCACACTTGATCATACATCATCGCCTCGTTCGTGCAAAATTTTCTTTCGGTGAGAAGAAAACGCTGCTAAATTCGAAAGAACCATAAACTGAGATTAGGTCAGACCACTAGTCGGCTTTTGCGAGATGATAACATCGACAAGGGATACGCCTGGTGTATCCAACACCTTAGTGTCGGCTCTACTAAAGTCGAAAGCTCGCAAATCACACAAGGGTTTTGCCACCAGAAACGCTTAAGCTGATAAGTGAACGTGGAAAGACGTGAGGTACGGGCCTACTGACGTCTGAACATGCAGAACACTGCAAAAAAGATAAAAGAACTTAGAAACACAAGACAATCGAGGCTGCAAAGGTTATGAAAGGTACTTGTAAAGCCTACCGAAACTTCGCAAACTGCTAGATCAAGATAAGTGCTCTCCAACGTCCAGAGAAGAAAACTTTTACAGCCTCGTAAAAAGCGATGGAAAAAATTATTCACGATTACTTCTTCACTGTCTTCAATAGCCATGTCGTACTGCCTTCATGTGAAATAAAGGAGCAAGTATATGTCGTTTCATTCTTTCACTTTTTCGAAATCCGACATGCTCTTGCATTGTCGGTGAGAAATCGAGCAACACCTGGTCCGGACAGCATAAAACCTAAGCACTTGAAAAACCTTCTCCATTCCTAATCATCACATTTCCTCAGCTTTTCATACGTTTCCTGACAGAATGGAAGGTTCCTAATCGGTGGAATGCCAACAAGACCGTCCCTTTGTTTAAGAGGGGTGAACAACTATATCGGCAGCTATCGTCCAATCTGCTTACCATGTGTCGTCTACAAACTCTTCACTCGAGTCATCCTAACACCGACGTAAAAAGAGGGGTTTGGCAAGGCTTCGGCAATCATGGAGGGGATCCAAAGCTGCGGCCTACGTCAACAATCAAAAATCAAACATGCCGTTGAATACGCCAGACTGTAGCAGGCCAAGTAGTGAGTATGAACGACAAGGGATGGACTATAGCCGTTCGTCACTGAATTGCTTGGAATGTCAAACGCATTGCAAGAAGGCCACCGACTTGATTCTGTGAGTTCTTCACGAAAATCCTGAAAAAAAGTTATGAGGCTCAATGAGTTCCTAGAGCGAGCAGAACCAACTGGGCTAGTCTTGTATGAGACAAGGAAAAATAGAAGGTTTCTGGTACCGGCTTATGTCACTTGGCGTTCAAACGGACAATAGGTGATACGGGTGACACAAGTAGCTTTTTTTTCATTGTAGTCCATAGCCTATTTCATTCTCATCTACTGGTCATCCATTCGCGAGAATCACTGCTGTACCAGGAGAAAACCTAGTTGTAAGGTAGCAAGCCTCCCATCGATAGAAAACGGCTGACCTCTGCTTATGGTAAATATTTCACAACGCTCCATTACAGTTATCTCAGAATTCTGAACTTAGATCCACTCCACCAACATTAAACTATTAAAAGGTAAAGAATACTGCAAATCTTCTATTCGCTGCCAAACCTACACGTAAACCCTATTTACACCGTAGATAACGGCCACATAACTAGGAAGCGAATGAAAGAGGTTTTATGCTGAAAACTGTAGAACTGAAGATGAGCTATCTAAGTATGCACTATTTTTGTTGTATATCATACTCCAAAGTGTAAAACAGTAAAATAAGGCTTGATGATATGCCTCTATATTCTGCTTAGGATGTACTTCTGCATATACTGACTCATTGCGGCCCATATTTACACTGTAACATTTTTAGGTTACTGGGTTTCAGAGTTCTTTTTTGCCCCACTATTCATGTTACAAATAGAACGGCACGTGTGGCGCAGTGCTCAGAGGGGTCCTGCAACACACAAGTGGAATCGATTCTTGTGACCATGGCCCACCAAGCCTTCTATCCCTCCGGGATAGGCAAATTGGTACCAGACTCGTCTGAGAGGATAGCTGCACTGGCTCGATACATCGGCAGGCCATCGCGAGTCCAGGCCAGATATGCATTCAATCACCTCCAAGCGATGCGTAATGAAGTCGGATGCATGGCGCAACCCTTATGAATTGATCAACGCCGGAAGCTTTATCATCTACTATCCTTTATTCATATTAATTCGGTATCTAGTCGAAAGATGGCCAAAATGAGAGATGAGGCCAAAAGACGATTTTCTATGCTTAATGATCTACACGAGCCTGTTTTCGGGAAAGTTCTTTGACTCGTGATTTGATTAACAGTTAATTTTTCCATTTTAATCACTATTTTTATTGTATTCAATGTAAGAATTTTTAAAAAATTGGAACAAGTAGGTTTAAAATAAAGTGAAAATTACATCCAAATTCCGACAGCAATATATTTTCAAGATGGACCAAGGTAACACATACTAAACAGTGGCATACATATCATTCACACTCATAGAAAGATAACGCAAAGTGTCTTCCAGAATCTTGTCATATTTAAAGCTCCCCAAGCCCTCTAATTATCGAAAAGATATTTTTTATTGTTATAAGCCGAAAACTCTGCAATTGACAAAAAATTCTTTCTATTCGATTGAGCTAGCCACGAAAAACAGCGTTGCAGAATGGATTAGAAATAAGGAAACAGATCACCGACCTACCTCACATATGGATTGATGCTGTAGGTGAACTAGTCCAGTGATTCAAGGGAAGTTATGGGTACAGTAACTTATTTGTATTAATCTCAAGGTCCCTTCGTAACGTATTTCAGCTGAAGACTAAAAACGTATACAGCTACGTGCAAAAGAGGAGAGCTAGCAACATAGCTTTGTGCAACTGCATTTGGTAGAACAGCTGAACAAGACAAAAGTGCGATAAATAAATGGCGCAGAAACGAAAGTTGTTCTAATCGGTAAGTGAAAACGAAAGATAATCTGTTACCAGGATAGAAGTGTTGACGGAGCAAAACTTGTTGCGTACTTTCGGACTTGCTGACACCAGAATCAAGCAATCGAATGCAGAAGCCACAGTGATGAAAACACTCAGAGTCTGGGCTGTCAGGCCTGTGTATACAAACATTTTTAATCCATTATCCACAAAATTCGCGTTGTTTTCGTTAAGAGTTATTCTTATTAAAGTTGGATTTTACTTAAGAAATGGTAATTTCCATAAAAAAAAGTGCAATATAAGAAGTAAAGCTCCCTGAGCAACAGGAACTATTATAGTTTGTTGATGCTGAATGTCTGCCCGATGCGCAGATGTGCATTCACTATTTTACCTCTGTGCTCGATGGAATGATGAGATTTAAGTAGGTAGTTAAATTTAAAGCTTTACATCGATAATCTCTCAGCAGAATAATCTCTGAGGTTATATTATTCAAAATAAAACATATGCAGAACGTTTCAACGGATTTTCACTTTTGCAGCGTAAAAATGAAAAAGAGGGCGCGGATAGCACAGCGGTAGTGTTGCAATCATCGCGAGTACAGAGTTGGTCCGATCCTGCTTCGGGCTCACTAAGCTTCTCACATCTGCTAAGTGGGAAATTGGTAAAAGACCTGTCTATGAGAATAATAATATTCCACTGTCTAATTGGAAACACTTTTACCGGATATCTCAAGACTCCAAGGAGAGTTGAATCGACGAGCATACAACGACATGTAAGATGAAAGAGAAATCCTAAAGTAACATCTGATCCCAAGTGTAAAAATTTGGAAGACCTTCGTGAATGACGGAAGCATGGAAACGAACTGAATGTGAGAAGCCCTGGAGTCTGTAAAGTGGATGTGGAAGAAGGGTCATATAAAATAAAAACACACAAATAATGGTGTTAGACATGGCGGTAATTTCATCACCTACCGAATCTTGAGAGAACAATGAGTCAAGACAGAACGATACTTACTTGCTTGGTACACGAACGGCCAGTCCTCACAGTTTGTGCGGGCCTCACTACAATCTCCATCTCTCGGAGATTTGCTGGTTAAGCAATTATGGTTCCCTAAAATCTCTACCTCAGCCTTGGCAAAGTCTCTCCCAGGTCTTCGCCACCGCATGCAGTCGCATCCCATGTGGATCAAAAGGAGAGTTGCCAGCATGCGGCTTTGATAACAGGACGATGGTGGATCCTGGTATTTGTTTACTCTTAGCCAGATTTTTATATGGAAACCCTGTACTCTTTTTCAGCCTGGGAGACCCTGCTAGAAAATGAATGCTCCGTTGTACATCGAAGCCCGACACCCAGGAACACGTCCCAGCCAAGATGAGACGGCAAACCGTTAAGAGAGACAGAACATATCACCTGTATCACCTGTAGTCTCGTTGGTCGTCGAGTAACTCGAGCGGGCGCCAGTAAATCCTCCATTTTTCCCTGTCGCGCGCACGAATAGCCCAGTGGATTCTGCTCGCCTTAGGGACTCGTCGAAAATTATATCTTTCTTTTAAGCTCTTCGTGAACAACTCTGACCATCGGGTCGATGGTCTTCCTGCAGTGCGTTTGACACCCCGAGGAATCCAGTCACTAAAGGCTCTTGTCCATCGATTATCATTCATACGCATTACGTATCCAGTCCATCTTATCTTCGACTGTTTGGCGTACAGAACGGAAACTTTAATTTTTGATCGTTGACGCATGTCAGAGCTTCGGATCTCATCCCTTACTTCTGTGATAATCCAAGAATCGTCCTTTCGACCGCACGTTCGATATCTTTTATCCTGCCAACGCAGCAACCAGCTTTCTGAAGCATAGGTCAGGGCACGAAGAACAGTTGAGTCGAAAAGGAGGACACGGAGTCGGGTGTTCTTTGTTCTCTTCACTACATTCTCGATGATCTTGAAAGCTTCCAAAGCCGAGCTAAGTCGTTCATCATATTGATTTCCCGACCTAGATAGACACAACTGGAGCATTCGGAGATATTCGTTCCCTTGAGCGTGAATGGGGCAAAGGAAACCAATCCGTTCTTCATGAACATCGTTTTCTTGAGATTTAGTCGAAGACCAATCTTTCCACACGCTTTATAAAAGTCCACAAGCATTCGTTCCGCTTGACTTATATCTGGTGTAAGAAACGATATAAGTACGATATCATCAGCAAAGCGAAGGTGATTTATCTGCCGATCATCGATTTTCACTCCAATATTATCCCATTAGAATGTTCGCATGACGCTCTGGAGGGTGGCTGTAAATAATTTTTGCGAGATTGTATCGCCTTGGCCAACTCCTCTTTTGACGTCAACGTTAATATCGTTGTAGAATGGAGAAATTTTGGTTGTGAAATTGTTATACAGCTCACGAAGAATCTTTATATACTGAGTAGGGACTCCTTGACTACCAAGGGCTTCCATAACTGCTTCTATCTCAATTGAGTCAAAGGCCTTCTCTAAGTCGATGAAAGTGAGACAGAGCGGTCTTTTGTACTCTCGCGATACTTCAATGAGCCATGTTAACATGTGAATGTGGTCCATCGTACTAAATCCTTTCCGAAACCCTGCTTGCTCACATGGCTGTCGCTCATTCGTCCAGTGTTCTGTCAATCCTGTTTAGTATGACTCGAGTGAAACAGCAAGCAGATTGGGCGATAGTTGCCTATTTCTTGTGGGTGACAATTCTTGAACAACAACACGGTCTTGCTGGTCTTCCACTGAGTAGGGACCATGCATTCAGACAGGTAACGTGTGAAAAGCCTAGCCAGTGTGCTTACGAGGACTGGCGGAAGGTTCTTCAGATGTTCTGATCTTATCCTGTCCGGACCTGGTGCTGTTCGATTTTTCACCGACGAAATGGCATGTCGAATTTCGGAAGGGAGAACCGGTGGAACAGCATATCCATCCTCTTTTATTTCATAAGACGGGAGATGGACGTAGCTATCGAAGAGATCTGAGTAGTAATCGTGGATGATTTTCTCCATTGCCTTTCTGGACGATGTTATTGTTCCGTCTGGGCGTCGGAGTGCAATCATCTTGGTCTTGTAATTGGCGAAGCTTCGGCGGGCTTTGCGAATGCTTTTCCCAGCCTCTGCAGCTTCGACCATTACTGCTGCTCTTCTCTCTTTAAGATCTTCTTTTATCGCCTGTCTGCATTGTTTCGCAAGCTCGGACGTTAGTTCGCGGTTGCCTGCAGCTCGTGCGAGTCCACGCTGGCGTATTAGCTCAAGAGTTTCTGGAGACAGACGTCTCTTGGTGACCTTCGAACTCTCAGCTTTCATGGCGCTAACGTGAAGATGTTCAATGAGCCGATCGTATTCTTCGTCGATGTTGTCTACAACGGCATCTTCCCAACAGCCGACTAATGAGTTGAATAAGTCCCAGTTTGGGGTGGTTCTGGGACTACGGTTTTTGAATTTAGCGGCTTTTTCTCCTTTCCGCCAAAAACAAAATCTTGCACGAAGGAGACGTTGGTCTGATCCCGTGGAAAATTTTGGGACAACAGAGACATCGGTTAGGCAAAACTTCCTATTTACTATGATGTGGTCTATTTCGTTATGGTCAGCAAGCAGATTGGGCGATAGTTGCCTATTTCTTGTGGGTGACAATTCTTGAACAACAACACGGTCTTGCTGGTCTTCCACTGAGTAGGATGACCTTGAAGATGGAGTAAAGTAATCGCGAAAACTAGGAATTTCGTTGAGCAGATGTTATAAGACTGGCTTTTAGTGTGCTCCGAAATCTCTTTTCTCTCCTGTTAATTACACAATGAATGTAGTAACTAGCTTCAGCACGACCATGTGGCTTAAAAGTGTACCGTGGAATAATTTGGTTATGAAAAGTCTCCGCAGAAATATTTGCAAACAATAGTCATCATGACCGAGACTGCTGCTAGCTACTTGCTGTGATTGCTGGTGAAGCCGAAACGCCTATATTGGGTCTGTGAAATCTGACTCTGAACCTCTAACACGATTCTTTGCATTGCGAGTGGTAGAAGAAAAGGCAGTAGAACATACCACACCCAGGTAACTTTTAAGACAAGCAGATTTTCTTAATAGTAATGTTGTAAAGAATCTTTCAGATGGTCTACTGCATGCCCAATTTGTGCAAGTGTGTAGATGGCATTGTGTAATTTTCATATATGCTAAAATGACATCCTTTGGAGTTTAGCAAAGGCGAGTTCTTACATCTCCGACATGATAGTCTTTCATAATGTCAGGTGATAAAATTTGTTTTCTTTTCTAAACGAATGGTGATATGAATTGTCCTAACAGTTTGGAAAACGCTCCAAATAATTTTCAAAACTTAAAAGGAAATAATCTTTAAAACGAAATTTTATCCTCATTTTACTGGTTCTCGAAAAATAAGTAAGCATATTGTTAACTTTTTACTTACTGTCTACAACAATTTCTCGCGGTAGGGTACTATGTGAAATACAACTTCAATGATGCTAAGATATTTGCTAGAGACCGCAGGTGTCTGCTGTTTAGACCCAACACGCTATTACCTCTTCCGGATTTTAACGCGTTTCCCGCAACATCATACGGGCTCTTCGCTTCGCCTTTTTCTCAGCTAGTTTTTTAGCAGTTTTTCTATCTCAGCATCATTGTGTTATAATTTCACTTGAAACTCAGTCGTGAAAATTTGTGGTAGGCAGTAAATCCACGGATCTCCCTCATACGAGGGATCTCGAGCCGATTAGTCGCGAGGCTACGTGGCGCGTCCTCAGGTGGCGGATAGGGGTTAATCGCGGACCAAAAGCGACCTTTGCTTTCCTGAGACGCAGGTGGATCCAGGGGATGGACTCCCTGTTTCTGCTGCGCCGATTTGGCACACACTTTCTGTATTTGCTAGGCGTATTCATGCATGCGTGTGTGTGTGCGTTCTCGCTTTATGCGGATTGTATTCTACGAGTAAATTCGGCCAAAAGCCAGCAATCAAGGGACAGGGAAGTATATGGGAGGTGGTTAGGAGTCGCCTCCAAGAAATAAGCTCCATGTCCACTCTGCGAGAGCCCGGCAAGCTACGTTCCTCGGAACATGCGACAGTAGAGGCGTAGGCGGTGTCAGGGTTCTCGTCAAAACGACTTTGTGCATGAACATCGATTCATTCGAACAGCCTACAACCCGAATCGGGCGTTTGCGATTGAAAAGATGTGGACCAATAGCGGCTTTAACAATCTTCGTCGTTTACGCGCCAATATCAAACTATGACGATGAAGAAATCGAAGCGTTCTACATGGACTTGGAGAGGTTCTACAGAGAAGACCATGCATACATTATTCCATCTTCAAGGTCATCATTGGAGATTTCAATGCCAAGATCGGAACAAGAAGATCGTCTGAGGAACGTCACATTGAGACCCACGGATTAGAATGGAACAAACAGGGTGAGCGGCTCTATGAGTTTATCATGGCGACCAAGACCATCCATGGTAACTCGCAATTTCAGAAGCCTCACCGTCAACGATGGACGTGAAAATCTCATAATGGAGAGTACCATAACGAAATAGACCACATCATAGCAAATAGGAAGTTTTGCCTAACCGATGTCGCTGTTGTCCCAAAATTTTCCACGGGATCAGAGCAACGTCTCCTTCGTGCAAGATTTTATTTTTGGCGGAAAGGAGAAAAAGCCGCTAAATTCAAAAAACGGTGTCCCAGAACGACCATAAACTGGGACTTATTCAGCTCATTAGTCAGCTGTTGGGAAGATGCCGTTGTCGACGACATCGACGAGGAATGTGATCGGCTCATTGAACATCTTCACGTTAGCGCCATATAAGGTGAGAGCTCGAAGGTCACCAAGAGACGTCTGTCTCAAGAAACTCTCGAGCTGATACGCCAGCGTGGAATCGCACGATCTGCGGGCAACCGCGTACTAACGCCTGAGCTTGCGAAGCAGTGCAGACAGGCGGTAAAAGACGATCTTAAAGAGAGAAGAGCAGCAGTAGTGGTCGAAGCTGCAGAGGCTGGAAAAAGCATTCGCAAAGCCCGCCAAAGCTTCGCCAATTGCAAGACCAAGATGATTGCACTCCGACGCCCAGACGGAACAATAACACATTCACGCTCAACGGAACGAATATCTCCGAATGCTCCAGTTATGTCTATCTAGGTCGTGAAATCAATATGATGAACGACTTAGTTCTAGAGCTGAGCAGAAGGAAACGAGCGGCTTGGGAAGCTTTCAAGAGCATCGAGGACGTAGTGAAGAGAACAAAGAACACCCGACTCCGTCCCCACCTTTTCGACTCAACGGCTCTTCCTGCCCTAACGTATGCGTCAGAAACCTGGTCGCTACGTAAGCAGGATAAAAGATCACTCAGCGTTATCGAACGGGCAGTCGAAAGTCCGATTCTGGGAGTATCCCGTTTCACACAAGTAAGGGATGGGATCCGAAGCTCCGACCTACGTCAACAACCGAAAATCAGTTCTATACGCCAAACAGTCAAAGATAAGGTGGGCCGGACACGTAATGCTTATGAATGATAACAGATGGACAAGAGCTGTTAGTGACTGGATTCCTCGGGATGTCAAGCGTACTGCAGGAAGACCACCCCGATGGTCAGAGTTCTTCACAAAAAGCCTAGAGGAAAGATATGATGCTCGACGAGTCCCTAAAGCAAGCGAAACCCACTGGACTACTCTTGCATGCGACAGGGAAAAATGAAGGATTTACTGGAGCCCGCTTGAGTCACTTGACGATCAACGGGACTACAGGTGATACAGGTGACAGGCAGTAAACAGAAATTTAACATTGTTATTTCGACTATACCCTTAGCTTAACCGGGTTCAATGCCAATTTGTGTTTCACAGATCAATCGCGTTAACGTGTGATTGCTAATGGCACCTATATGTCAATAACATTGCTGAGAGAAAAGTCCAAACGAGGGACTCGCATGGCGTGGTGGTGATCGCGTTAGCCACAGGAAAGAGCAATAGCGTGTTCGACTTCAACCGCAGACACCTACAATTCGGTGTTTTGCAAATATCCCAGCGTTATTGTGGCTAAGTGGCCACAGCTTTCGCTTATAGGTGACACAGATCATGAAGTAATTCCATCTCTGGTTTCCTAAAAACAGTGTTTCGTTGTTAAGCGAAATACAACCGCAACGTTGCAGAGATCAGATCAATTCGTTAGATGGGTGATTGTTGACGGCAAAAAGATCAGCAGAACTAGCTGAGAGACAGGCAAAACGAAGGACCGGCATGATGTGGTGGTGAACGCGTTACTCCCCGGGAAGGACAATAGCGCGTTCGTTCCCCACCAGAGACACCTCCCGTCCAGAGTTTTGCAAATTTTTCAGCAACGTTGTGGTTGTATTTGGCTTAATAACCTGCTGTAAAAATTGTAGTAGGCAAAAAAACAAAAGCTAAAAAAAAACATAGTGTCTCGTTGTTTATCCAAATTGAACATAAATTCACATTATGGCACGAGAAATTAATTGCTGACAAGACTCATAACCTGAAAACAAAAGCAGTTAATGGACTTTTAGCCAACCACATTCTTTAAGCTTACTTACAACTGGAAAATGAAGTTTCGAGCGGCGTGTACCGGAGTTTTCCAATGCTTTCCAGAGCACGACTAATTTTCGCTCGCAGTCAAATGAGATCACCTGTATCACCTGTAGTAGCGTTGATCATCGAGTGACTTGAGAGGGCGCCAGTAAATCCTCCATTTTTCCCCGTCGCGTGCATGAGTAGCCCAGTGGGTTCTGCTCGCTTTAGGGACTCGTCGAGCACCATATCCTTCTTCTAGGCTTTTCGTGAAGAACTCTGACCATCGGGTCGGTGGTCTTCTTGCAGTACGTCTGACATCCCGAGGAATCCAGTCACTAACAGCTCTTGTCCATCGGCGATAGTTGCCTATATCGTGTGGGTCACAATTCTTGAACAACAACACGGTCTTGGTGGCCTTCCAATGGGTAGGGATCTCGCATTTAGACGGGTAACCTGAGAAGAGCCGAACCAGTGTGCTCACGAAGACTGGCGGAAGGTTCTTCAGATGTTCTGATCTTATCCTGTCCGGACCTGGTGCTGTTCGATTTTTCACCGACGAAATGGCATTTCGGATTTCGGAGGGAAGAACCGATGGAAAAACACATCCATCTTCTTTTATTTCATAGAACGGGAGGTGGACGTGGCTATCGAAGAGATCTGAGTAGTAATCGTGGATGATTTTCTCCATTGCCTTTCTGGACGCTGTTATTGTTTCGTCTGGGCGTCGGAGTGCAATCATCTTGTTCTTGTAATTGGCGAAGCTTCGGCGCACTTTGCGAGTGCTTTTCCCAGTCTCTGCAGCTTCGATCATTACTGCTGCTCTTTTCTCTTTATGATCGCCTTTTATCGCCTGTCTGCACTGTTTCGCAAGCTCGGACGTTAGTTCGCGGTTCGCGTCAAATGAGATTACTACCAATTTCTCATCGTGGGTCATGTGTATCGAACCCAATGGGTATGATCCGTTCTGTCCTGCGTTGCACCCTTCCCAAGAAATTTAACAGCTACCAAGCGTGCTCCTTATTGGTACGGTCCTTGTGTTAATCGATCGGTTGGAAAAGCAGGTAGTCGCCGCAGGACTCATGTAATTATTTCGTTCATTTGACCAGTGAGAGATATTTTAGCGCCATTTACGTATGCAGCAATGCAAATCAGAGATGACTTTGGTGTAGAATGCTGGTGGTATCCAGCCCCAAGTTAAATGAACGGAAGGACACCGAACGGAAACGAATGCATAAGGTCCGATATGTCTTCGCGAGTCCATTCTAATCAGCAAATGCGGTTGCGAATGTGTTTAGCAGTCAAGAAATGTGATGCACTTATCAATCAAAGAGGAGCAATCTGTTTCTACCTTTTTTCTTGGGTGTTTAGGAATGAGATTAGAAAGGCTCAATCGCGTAAATTTCGTTTCCACTACCACTGTAAACGATCAAAACTCGAGCACTTTTCTCAGTTTGCGTCGAGGTATAACAATAAGTGAATAACCGTCTAAGAATTGGAAAATTTTTTCTTTCCTAGTAAAGATATTAATATTACGGCCATTTCACCAATGGTTTCACTGCAGTCTCAGCTAGAGAGTCACCTCGGATTCCCAGTCTTTTAGTTCTGTGGTAATTTTCTGCTTTAATTCGAGTTTGAATTTGCTTTTAGGCTATTCCCTTCTTCTGATAATTTAACGCACAGTTTCTTCGGTGAATTATACAACTTAAAAGAATAAAGGATAAAGCTCTCGTCGTTGATCAATCCCTGAGGGATGCGCCATGCATTCGACTTAATTGGAGGTGATTGAATGAATATCTGGCCTTTACAATGACTCACGGTGGCCTGCCGATGTATCGAGACAGTGCTGCTATCCTCCCAGACAAGTCTGCTACCAATCTGCCGACCCCGGAGGGATGAAAGACTTGGTGGGCTATGGGCGCAGGTATCGATTCCACGTGGGTGTCGCAGTGGCGCCTCCAACCACTGCACCACACACGCCCTTGAATTTTGCAACTTAGGAAACTTAAATATATACGATTGTTAGATGGACGTTACTACAATGATGTTATTATGTTGGAGTCTACATACGGGTAATGTAAAGTGTTAATTTCGAGTGAAGACTTTGTCTTCCGTTACAGTTCAAATAGTTTAAATAATAAACAATAATAGTTTTCCTCCTGCTCATTTTTTGTTTAATTTATTTTTGAAAAACCTTAACGACTTATGTTTCAAACGAATAAGTTATCAACGTTACCGTAACTCCTTAACAAAAAAATATTACTGTTCATTGCTTTTTTTTTGGTTAGATTTTCCACAAATAGTTTTTTAAAACAACAGTATGATATTCCTTATCGAGTGAAACAACCTCACTCAACAGTAAGCCTTAACCAACGCCTTCTCTGTCTTGGACGTAGGAGATATAACGCTATTTTTCTATGAAAATTAAAAAATCTTCATAGTAAGAACTAGTAAGATTGGCATACCGATGGAAATGAAAAACCAAACATATCGCTCACCTAAAGGGAACATGACTGGTGACAACACAGCGAAGTAGTACGTGATGGATTCGGATCGCTTTCTCATACTTTCCAAGAAGAACAAAAAGAAAGCAGTAAGATTTATAATAATATCGGAACAGGCCAGAGCACACAAATACCTGCGTGGATATAACTATAAAGAAAGAAGAAATCAAGTGAGAAATTCCCCAATTTAATTGGATGTGACACGATTCTTCAAGCACTAGATGGAAAACCCATGTGCTTAAAAAATCACATCTAAAGAGAGAATGAAAAACTTCAATTACAGAACAGTGTCAAAACAGTGTTGTTTGATATTGGCAATATTACTTACATGTTTAGACTAGAGACCATCTCTTTTCTGGAGTACGTGAAAGCCGATAATCCATTGCCGACGATTCCAAGGAAACCAATACTAGGAAGGAATAAGCTTATGACGATCTAAATGAGTATTTTAAATGAGCACAGAGTCCACTTGGAGCAGCAAGTTTATTGCATTCTACACAAGTGCTCTGAAACCATTAAGAACTCACAAAATTTCTGCAAAACTTCACTTATGATAACCAAATGAAACACTTCCTATTAACCAATTTCGTTTTTGAGGACCTCAATAGGTGGCCAAAAATGAAAATTTTTCAATAATTCCATCTGAAGCTAAAAGTAAACCTATTACGTGTGGAATTTGACGGTCTTCCCGCGGGTAGTTTTCCGTTAATTACGGTAAAAAATAGTGTTGCGCGAAAGATGTGGTGAGCTTCGGGTTCATTGAGCACGGAAAATCTATTAAACAGTTCTGTGGTGCGAACAAGACGAATGGTGATCTTAGGTTTCGCTCCCGATTTACTCGATGGCTGATGGGATCACAGATAATGGACATCTGATTCCTCATTATGCATCTAAATGTAATTTATCTACTTAAAGAAATTTGAGAAAAATTATTTAATAGAAAGAAGTATATTTTTTTTGGTTTTTCAGTTGTTTCTGCAATATTCTGTCCTTCTAGTCAAAGTGGCCATAACAAGCTTTCCTTCATAACTTATTAGCGTTTCTTGCCAGACGACTAAACAGAAGTCCTGAAATTAGTCTCAACGCCCATAATTTGGTTAGTCCGATAGATGCGACTGCTTTCCAAATGCGGACCATAAATTGGCGTTTCGACTTCGACCAAATTTACAGCATTTAAATCACTCTCTAAAGTCAACATTATATCACTGTGACAAACGATCTTTCATAACCACGGTTTTCATACGTCGTCTGAAATATTCAGAACCTCTTTTTTTCTTTCGTTCTTTTCGGTGATTATGAAAGGAGAACAGCTATAAATTTATTATTTGAAACCAAGCTTCATGCATAACTGTCATCTGATAGACATACAATGACGAGAATAAACTCCAGGAAAAAGATTCCAACAAGTCGTTATTGTTTATGCATCACAGTTCCCACATTGAATAGATATCTATTGATTCTTTACCACACTGTTAACCTTATTTAAAAAGATCTTGCCCAAAGTGTTTCCGGAAACGGATTAGCTTCTAACTTGATAATTAAAGGTACTCGGATACAGCAAGAAATAACTGATGTTATATGCTCGTAAAACTTGGTAAATCTGAAGTAATAACTTACAGAATTGAACTTTTCATACTCTCTGGAAACGAGTCGTGCTTCCCCATAATCGTAACACCAGCCGCATATTGACAAACCATAGCATTGGCCATCAGCAATGGTATCATTATTACAGTCAACTGTGTCATTCATCTATAAACCGTCCACTGTGTTTCGAGGAAAATGGAATATTATTTGGTTGAGACAATATGCGATGAGGAATCTTTGACCCAAATGTGTGACTCGATCGTGCACTAAAAACAGAATTGCAAAATAGCGTTTCAAGCGTTCAGATTCGGAACCAGTGTTAAGATTGTGTCCCCTTAACTCTTGTTCTCAAAATGCATATATATATATATATATATATATATATTTGCCTACGCACACATACGTTTGTCCTATACACACA
>MQTX01000066.1:670336-786539 GCA_009735665.1 Angiostrongylus cantonensis
TGCCGGCCGGCTAGGTGAGAGTGTGAAGGTCGCCGACGAGCTGCTGGTACTGTAATGGTCAAAAAGCGATGCAGAGACTCCGTGCCAGGTACGCGGCGCAAGTTTACGTCTACAGTAAGCCGTGTGATGGAATAAGATTCGTTTGTTTAAAAGGGAACGCCGAGACGTTTCGGGCAAATCACCGAAATACACAAAATGCACTACACACTAATACAACACCAATCAAAACCGCATGATCACGAAATGTCCCCACCAAAAGAATCCGCACTTTATGACAAACATAATGATCTCCTGCAAGGAAAGCACATCGCTATTCAAGAACATTCGAAAGAAGTCTTCAGTCTTATGTATCACTCACTCATCGTAGACATCGGTCTCGTGGCCATGTACAGGTAGCTTGATACTGATCGAAAGTTGATGTATTACCATATGATTTACGACTGACTCCCACGCACTTGCTCACTCTATCTTTGGCTCGTGATATGCTGTCTATCATCGAGCACATCTAGCTCTCGTCGCCCGATAATAGACGTTCAACAGCAAATGTAGACCGTAAATTATGTGAAACGAAGAAGAGTAGAAGTATATATGTATATACATGTACACGTATATATGCGAATGCATATATCTTCAAATAGAATAAGTGGATAAGCTATCTGCATTCCTAACAGCGTAGAAAAATGATATCCGAGGGACAAGCTTATTTCTAGTATTCTTCCTTCAGAAGGATAGTTTTCAGTATTTTTCACACCACAACACTTTTTCTTACAATCACTTTGTAGTTGCCTAGTATCGTCATTTACATAGGGCAGGATTAACATTTGTGGATTAAAGTAATGTTTAAGTTTGGTGTGATCGCCTAGAAGTATCTAGCTAGTGTCAAGGATTGCATTGCGAACAATGAGCTATCATGCTACAGTAGCTTCATGTTGAATTAAAACTCCGGTAACGTAACCGAACCTGAACGTTCTACTGGCTAAGTTTCGAGAATGGAATACATCGTGTTTATCTTCTTCTTTTGCAGTTTTTATGAAGAGAAAGAACAAGATTTGTGTAGCGAACGTGGTCGCGAACCATTTATGTTAGCATGTGCTTGCGACGCGCGTGGCTCATCTCAGCGCTGGCTGAAACAGGTTTGAAAAAGGGAAGAAAGAACTAGCAAAAAGTGGGCAACGAGCGAAAGTATAGCGCGAAAAAAGGAACGAGCTCTACGATTGCGCCTGCCTTCCCTCTCAACTAGGTGCATGCAGAATGATTTTTTCATGGTAGGCTGGGATCATGCACAAGATGAAGAAGCATTGAATGCACCACTATCGTATACCGTATGCCGAACACTGTCGCATCCATACCTTGTAGAACCTTATGTAGATGAACTCTCCGCGATAAAAATGGACGTCTATTCTATAGTAACATTACTGAATGCTTACGAATAAAACGACGATTTATAAACGAAATCTTAGTCGACTTAAATAAGCCACAAAATTCTTCACCATTGATAGCCAACTCAAACCTTCAAATATTACTTTGCTAGATCAACACCTATTCTTTTTGTCTGCATATCTGTGATGTCTCATCTAAGAAGTTGCCGCAACTGAGTGACAGAAAACTGATCTTTTATCTAGATACTACCAATGGTCGGAAATCTTTGTCCATAATGATTTCCTTAATACAATACGAAGTTAACAATGCACAACTAGTAGATGAAAGTGAAACTATTCGTTTCATTGTAAAAAGGAGTATTACACTATTTGGTCTAAAGCTGTGAAGGAAAATCGTCCAACTAAGCATTTACCACACGAAATCACACATTACATGACCTCTGATAAGATCATCTAGTAGCGATTGGAATTAGAGAGATTTTCAGTTCTCCAATCCCAAAATAAACCTTGGAAAAATCAATAACACGAGTTTTCTAAGGCATGACGGGCTATTAACCAACCAGAAAACTCTGTGTTTTATCTTCCATCTTCTAATTCTTTCATGCCATTTGATATGTCAACGACGGAATTTTGAGTACGAAAGTTGTTAACACACTTGTTCTTCTCATGCGATGCATTAAGTAGTTGCCACACATTTTTGTATAATCTGCCTCAAGTCTTATTCTGAAACGAACTTTGGACGTCTCCTGTCTTTTAAAATCCTAAGCAATACACATGCCGAGATGAGTTCGAAGGAGCAAATAGAACGTTTGCACTGACCTCTAGTTTGTATGGGACCGTACAGATCCTCGATATCTAGAAAGCTCGTTAGGGACCAACCCGCTCTATAATTATCTTCACGTTGGTAACTCTTCACCTCACTCGATGCTCGGGCATTGCATTAACAATACCATTAGCATAGTATGTTTGGAAAGTCATGCACAAAAGAAGCATTGGGTCAAGCGACATTTCTCAAACACCTCGTCGACCAGATTGGTTCAGATATTGATTTCAAATGGTGTGAAATTATGAAATTCTAAGTATGAAAAAGCAAATTAAGATCTGTTTTCTTACTGGTGAACGACGTACGGTTTTGTAACTAACTTCGGTTGGTCAATTGTCCCAATTTTGACGGCCAATAAAACGTCATTCAAAGAAAGTAAAGAATAACTCTGCAATTTAAGCAATACGACAAATCAAAGAGATTTTGAATCATTAACTACATCAGATGTGTAGATTGACATTTTACCATATGTCGGAAATAAATTGGCTTTATATCTTTATGTAGTAGGAAGCGTGAGACTATTTGGAATAGACGCTTTGTCCGGCACGTTTTTGCAAAGAATGCAATACTCAGAGGAGAAAACAAGGTAATACAATGACTTCCTATTTAAAAGCTTCTTTCAACATGCAAACTTGCATTAGTTTCAGTGCTTAGCTTAGCAAAGAATGAGTGGACCGTTTATTGACGATGAATGCGTGATCTCGAAGAATTGCCTAAGATCAGCGCTCGAACCTAACATTTGAAAATTTCCCAGGATTTTTTATCGGTGACGGGACCACAAATTTACCACTCTCAGATTTGCGATTGGAATCTATACACCGAGTTAGGTAGACGTACAGTGATGACTACCTGGTCAGAGAAAAGTGTTCATTTCTCACATTAAAGGAGACTTGAACGTGAATGGTAAACACCTTTGCTAAACGCTTTTTATCTACGGCAAGTTCACAGAGCGAATAAAGCACAGCCTAACATAAGTTTGAAAGCAGTAATAATCAGACGAACAGGTCTCCATATTTTTTTGCAGTTGATTAATTTTAATTTAACGTTATTGTATTTTTCACTGAGCTCTTCATAAATCGCTTCTGTGATTTAACCAAACAACTTTAACTTGCTCTTCGATGCGGAAGTAAGTGGCTTTATTAAAATGACAGTGCACTGTAATTGACTTCTTTCCCGAAATGTGGCAATGGTCAGTGGACGAGCTATACTTTCCTGAGGTTGTTCCAATAACAGTCGGGAAGAGTTCTTATCTAGATCAAGTCCACCTTTTGTTGACCATATGCTTAATTGCACTTGTTTCGGCATTGTCGGACTCATTCACACTGTCGATGAATAGTTAGAAGCAGAAGTAACTGACTGTCTCCACAGAGTTCTTCTTTTTATTATGTGATTGGCCCATCTGTGTTTCGTTATCGATTTATACCACCTGGATTCCAGAAATGTGACAGATTTCGAAGATCAGAGCTTTGCATTCTGACTAGCTATTGAGAGTGACGGTTATATTTCAGAAGACATCGCTCTAGCGCTCTGTGAGTAGTGAGGAGCGTCCTTAAATTGGCTGAAGTATCAGCCAACGTCTCTACAGAATAACAGAGCGCTGAGAGGACTGCAGAATCAGAAAGTTGAGCGTGGATTTTCGGGTCCCTCAGTTTGCTTCTTTGAGAGACTCAAATGAGGCTCAAGCTGCTCTTCCTCTTCCATCTAATTCCTCCTTCACGTTGTTTTCCTTGTTCACTGGTCTTTAGGAGGTGGTCTCTGCAATCAGAGAGCCATCGAGTTCAATTTGTTCGTCTTCGCCTATGGGTTTTTTATGAACTGGGTCTTTTTCTGATTTATGCATAGCCCAATCGTAGCACTGTGTGTGTATTGCACTGCAGTTAGATCGTTAAGGGTTAAACGATTTACTCTACTTGCTAGAGTTTCGAGGAATAATGAAGAAATCTCAGGTCGCCAGCATTCCCAAATTCTTGTCTAAGAGAAGTATTTTGCATTGGAAATATGTCTTGATAAAACGGCGTCTATTTCTAACATTGCTTTGCTTTTGTCTGAGCTTTTTAATGAAAACTTTCGGCACCCATTTTATTTTAAAAAACTGTACTACAGAGATGAATCATCCATTTTGCCTCACATTTTAATGTCTAGAAACGTGTCGTAGCTATGATGAAGTGGCAAACCACCCTAGCCCCTTATCCTTCAAATTTTTTAATGTCGCATCGAGCATTTTAATAACGCCGATCATTTATTGCCATTTTTTCCCCAACACGTATAGTATCTGTGTAATTTATGCCCATACAAGTCTGTTATAAAAAAATTTTAGACCATTAAGCTTTGATAATTTCGAAAACTATTTGTGGGATATTTAAGGAAATTTGGCACCCATATTAGCTGTTCACTTACCGAAATCGAATTCAGGGTTTAAGCAATTTTATAAAGAGAAATCGCAAGAGTTACATTTTTTCCATAATGGCTAGAGGAAAAGTCGTAAATTTGATTAATGAAATTTGCTAGAGATTTAAAGAGCTTAACACGCTTGGAAGGTGATAAATAAATATTTTTCACCGAATCTCAAATTTGACAATGTGGGGAACAATTTGAAACTGACATTAGAAAGAACAGCAAATTATGGCTACGGTAGCTACCGCACCAGCTCAAAGCAGCGCGAAGTAGAATGCCGCTTAGTACCTCCATTATTTGACGCGAGGCAGTGCAGATCAAGTGTGGGCGTACAATATTTCGATGAATCAGTGCAGTTCATGAAATTTCTATTGCCAAGTTCATATGCTTTATACACACAGCATAACATCTTTGTTGCCCTATTTTCTAATAAACATATAAAAAGTGGTTATTGGAAGGAATGCTCAGTAATGATCAACTCGGATTCCTTCAAGCAAGAAACTCAGCAGAAGAAATCCTGGTAAACGGATTTCACTAGTGTGTTATAAATAAAGGTGACTTGGGCCTGCTCTCATCGAAAACCCATAGGAGAAAATACTTCCTTTGCATGTTTTAATTTATATAAACTGAAAGCAGATACCAAAAAACGAAAGTGAACATTATTGCATTACTTCGATTTTCACAGAAAATATTCTAGTTTCTACTTTTTTCCTGTGTGAAATAAGGCGAGGGTGAATGAGTCTAAAACCTTGCCCAATTTTTTCCACTGACTCGTTTTGGTGTGGCATACTACGGTATCCTACAACCTTATGAATTATACGAAAATGGTTATAGGAAAGTAAAAAAAGTGAATAACAAAAAACAAATGAAATTTAAATGCTTGAAGTTTTCAGAAAAATACGTCGCCACATTATCTTCCTATTAATCAGAATGCAGCGCTTTTTCAGTCTGTTTGTAGCTAATCGATAGACGTTCCGAATATTTCGAGTGCCTGGTGGTGATACGGTGAAAAACATGGACAAAAGGATCTCAAAACAAGTAACTGAAGGAATAAAAACTCGGAAGGAATTTATTTAATCACTCATTTTTTTTACTGGCACCTCGGTACCTTCGACCGTGCTTTAAAAAATTGTAAAAGAAGCAAACGTAATGATTTCATCAGCTCAAGAAAAAAAAAGCAGAAAAACATTATACCCAACAATTTTTGCAGCTTGTTGGGACGCTCTCGCACTTGAACTTTATCAAGGATATTAGTAGTTTTTTTTACTCAGAACATAAAAAGAGTTGAGACCACTTTTTGCAATCACTATATCCTTTACTGTCGCTTTGTACTGTAAATAATTCGACCCAAACACAGAATCTGTTGCTCATGCCTGCAGCAGAACTGATTTGCTTACTAGAAGAGTACCCGATCACATCTTTTTATGCATTATTGCTTAAGCAAAGATTCTGACGACAGTGGTCGTCACATCACGACAATCAGTTCTGCTGCAGGTGTGAGCAACAGATTTTGTAGGCTGCCAATGATTCGTTTAAAAAAATTCTTCCCTAACCATTCCTGCTAATTCTTTACAAAAATGCGTGAAATTTTTGCTTATTGGAGCTACCTGAAAAATCGTAGCAGTTCAAAATGACTACAATTTCTTGAGCTCTTCTCCTTCTTGTGCTTTACATGCATCCACCTCTTTGACAGACTGGCGGTTACAGTGGTCGTTGACATTGAAAGTTATTCCGCAGGAGCATCGGTTTCAGCTCTGAGAATCCCTAACATCCTCTCCATTAAGATCTGTCTTTTTGCTTATTATACTCGTATGTCAAACCGGTTTAAAATTTTGCAACATCTTGTTTGGTATATGCCCGTATTGTAGATACACAAAATTCTGTTTCTTGAGCACCTGTTAATGGCACTTTGCTTACAAGGCACGGTGATTCAGTCATACACAAAAGAACGGACTACTTCAATCTAAAACAGGTTCAATTCCAGATTTGAAAGCATATCATCGGTTGTGCACAGTAGTAAAACTATTTGTTGAGTCTGATGTACAGCGGTACAGGGTCCCCCTTTCAGGACAATGAAAGAAATGCTTGCGTTCTAAGCATGAAACGCGCCATGAAGACTGTACGAATAGTTGAATCCGTGCTGGTGTGTGCGCTCCATATCACAGGCATCATCTGCAAAGCTGTGGATTACAAGAGCAATTCGAGGGTGCTGTGAATTACAAACTCGCCTTTGTTATACACAAGAGCTATCAAGTGGGTGTGATTCACTTGAAAAATGAAGGATCTCTCCCCATGAATTCCTTTTTTTATTTTAGCAATAAGATATCAGCGCGAAGCTTACCGTGTCCCACGAGAAGGAGACATAAAATTTTATCTGTTTCAGACGATTTCGAAAACCTTTCCATGCGTTTTCAAGTGGCTTGGCTGCAGTTGTCTTCCATGAACCGAAATTTAGAAAATAATTTGCAAGCGCTCAGGTAAACCTACATACAATTAAGTGAAACTGTTTACCTATATGTTGAAGGCGCGTGTCAATCTCTCCTAACACAGAGAAGAATAATTAGTCCCATAAACCCACTAGCATCTTCCTGACACGGTATGGCAGCTTTGCTACACGCTGAATCCACAACAAAATTATTCACAACAAGGCTTTGAAATGGTTTCATGCTAACTTAGCACATAGCATACCATACAGCGCACATCAACATATAAACATGGCTCTTTACTCAAGATTTTGTTGTTTTCTTTGAATCAAAATGGGAAGACTGCCAAATTCAAGAAGCGAGACCTGGAAACCATTCTTCGTTGAGATTTTTTTATTTCCTTGGGCGGCTCTCATTGCGACATCCATATCTCGACAGAGACAAGGAGAAATTCCGCAGAGTTTTTCACTGCCTCTACGGTAGTGCTAAAAAACAGTATTCCAAAACGGACTTTCCTTTAACCTCGGTATTACTAATCAACATGTATGCTTTTTTTGATGAGCTTACACGTGTTTGATAAAGATATTTATTTTCGGCTTATGTTTAGACGTCTTCGTCTTCATCAGAGCCAACGGTACGAGTCGATGGTCCACGCTTGCTCTTCGTCTCGATATGGCGGCTTCGCCATCTTGTCGAGTCAGGTAAAAGGCATCACCAAGTGAGTATCCCTCATTCGAGGAGGTGGCCCGCTGAGGAATATCTAAAAAACACTGTTTTAAACTTACCACGCTCGTATTAATACGCCGATTTGGAATCACGCGAGCCTTAGATATTCATTAGCAAAAACAAAATTTACAAAACATTTTAGCGAAGACCTAAGAGATATCATCACATATTGCTCGAGATAGAATACGCGCAATACATGCGCGGAGGCAAAGTGGATGAAATGCATCGAATCCTATGCATTTCTTTACAATGATTTATTTTGCTATACAGAGCTTTTTGCGAAACTCATTTGATCGACATCTTGTCCAACACAACCGCAGGGATCAGGTGTGATGTATGAATAACCCTTCTCACACTTAGTAATTTACGAAGGGCATTTCCTTGAATGACTTCGTTTTACGGCGAGAGGTTGTTGCTGCTGCAGAGAGTTCGCACAACAGAGGTCGTTGCCGGTGAAGAGGGGACGGAAACGGCTTTGCTTGAGCATTGAACCGCAATGAGACATTCTTCCTTATTATAACGATCGCTGAGGAGACTTCATCAGAGTGGTTAACCGTTCTTGGCGTTCAGACTTCGCTTTTCAGGTTGCTTCAGCACAGTTTATCTGTAGAAACAGTTGCATTATAAAATCTCATTAATGCAGACTTTTGCCAAAGTTTCAAAGATCGTGCTCAGTAATAGTAAATCTTCAACCACAATGATGCTGACGCTCGGCGACTAACGCGTTCACCACCACACCATGCGGTTCTTCCCTTTGAAAGGGTAATTACCTGTTCTTTTCCCACAGCAGACACCTTTGCAGTCCGGAGTTTTGCAAATATCGAAGCATTACCGCACTTGTATTTCACACAATACCCTGCCGCAAAAAATTGTAGTAGGCAGTAAAAAAAAAAGCTAGCCGATTCTACAATCTACAATTTACGAATTATACCTACACTTGCACGTACCTTCTTTTATTATTCAGATAGCAAGAGGTTGATAAAGCAAAACTACATTCCGCTAGCGTTTCGAGGCCTTCGTCTTTGTGAAGTGTACCTACACATAATTTACAAAACCTACTTTGACGTAACAATTTCTATAAAGAAGTTAAAATTCTTACCTAGAATTAAGAATTCTCTTTCACGTTTAAAATTCTTTGCGATTGTTTTCCTAGGTCTCGCATTTTTTTAAACCAAAGTGCCGTGCTTTTTCTGTTGAAGCATCTTAATCGATAATATTCCTTACAACATTGTATTTGATGCTGGCGCACTACAAGAAAATTGCAAGTCAGCGGCACGAGGACACGAGGACACTCCAACAGTGTTGTTCAAGATCATAGATTCGGATTCTTCACCAGTGATATCAGTCCAAAACAACAAGGAAAGAGATTCGTTCTAAGGTAAAATACCGAAAGCACCAGTATAGAGTTGAATAAGGAAGGGCTAAACCAAACAAAAAAAGGAGACCGCGGAGAAAGGACGGAACGATGATGTCCTCACAAGAGATCAGGCATCTTACACAAGGATTGGGCAAATTTCATAGAAGACTTCGAATGAATTTTAAAAGCCACAGTTTCTCTAGTTTCTCCGATGAGAATTATAGAAAATTTTGTCTCAAGACTGCAAATTCTCCAACCTATCGATCGATTTTTATTCCCAGTTAATGCTTGCCAGGAAACAAACACGTTTGAACACGTGCCTCTCAGTTAAAAGTGAGCGTTATCACTGACTTGGATGCTTGGATGTCCAGTCTTCACCGGTTTTGCGGGCTCCAGCATAATTTCTATTTTTTTTCAAAATTTTGCAGGCTTAGCTAATGTGGTTTCCTGGAGTCTCGAGGTTAGCCTAGCCGAAATCTGCCTAGTTCGTCACCAGCACAAGCAATCGCAGCTTTTTGTAATAAGAGGAGATTTTCTATCATACGACTAGTTTAATACCACGACGGTAGTGGATCCTGATAATTGTTTGCTGTTAGCTGGGCTTCGCTGGGCTCCTTAGCTTGTGAGACCCTGCTGGTAGGATGAATTCTCCCGCTCTGCATCGAAGAACTGCACCCAGGAACACCTCCCAGCCACGATTAGGCAGTAAACCGTTGGAAGAAACCGTTATTAATTAAAGTAAAACATGTTGTTACATTAAAATCTTATTCCGAGCCTAAAATAAAGTTCTCCTTAAAATCTTCCGATTTGGTGGTACGATGACACTCAATAAAAAGAGTTGGTTGGACCATTCCGCCATCGGTCGACCAACAAAATTGAGCACTTCCTCTTCGGAATTAGGTAATTAGTAACGGAATCGCTACTGGAACGAGTTGGCTTTCTCCAAGCCGCAAAAGATAACGTCGGCGGCCTGTGATGAAGAACGCGCTAGCACTGCTATCCCTTTGATTCGTGCGCGAACACTTGACCAAAATTCAATGACGTTAGTGAAAAAACCAAAAATTTTGAAATATCTGCAAAATCCGCCCGGATCTACGAATCCTAGAACTTTTTCACAGGATCAATGCGAGGAAGCGAATTCTAGAAGTGTTTCGATTCGTACAACTTGTGATGTCGGGTTGCATATAATGCCAAACAAAAAAGAAAAAACAAGGCATTGTCGATGGCGTTCAAAGTTGCTCCTACAAATATTTCAGGTACTCAACCTTTCAGATCCTTTGGTTACCAAGAACTATGATTAGATAATGGAGAACTAACGCTGTCCACCGTGTTAGTACACAACTTTAATTTTCCACCAAGAACTTAGAAATTTCCCACTCCTATTTGCTATGGTGGGTTATGGTTATCGTGTGAAATGGGTACTACCAAATGGTTTGCGCTCCCAAACGACTGGATTGCGGGAGAATGGTGATCCAGAGTGATATGAAGTGAGTAGTAATACATACACTACTTGAACGATAAAACAAGGCTAGTTCTATAACTTCCTAATGTTCTTCACCTCTTAAGTTTTCTAACTATCAAAAATATGCTGTATGTTCTCGGCTTCCGTTCATTATGTGCTGTGTTTACTGCGGCTGATTTATTAAATTTTTAAACGACGTGAAATTACACTCCATCTCGCGCTGTAGCCATTTAGCATTGTTCGTAGGACGTCATATGATAAAAACAGAACAGCAGCAGTATGAAGCTTTGGGCGGTGCCAGAAGCGTTAAGACAACTTAGTTCCAGAAAAAGAGAGACCGATGAGATATCGGCAACAATTGTCTAATCTAAAAGCTTTTGCCAGATTTTCTCTGGAGTGATCCGCATCTCTACGGAAGACCACAGACGACTTTCCGAGCAAGAGTGGTTTCGTTCGTGTTTAACACGACGGATTGTATGGACACATTAACAGGTTACAGTACAAGATACCACTTTCTACCAATTTCTTTTTCTCACTTTTTTCTACTTAAAACACACGTATCGTCCAGGGTACTCCTAGCATCGTCCTTTCGACTGCGCGTTCGATAACGCTGAATGATCTTTCATCCTGCTTACGCAGCGAACCAGGTTTCTGACGCAAACGTTAGGCACGAAGAACCGTTGAGTCGAAAATGTGGGCACGGAGTCAGGTGTTCTTTGTTCTCTTCACTACATCTTCGATGCTCCTAAAAACTCCCCAAGACGCTCGTTTCCTTCTGATCAACTCTGGAGTTAAGTCGTTCATCACATTAATTTCCCGACCTAGATAGACATAACTGGAGCATTCGGACTCCTTGACTACCAATGGCTTCCATAACTGCTTCTATCTCAATTAAATCAAAAGCCTTCTGTAAATCGATGATATTGAGACACAGCGGTCTTTTGTACTCTCACGAAACTTCAACGAGCCTTGTTATCGTGTGAATGTGGTCCATCGTACTAAATCCTTTTCAAAACACAGCTTGCTCACATGGCTGTCCTTCGTCCAGTGTTCTGTCAATCCTGTTTAAGATGACTCAAGTGGAAAGTTTGTAGACGACGGACAACGAGCAGATTGGGCGATAGTTGCCTATATCGTGTAGGTCGCCCTTCTTGAAAAATAACACGGTGTTTCCGGTTTTCCATTGAGTAGGGACCTTGCATTAAGACAGGAAACGTGTGATGAGCCGAGCCAGTGTGTCTACGAAGACTGGCGGATGGTTCATCAGGTGCTCTGATCTTATCCTGCCTGGTGCTGTTCGATTTTTCACCGACGAAATGGAATGTTAGATTTAGGAAGGGAGAACCGGTGGTATAACATATCTATCCTCTTTTATTTCATGTGACGGGACGTGGACGTGCCCATCGAAGAGATCTGAGTCTGAGCAGTATTCGCGGATGATTTTTTCCACTGCCCTTCTGGACGCGGTTATTGTTCCGTCTGGGCGTCGGAATGCAATCATCTTGGTCTTGTAATTGGCGAAGCTTCGGCGGGATTTGCGAATGCTTTTCCCAGCCTCCGCAGCTTCGACCATTGTTGCTGCTCTTCTCTCCTTATGATCATCTTTTATCGCCTGTCTGCATTTTTTCGCAAGTTCGAACGTTAGTTCACGGTTGCCGGCAGCTCGTACGATTCCTTGCTGGTGTATCAGCTCGAGAGCTTCTGGAGACAGACGTCTCTTGGTGACCTTCGAGCACTCAGCTTTCACCACGCTAACGAGAAGATGTTGAACGAGCCGATCGTTTTCCTCGTCGGTGTTATCGACAACGGCATCTTCCCAACATCCGACTATTGAATTGAATACATTCCAGTTTATGGTAGTTCTAGGAGCTCGTTTTTTGAATTTAGCGGGTTTTCCCCTTTCCACGAGAAATAAATTCTTGTAAGATGGAGGTGATGGTCTTATTCCGTGTAGAATGTTGGAACCACAGCGAAATCGGTAACGCAAAACCTTATATTTACTATGATAAGCTTTATTTCGCTATGATACTCTCTATTAGGAGACTACCACGTCCAGCGGTGAGGGTGGAGCTTTTGGAATTGAGTGTTGCCATGGATGGTCTTGGTCGCCATGGATAAACTCAGATAGCCGCTCGCTCTGTTCGTTCCATTCTAATCCATTGGCCCTAATGTGACGTTCTTTTTCGTCCAATCTTGGCGTTGGAATCTCCAATGATAACCTTGAAGAATGAAAAATGGTCTTCTCTGCAGAACTTCTCCAAGTCCATGTAGAACGCTTCGACTTCTTCTTCGTCATAGTTTGATGTCGGCGCGTAAGCGACGAAGTTTGCCAAAGCCGGTATTTATCCACAGCTTTTCAATCGTAAACGTACGTCTGATTCGGGTTACAAGCTGTTTGAATGAATCGATGTTCATAGACAAACTCGTGTTGACGAGGGCACCGACACCGCCTACTCCTCTACTGTCGCATGTTCCGAGGAACAGTTCTTCTCCAGTGGCATAAACGGCGTTGGTTGGGTGGCGTCGTCTCCTCTCGGCCAGGCCGATGACGTCGTACCTTGTCCTTCTTGCTTGCATGAGCAAGTGCTCTATCGAGGACTCGGATACAAGTGTACGTGCTTTGTAGGTAAAGATCGTCACCATAGTTCTTGATCCAGGTAGCTTCCATTGGCCCTGAGATTTTAGCAGCCTCTCCTTACTCGTCCTACCCAACGCTGCGAAATTGGGGGCTCTTTCGGGGTCAGGAGAATGAGGCCCGTTTTTTTCTACTGTGTTTAGCATTTTGATACCCACGCATAGCTTTTTGGGCTCTGAACGTGGGCGCTAGGTATACTCACAGGTATCTTCCCAGGGTCTGAGTGGACTTGGAGCTTATTTATTGGAGTCGACTCCTAACCGCCTTTCATATACTTCCCTGTCACTTGATTGCAGGCTTTTGGCCGGATTGACTCGTAGAATACAATCCGCTTAAAGTGAGAATGCACTCACACACGCATGCATGAATACGCTCAGCAAATACACTATACTCTGGACCTACCTGCGTCCTAGCGAAGCAAAAGTTGCTTTTAGTCCGCGATTAACCCCCTATCCGCCACCTGGAGACGCGCCACGTAGCCTCGCGACTAACCGGCTCGAAATCCCTGGTGTGAAGGAGATCCGTGGTGTACTAACATATTTCTGCGAAAAGTAAACAAAGTAACCAAGAAAAAGGCGCCTTGCCTTATCGAATGCATTAGCGAGAGGCTGATTTCAAGAGTCTTTAAAATCACAGTGATAGTAGACGGGGTCTAATTTTTCTGACATACATTGATTTGAAACACTGCCCTATACACCAACACATCGGACTTTAGGTGGAGTGGCACGTGATGCGCCCCAGCTGCAATCGCTGGACAAGAATTGGCGAATTGATGGGCCCCACAGGATACCAAACGCACGGATAAATCGCGATTTCGATGGCAACCCTTTTACGGAATTTCTGAAGGAAATAATACGATGTTCTTTGTGCCATCAACCGGGGTAGGACTCAGGGGATAGTCTTTCGAAGTAGAAACCACAGATGGGGATTTGGCTGATCTTTGCTCATGGTTCTAAAACTACCTCCCACTTCCATTTACCACATTGATGAGTATTGCAAAGACACGCATTAACAGTACAAACCATGTGGGAACGCCAACGAGCTCTGACCTCTACCCGACGACTTTAATAATCGAGACGGCGGGAAAGACAGCGTGAAAGAAGAGCCCGGCTCATACGCCATGTGAAAACTACCCGTCCATATATTTTGTTCCATGGACTCCTGTGTTGAAACCTTTTTCGGTCAATCAGTATGAAAATTCATTCGCTTACTTTGTAACAAATGATTTAATGTAGAGGAAAAGCTAATCATTTGTGAAGGCAATCTATGAGATGAAGAGAGAGGTAACCGACTCTTACCGGTGATCTACAGCGGGAGGCTCCTCTATGAGCTCGCTTCTTCAACGGTTGATTAGGAGGAAAGCAGATGTGAATATGGCGTCAAGAAATTTAAAAATGAAGACCGGAATCGGGCTGGCCACCATCTTTTTGGGTTTCCGTACACACGATAGCTTTTCCACAAAAAGTCTATCCTTGACGAAAAACAAAATCATGGGTGCCTTTGTAAACCACAAAATCGTAGCAAACAAAGATCGACCAGATCCACAATATCACCAGCGTTTCGCATTAGATCCTGGTCACCCTTTCTTTTGTTCTCCGATTCTAGCTCGCCATAAGCTGTACAAAAGTCTTCTGTTATGTCATAACGAGAAAATAACTATTTGTGCTTGATGAGAACGCTCAGGAATGAATTCTTTCCATAAATGGTGGGCAAGGTGAGGAAAATTCGACCTTGAACGCAGTATTCTTTTTCACACGAAGAATATTATTTTATCAAGCCACTGTTATTCTAGAGTAAATGTTCATAGTGTCGTATTTAATTGTTTGTATCTCCTACTTTTGTCTCTGGCAATTCGCCACCCTTCACATATATCATTAAAGTGATCGGAATCTGACTTCATTTCCTACCTCATAATATCCGTTTATTACGATGTCATATTCTTCAGAGTCTCTTTGAGTCGAGTTCAGTAGAACATCGCATGAATGAAAGGTACAAATAGATCCAACGATACTGAGGTTAACCATGCCGCCGAAACTTGTTCAGATATCGAGAGAATGTCGGCTGTATGGTTCGTCTATAATGCAGACACGTTTCATTGCGTTTCACGTAGAGATTTTTCATCTCCCAATCTTCAAAAAAGTTGTGAAACCGACAACAATTCTTAGTATTCGGTTAGGTATGTGGAAAAATCTCTTTTTACGAATATTTCGAATAAAACTCGTTGAAGGAAATGAAGCAATGCAACATGAAACCTGTTCCTCAAATATATTTCGAAACAAATTCGTTGTTTAACAAGATGGGGTCGCTTCTGAGAACGCAGCATACTTATTCAGAACATTCATCTAGAAGAACATAATACATGATAGCAAAACGACAACTCCTGACTGGACAGTTTATAAGTGTTACACCAAGTGCGTGACAAGTCACTTGCTGCTGTTATGAAGCGCAGGCTCAACAGCTTTTGATAACAAAGCGATTCACTTCTTCTCAGTATTCAATTATGACGGATGCCACATAGATGAGAGACCAGACCAAAATTTCGTTCTTGTATTCGTTTTCGTAAATGGCGGTGCCACCATTTTTTCCATCGCGACCAGAAGTGAGATTTTAGTGGTGCTCGGTGAAGAACAGGATTACAGTTGAATTCAGAAATGTAGTAACCGTAAATCAAACATCGATGTGTTTGAGAAGTGCGTTTCAGTCAGACCCATACTCGAAATCGGTCTTACGACGACATGTGTGCCGTCGCCATGAAGGACAATCGATCGAACCATCAACAACCAACCTCAGTCGTCATTCACCAGCGTGGAGCGCAGGCCACCCACTGTTTCTGTCGCCTTACGTGGCGTCAACCAATGACTATATATATGTATATATGTACAGATATATATTTACATTTATAAGTATCTTAAAAATCACCTACAGACAAGGTATATGTAAGCATCACTGTGCTCATTATGAATACTGTTTCATTGAATTGAGCGTTAGTAGTCTGAGGTGTTCCAAGTTTGTTTACGTATTGTTGCCGATGAGCTACCTGAGTCTCTAGTTATGCTAATCTAACTACTTTAGACAGAAAAAGTTACTGTTAACGAAGTATAGGTGTATTCTTTTCTTATGTGGTGGTGTGTAGATAGTTGTAAGAACTGGCTAGCAAACTCACCTGTATGGGCAACAGATTGCTCAACATACTATACCTATCGATCTGCTACGCGCCCGTCGTTTTCATTGCTACTACTCAACGCGTTAATCCACTATAGATTAGCCTCTTCACAGGTGCCTCAGAGCCCCGTTCTCTTCAATGGCATCGCCAAAAATATTTCTACTAGCTCCTACTGTGATGTGCATCATTTTAGGTCTTATTCTGTTGTTCATTGCTCTAGCGACACCAGCATGGCAGGTCAATTTTTCCGCCTTTACGTAGCACTTTCCGCTTTCACAGTTTTCTGCGCTTGGACTCAGTATTTTTCTCTTTGGCTTCAGGTAGTGTACGCAAGAGAGCTTCAGCAATGGCTTCAAAGTGGATTATGGATGTCATGTCAAACTAGGTAAATGTTATAATTTCCAGTATAGCTTGTGTCTTGTTGAGCGTTACAGCCCAGTAAATTTTCACATACGAAACATTTTCATAGATTCCTTTCCTCCAAAAGCTCAGATTAAATATTGCGGCTCCAAGGACTTTTTGGAGGCTAATGTATACTTTTAAAAAAATCTTATTCTGTTTTATTTCATCCTTTACACACGCAAACTCTTGTATTTAGGTGGAAATATTAGTTGCATCTCATTTCTCTCATATGTCGGTTAATTTCTGAAAGCATTTCGGCCAGCAGTCTGGCAGCTGATGTTAGCTATTCCGCTTCAGACCTTCCGGAATGCATATGTGCTCGTACGCGTTCGCGGAAAGCGACCTCAATATGCATGCCAACGTCGATATCCTGAATATTCGTCCCCCAACATTTTATTGTAAGTCGTTATGCCATCCTCAGTGTTTCTCGCTTTCCTTCGATCTGAAATTGTTCGAAAAGCCTTTGACAAAGCCAACGGTCTTTTTGTCCTCATTAAAAAACCGTCGATAATACGAGCTTTTCAAAACTCTACTTCGTTTGCCGTTTCTACTTTTCAAAGCTTAGCGAATGAGTATAAACACAGGAAGATTGTGCACGCAATTAATTATGAAGTAAAATACATATTTAATTCTATACAAACACCACAGTGAAACAATTCGTTCGATCTGAGTTATATTTCACTCACGTTTTGTCAATATGTTAACTTTACAAGCACATATCTCTTAAGTTTTTATCTAACGATTCTCATGCCATACATGTCCTACATGCTCGTCCTTATAAAGACTGACGGAACACCAAAAATTCTCGTGGAAAGTGTTAATGAATTACAGTTTACGATTGTATGTAAAATTTCCTGTAATTTTTAATGTTGATGAATAATGCATCCTACATTTAAATGTGTGCACCACTTCAATAGAACTTCTGAAGTTTCATGCAACGGAAAGTCAATCCTTCAATGTCAGAACTCTCAGTGTTTACCTAGGCTCTATTAGTTGCATTCTACTCAAGAAAAGAATAACTCGGCTAGGTTCCAATAAAATCCCATTTATTCGCAAGTAGGAACCAAAGCTGCTCTTTCATAGAATACCACGACAAACATCATGCAATGTATTTAGCATTTTTGTCGAGAAAATGGCAACATTACTTTTAAGTCGTTGACCAGCGCCGTCGAAGCTTTGTATACTCACCAGTAACTTTTCAGTCTCTCCTTAAATAGATATGGGGCTCATACTTGTCACAGACGATCCAGAGACGCCTCCGAGGTAATTCCCAGTTGCATTATTGCTGGCTTTTGAGCGGTCGACATTCGAGATAGAGTACGCATAGAAGCAAGCATTCATACACACGCATACGTGATTATCGTTACCTGTGTACGTGAGGCGATCTGCAGCGCTTTAAAAAGAAATTTTATAAAATAACTTGGCCAGCTTATTAGTGCAAGCAATAGGCTATTTTTCTTTGCCTCTAGCTTCCTCTACTTTACATGGGTCAAACCACGTAACCTAACAACTAGCCCTCTTGAGCTACCTTTCACATGCGGCAGACCCATGTTGCTTAACTGCACTAGAACAATATATTTTTTTGGATTGTTCGCCTGGCACTAGGTTGTTATATAAGTTTTATTCGAATCGAGGAGCGGTGCTCCACTACAGAAGATTTTCATCGATATGAATACGAAGACCTAAAATATGAGGGCGGACGACAATGGATATCGACTGGGATCGTCCGCTCTGAAAAAGACGAAGGCATCGAAACGCTGGCCGAATTAAAGTTATATGAAAACCTCGTGCAAGCTGAACAATCCAAAATATATATAGTGTATATTGATTGTTTACGCTGAGTTTAATTGGAAGTCGGTTTAGTAATGTACTAGGGCTTTTTATATTAGAAGATAAACGTATGTTTCTTTATCATATTTGTGTAGATTTGTTTTTAGAACTGTATAGATTATGCTGTAAATAACATTTGTATTAGTTTCATAGTAGACGGGGAACGTTTTATGTATTTCTGTCTTTTACCTAACCTTCCTGATTTTGTTTTCATATTATTACACGCTCAACTATCGAATTCAAAGTTAGGTTAGGCAGCGCTAGGTAAAAAAAGCAGCTGAGAGTAACGCAGAGCAAAGGCTTACGTGATGCAATGCGTAGTACGCGATCCCCCGGAAAGAGCAAATGTGGTTCGATCTGAACCCTGGTCCGAGTTTTCCGAATACCTGAGCATCGTTGTGGCTGT
Source organism: Angiostrongylus cantonensis (assembly GCA_009735665.1). Classification (NCBI taxonomy): domain Eukaryota; kingdom Metazoa; phylum Nematoda; class Chromadorea; order Rhabditida; family Metastrongylidae; genus Angiostrongylus; species Angiostrongylus cantonensis. The sequence goes on from MQTX01000066.1 coordinate 689,337, forward strand.
ATATCACATCATACTCTGCCGTGAAAAATCATAGTAGGCAGAAAATAAAAGGTTAAAGTTGATTTTAATGCCTTTTTTGCAAATATTTGCTATTTCTACGATATTTTTGAAAACTTTACCAGCACTATGAAACTCCACAATACAATCGGTCAAAAAAATACTGTTTGCTTCTAAATTGACTATGTTATTATGCACGTTTTCAGCATGGCAGAGAAATCTTCTGCATGTGTTTTTTGTTGGTCAACTCTGTGCTGTTTTGTGCCTTATATCGCTTTGCTTTTCTCAGACTCCATCTGTTGAAAAAGCTGCGTCTGTTATAACCACTGTATTCGCTGCATTTGCCGGTGGTTGTATAGCACTTTTTATTCTCTTTGTTTGTATCATGTGGATATGTACAATATTGCAGCTCTCATCTGTTGTGGCAGTAATGTTGCCTTCATTATATTTTCATACATGGTGGAATATCGGTTCTTACAAGTCTCCGTAAGCGGAATTTATGAAGTTTGTCTTGCAAATGCTGGATAACCATCCAAATCAGCCTCACCATTGTTCAATGGTTTCAGAAACATCGTGGATACTCATTCTACGTTGCTGTATGTGGTTCACTCCTCTACGTTGTTGCTTTCTTTTTTTCACTCACCTATACTATTCATGTCTTACGAAAGGATCGATACCTAGGTGGTAACGTAGACCTTGGACGAACAATGGTTGGTGAGATGTAGACAAAGCTGGACACCTTACTTCAGTATCTTCACTTTAATCACCTCAATTTTAGCATTCCTTTCATGGATACGACACATCACAGTTTTCGCAAGAAGATTACTTTGCTATGAGAGGACTTCCAGATGTTCCGAGCAAATTGCGCTAGTCACTTAATATGTGATTTTCAAGCTCTCATATCTGCAAGGGAGCTTATAGTTATTTCTTCTTTAAAAACTTCTGAAAGAACGTGTAGTGTTCCTAACAGCCTTGAAACATTTTAACACATTCGTAACGACTCTGTTTTTTTTCTTTTGAAAGTTAATTTATTTCTTCTTAATTTTTATAATCGATAATTTTTGGTTGCTAGAGTGCTTGGAAAACTGAGGACACACTTGTAGAGGAAGCGCTTTAAGGTTGTGTATATTTTTTCCTTGGAATTGGCTAGGTTTTATTTTTTTGGTAAGATTTTAAAACATTACCACTATAATAGAAGTTTTACGCAAACGAGGCGTCAGCGATAAATTATGGAAACCATCTTATTCTGCTGGACGAAATTGCTCTTGTTAAGCCTACTCAGTTTGAGAAAAAAAAACTCATCCAGCCTCCAGGAATACTGCTGTCACTACTTGGTACTGTTTGATAAGATATGTTAAATAGACTCCACGTTTATAATATATGGCTGTGTACCAAAAAATCCTTTAAAAAGAAGTCGTTTTCTATATTTTTAAGTGCAGAAAACAGGTCATCTCGAAACCATGCCCCTCCCACCGTAAAACCACTGTTGGATAAGCTATCGAATAATTTCAGAAGTGCAACTTTTTGCAAAGAACCTTTTTTGGGTCGGGAGAGACTGCTGAGGTGAAGTGATGGCGGAATGTCTCTACTTTAACGCTGGAGTTCCAACCACAACTTTTGTATGGTAAAATGATAAATCACTGAAGAGACTTTTTCAGAGGGTCTCGATTATCACAGAGCATGACCTGGTCAGTGAGATTCAGCACAGTGCCTTGTAAACACTTATCAATTTCTATTGCTTTTTTTATTTCGTATTTTCATGATCGGCAGCTTGCGATTTGATAGAGTTCTCGCAAAGAACTTTCAGTTCCTACTTACAGTGTAAAATTTTCACAAATCATGTGTAATTCACGGTGACAAGAGTGCTGAGATGTGAGCGAAGCTAAGAGCGTCAGTTCGTCTTCGAGCTCGGAAATCAAAGCGCATCTAACACGTGTTTTGGTCATATGTCAGCATTGTGGTTGTATTTTTTGTACTACATTTGTAATTTTTCTCTTAATCAATAATCTTCGGGTAGAATTTCATAGCAGCGGTAGGCAATAAGCAGCCATTTAAACACTTGTGTCTAGGAACAGCTCCCTCTGGTTGTGGCTTTCGATGACCAGCATTTTTGGTGAGTTGGGGAGACAGTCACTTAATTATCTTCCACAGAATAAATATGTCTGTGTTTTTATCTCTCCAATTCAGCATTGTTATGCCGCTCCAGCTCTGTTGGGTTAGCTATTGTCCTTTTTGAACTTGCCGTGGATAACTTCCTATGGAATTCTCTTCCTATTTTTCCTATAGCTGTTGCTAAAGTGGATCGTTCTCCGTAGTAAGTTATCAACCAAAGGAAAGGAAGGCTTATTGCTAGCTATCGGTTTAAGGATGTCTTCTTTCATTTAGGAAGTCGCATATGAGCTTCATCACCGCATGATGTGCCACATTTTCGTTTATTGAGTAATCGCTAGCAATGTGTACCAAAATTATGAAAATGTAGCTGTTTCAATAACTCGATTCTGTACTTTTACCACTATTGTGGGATATACTAGCAGATGACGACTCGACCTTTAAGCGACACGAGATATTCGCTGGTACATACGAACTTTCTATGCTTGTAAAATCTCCTGCATTTCCTGTTTATAATACCACTTAGTGGCTTAATGTTGCGTAACCTGTCTTGTCGGTCACATCTCGTATTGTCGACAAAAAAGAGAAGTTTGTTGAGAGAGTTCAAAATCTATTTTTTTTTATAATTCCCAGGACCGACTTTTGACTAATGTCAGTGTTGATCAACTACTTAGTGCCTTCTACTTGAACAGACACAAGGTTGTTAATACGTGATTTATTAAACAGTGATTGCCTCGGCAGTTTCGGTTCCTTCAGAGCCTAGAAAGGGCGAATTTATACGCAGTCTACTCAGCTGAACAATTTCGTGATCCAAAAAGAAAAGCTTAATACCGAAACTTCAGTCGCTACGAAAACGTCTTCTTTTAAACACTCGCCATTTTGTTCTTCATAAGTCTTCCAATTTTCCCAAGACCGACTTTCCAACAATCTTTGTAGTGATAGATAATCCACTTTTTTCAATGAGCTAATACGAGGTTGGTATTACAGAACGTATTAGCACAATAGGTGATGTTTCGGCGGCTTTCTTTTCTTCACAACCTGGAAAGATCAAATTGACATGCAGTCTACTTAGCCAATTCTTCATAACCTTGCCAGAAAATATTTAACCATAAATTTCCATTCGCATAATAAGCAGCTCCTTTTAAACACCCACCGTTTTATTAGTTGTAGATCTTTCAGTTAACTGGTGAACTGCAGCACTTCAGAGTATTACATGGGCGAGGATTGTGCCTGGGTCAGGTCATAGAATCAGCCTGAGGCTTGGCGCGAGGTGATTCATGTTGACGAGGCACTCCCTGCGGTTTGTTTTTGGACCTTTGGAATTAATAAAAAAAAAAACGTTTCAAGAGCGTCACACGCTCTTGTGTTCGATTCCTTTGCGAGGATAGTGACTTCTATTTTAAAACCTTCTCCGTTATGTTCCTGTTTCCTATGCGCCCCTCGCAGAGTGTTTAGTTTCAATTTAAATTTACCGTCTAGGTGGTCAAACACCTCCATAACCAAACAGAGAAAATGTTAAACCAAAATCTCAATCACATTGAACACAGAGTCTTTGCACACTCACCGCTTTCTATGAGTATGAATCACTTAATATGTTATGTGGAGACCATCCGAGCAGTCTTCACATGGAAACTTAATGTATCCACCCGATCAGAATAACAGTCTTATATACTGCCCAATATCACGCGTGATAATGAGGCATTACTCCCTGCGGTTCATTTTCGGGTTCCTGGAATTGATCCAAAGTGCCTCGAGAGTTTTACGCGCTTGTGTTCTCGATTCTTATTTTTTTTTTACATATTAAGTGGAAAACTCATTGAAAGCGGTGAGTGCGCAAAGACTCTGTGTTCAATGCGATTGAAATTTTGATTTAGCATTTTCTCTGTCTGGTTATGGAGATATTTGGCCATGTAGACTGCTCCCAACTTGATCTTTCCAGGCTCTGAGGAAGGCGAAATCCGCCGAAACGTCAGCTTGTACGTAAATAAAGAAATAAAATAACACCTCGTGTTTGCTGGACAGAAGTAAAAAGAATTATTTCATCAATGCCGAGGTTAATAGAAAGTCGGACGTGGGAGTTACCGTCTAGGTGTTCTTTTAAACACACGCAGAGTAGTTTACGCGTTTCGCCACTGTTCGTCCCTATAAAGTTTTCAAAAGATTAGCTACATCGTACCCAAACTCACGCAGTCACTATCTCTACCGTTGGGACACATTATACAGTTTTCCGTTATACATAGACGGTTGTATAGGGTGCTTGCGAACTAGGTGACGTCTCAAAGTTTCCGGGCAGTCTATCAATTTTGTCAAATTCTGTAGACTGGTACTTAAGCAACGTTTCATAGCTGCAGTAATTTCGTTAGAAGTAAAGGGCAGGATAAACGAGACCCTACTCTCGATAGAATTGTGATTCGGAGAAGTGGTTTTTCCTCTGCGACTGTCCTACAGTTTCGGAGGAATTCGAAGTTGCTATTTTTGTTGCACCAATTTCAAGGATTCTTCCTTCTGCTTTCTTCAGTTATTGTTTAAAATCAACCGGGTGGGTGAGAAATGAGTGGGTGAGAAATGTCCTTGGCTTAGATGAAGAAATTAACTCGAGACATTGGTCGAGCTCACGCGTGATCGTTCCTCGTGGCGGTTTAATTTTGGATTTTTCGAAATTATTCAAGTTGCTTCAACAGTTTTGCTCGCTCATGTTTTAGGCTCCTATGCTAGGATTGCGACTTTAATTGAAAATCTTCTTCAATATCTCTTGGTGTCCTATGCATGCCTAGTGGACAGTTTTCTTTGAATTTATAATAACTTTCTCATCTGTGCGTTCTTTTATAGGGACTCGGAGTGGTCCACCCATTTTGTCAACGTATTCATTTCCAGACGCTTTAGAAGAGATCAGTCACTATCAAAGCGCCTACAAATACCCTCTCAACTGTTAGGGCAAATTGTGCAGTGTTACGTTGTATTAAGATGGTCGTACGAGCGCTTGTGAATTAAATGACGATGTCCTTTTGTAGGCTTATCACGAATGTCCTAGACCGGCCCCTTTTAAAATTGTTTTGCAGCTGTGTTTGCTTCGTTTGAAACAAAGGTCTGGTTAAGCGAGACTCCGTTTTCGCTAAGCATATCGCTTTGGAGCGTGGTTTTTTCTCTAAACTACCCATGAAGGTGTTCATACGTAGCTGTTGGAAATGATTATTTGTCGCTTAAGTTTCAAAGGTTCTTAATTCTGCCTTACACATTGATGGGTATTTGAAACATGTTTCCCACCAGTGCCTTCTTTGTGTATGTGGGGTAGAAGAGAGGTAATGAGCCAGGATGATTTGTTACTTGCTTTTCAGTGATTTAGCCATTTTTGGATGAGTTCATTTGAAGGTTCAAAAATGAAAGCCAGTTTTATTTGAGTTCATCTTTAGTCATTTTAATATACACTTGTTGTTCGCCCAAGAATTCGAGAAAATTGGCCACCTCTTTTTGTGTAGATGACAATTTATTTATCAGAATAACAACGGATGAAGAAGGATGGCATTTATGACCAGAATTCAGGCTTCAATAATCCCTCGAATGCTCTAGTTGACCATTGCGCATGCTAAAGAATACATCAATGATTTTTCGTCCACACTTGTCGCTTCACACGACGCATCGTTCTCTACAACAAATTTTTTTTTCAATCAGCTCCTAAGTCTGAGTCATAAGCAGCTCTTAAAAATCTTTCTGGTCTGTGCACTGATCTACTATTTGTCCATTTATATCACTCTGCTTCTCAGCTAATGAAAGAAGTTGTGAAGCATTACCTCACACGATCACTCACTGTTGACATAATTAACGCCTTTATCTTTATCCCATTCACCTCCTTCAGTCTTCAATTGACAAAAAATATAGTAGGTCCTACGATATCCTTTTCTTCTCCAGCATCTTTGTGATTACTTCTAATGAGAGGTTGATTGCGATAAAATTTGCAGTAGTTATCTGCTGACATGGATCAAGCCTATAATATTCAATTGTCCTTGACTAGAGAAATTATTCAAAGCTGTGAAAAGGAAGACTTATTATTTGGAGCGAAGTCGATGGAATGGAGGTAGAGTTGTATGAAAAGGAGGAAGAGGAAACAAAAAGAAAAGATCGACAAAGGTCATTCAGATATCGTTTACATGTATGCGAAAGGAGGCATACCTTTCAACAGGCATATCGCAGCACATAATGAACTTTATAAAGGTAAATAAGAAGTGTCGGAATCCATTGACCTTCGCCACTACAATGTGCAAGTATCCTTCTTCTTTAAGAATTGGATTTTTCTTTTTGATGGCGTCAATTTTAAACACGAATAAGATGGAAACAACAGTATAGAGAAGCTCTTAATTTTTTTTTTTTTTTTAGAGCGATACCTTCTTCTAGTTAACCTAAATCGTCAAGAGTTTGTAGAAAACAGACATCATACCATGTCTAAGGCATACTTCATTTCCAAGTGTTATGACGAGTTTTCATTATCGTTTGGAATCTTCAGTAGTTGCAGTATTATACCTCTAGATGGAAAAGGTGTACTCACAAGTCTTACAAGCCTTCTAGCTGACAAAAATTCATCGTTTATTGACGAAAAAAGCAGCACCATGGTGTTTAAATGGCGAACGAGTTCTTTCCTGTTGCAATCACCATGAAATTAACGGTGCCGTCGAATGTGTTAATGTGTTTGCTCAAAGTTGCAAATTGCAGAATGTTTCCGGTCTCGTATAATTCATGTATCTCTCATATAATCGTCAGTGATCCTTAAAACTTACCCTACTAGCTACTTCTAAGGTCTTAGCACTTATTGTACTTGCCGTAAGCATGGATTGAAGGATTAAGAAGAAATTATGAAAATGGAACGACGTTGTTCGTTTCCGCTGTTGACAATCGAACATTTGATAGAATATGTATAAATATACAAAATTCGATTTGTTCTTATATCTTTCTATTTGAATGCCCTCTCCTTATTGAGTGATTTTCTTTGTTCTTTTAAATTATATTGTAACAGTCTTTCACTTACCTTAAGTGTCCATGGTAAGCAGCATAATGTGCCAGTTTCCTTGTGTAGATGCACGAATAATTCATTATTAATTGATCTGTCAGCTGTACATGTTCAACTACGAATGAAACTGTCTTTCCGAACACTTCACCTTGGATCTCTTACGTCGAGTCGTTTGTGGTGCTATACTTCTCATTGAAGCGTTCTTAAAATCCACATAAGCTGTAGTTTTCCTCGACATTACTGAAATCACTTGGCCATAATTGAGAACACTATGTTTTCTTATTCCTTTAACATTTTCCTATTAATGCTATTTTTATTTAACGTCTATTCATAGCACACTACTTTCCGCATATAGCAGAGCTGAAACCGATGCTGGAATCGCTCTCAAAGTTAGAAAAGTGCCAATTAGGGTCCAGCATTCTTGCTATCGTCTCGAATATACTTTTAGTGATCGGGACTCTTACTCCTGCTTGGCAGGTACGTCAGTATCTTTTTTTTTCCTATTCATTATTTACATCCTACCAATATTCCTCATTGCAAACAGAGTTGTATTCAAGAGACATAAGTCGTCCTGATAACAACACTATAAAAAAGGGAAAAGTAGGTGCTTAATTTCTATATATGTTCTTTTTTTTATTTTTAAGAGCAGCAGAAACACATCTAGTACCATGTGTTCTTATCGGAAGAAAGCAACGTATTTAGTAAGCGGAGTCTATGTCTTAAAGAAGTCTTTATACTCAAAACATTTCCAAAACTACAACCTATTATTGCTAAAATATCTAAATCACAATGATGTTTCTTTTACGGTGTTGCAAGGTAAATGAGTGTCGTGTCCAAAAGTTGTGAGAGGTGTCCTCTGTAAAACATCCGTAGTTTTTGGCACGAAGGCGCCCCGGATAGTCGGAGTCCCATTCCTCCCCCACGGCTATGTTGGTAGCGTGCTTCTCCAGGAAGTGCTCCATTTTTTTTCACAAAAGAGCGTGTGGTGAAGGTCTAGAAGCGTTCTAGTAGGGTTAACACGGAAGTTTGGAGAGAATGATACTCAGCTTTCACCCAATGTATTTTATGAAGAAGATAAAATCCTCAAGTAAGAGTTCCATCCACCCGTGATTTCGAGTGCCTTCCTTGATTAAGATTTGAAGGCAACGAATTTAATAACGGAAATTGTGAGACTTGCGTGATACGTGGAAAGGTTCATGTTCGAAAAATAATTAAGAGGCAAACGGCTATGCATATGTGACCAGGTCGCATCATTTGCCGAGAACCCTTTGATTTTTTTCTTATCATGTGTATTTATCGCACTTTCTAATGAAAATGGGAAAAATCAAGTACTAACTGAGTTCCAGATTCTTGTTATATGAAAATTTCCTGAAAAATTTACAAAAGTTTCCATACCAAGTAAGATTGCTTCCATTGCTTTGAATGCGATATGTGGTATATGATGGTATGCGAGAAAGTGTAGAATTTAAAAGTAGATGAAATGTTCTTCGTTTCTGTCCTAACTCTTTAATGACGATATTGTTATAGCATGGAAAATATTCACTAGTCCCAGCTTTGTGAGAGCACATTGCAAACCGTGTTAACGAACTCGTTCAAACAAAATTTCAACTTCTCAGGTTGCCGAGGATACAGATGTAAGCCGATATGTTCAGTCTGGCTTATGGCTTTATTGTCCAGGAGCTGCACAATGTTGGTATATCTTCAGTGACAACCTCATAAATTATTACGAAAAGGTAATAACATATGTCACCACTTCGCAACATGTGGTGAATGGAGTTATTCACTGTTCTCTAGACCTTTTAGTATCCAACCAATTTGTTAGAATAAAACAGAAGTCTTCGCCTAGTTTGCCCAGAATTTTTTCTTCACATTTAAACCTCTTTATACCTTATTATAGCCTGTTCGATTACACTCCGCAGCAGGCTTAGAAAGTGAACGGTGATAGCAAGGTGATTCACTTCGGATCGAAATGAACGTTCAAGGATATGTCTTGAGATATGTATGATTAGTCAACTTCAATGACCATTCTGCGCGACGAGCTCCAATTTCCGTGGTCGAACATATACGACTCAGAAAAGACAGTCGGCTTTGCTGAATATCACCATTTACATTAGCATGATGAACTACTACAAGCCGTGATGTAGTTAAAAATACCACGCTGTAACTATCCACGATGGATCGGTCCAAATAGGCATCTATAATTCTTTCCTGCTTTACCACATCGTCAGCATTTCGTAAGAAAGATCGTGACTGTAGAAAACAACTGGATTATTGCAGCTGCTCGTGGAAAAAAAGCCTTCTAGTCAGTTCTCGGCACCGAATAGCCACTAGCTTTAAGCAGAATGCTCGACTCCGCAAGAAGACGCCACGTGGGACTTTTCGCAGTTGTCACAAGGCAGTACCTCAAACTTGGGTAATTAAACCGTTTATATACATAAATGCAGCATCGATGCAACACTAACATCGACGGAGAACCACTGCCACACAAACAACGCAAGCTCAAGGCTATGAGGTGCTATACCTACTACTGAAGTGAGTATAACGAAGGTATAAAAGTATTGTAAACAATACTATTACAACATTAGTACTATGATAACAGCAACTTGAAAATAATGACGAGTAAGGGGATGCGAGTGATGGCGCCCACACTGGCGCGTATAGTGGCCAAGATGCCGATGGCTAGAACAACAGAAGAATGAGATGCAGACGAGCCGTGCACTATGCTAAGATAGAGATCTTATTTACAGCGGTCAAGTTTACTTTGACATTGATCGATGAGCAAGTTAGCAAGTTACCTAAGCTTCGATGGTGGAAGTGACTACGAACGAGATGAGACATCTGAGGAACACGGTCAGGCGGCTGGTCTTGGAAAACGATATGTCTGCAACGTGAAGTTTGAGCATCGATGGGTTGATGCCACCATTGCCTAAGATATCATGAGCCAGAAAGATAACGACTGAGAAATGATAAGCCTATAGCGGCTTAACAAATACGCAGCATATGTTGGCCAGCTGGCGGCCTTGTTCGCATGGCGTACCGTGTGGGAGGAATGGCACATGCCACCGATGGCGTTGCAGACACAACGCATCTGAGGATAGCCGCCGTTACTGACAACGCACCGGAGACCAATTGATAAACAATGAACATTGACACAAGGACGAGGATAAACTGGGCTGATGGGAAGCGTGGCGTAGTGACGGAGACGCTAAACTATTGTGCAATTCGCAACTGACATTTAATAATGATATGATAAAGTTAATGTACAATAATGATTAAGTGCAGTATGAATTAACAACTACGATAATCTACACTGGTGACACACGAGATCAATGCGGTACGTATCTAAAAGCGGACGAACCCTGACATGGGCGAACTCGAATAGTTCCGAGGCTATTTATATGCTTCTGAAGAAGACGGTATTTGGCACAGGTCCAGCTTCTTTACCGAAAACCTTCGTCGACTACCGTTTCCAAATCCTCTCAAACCAGAGGTCAGCTGACGGAAGCCTGCTCTTGCAAACATCCTCGTGCCCTTTTTGTTATTGTACGCGTAATGACTTTTGGACAGTAATAACAAACAACAAGTTCAGATTGTAAAAATAGGTCTCCATAACGAATTGTTTATTGCGATCGAAGTTCCATAGGATGGCATCAAAATATTTACGTACCACGACATTTGCTAGGCAACTTGAGAAACAGTGGATCCTTATTACAGAAATATGCAGTAATAGAAAGATAGAAATAGATATGGAAAGAAATAGGAGCTATTCTGGGAATAGTTGCTATATGGATCTCGTCTAAGCAATCTCATCTCTAAGTTATACTCCAAGTAAACCTTAAATGGATATATCCGAATTCGACGAGGATTCGCCTTCCAAACTTCCAAAATGGTTCATTCTTCCATATGACTGTTTAATGTTCAGCTTTCGAAACTGAAGATAAATCATCAAAAATTCGTGGGAACGTGGCATAATTCTTGATTATTCACAAAGTGTTTTATTTTCTTAAGACAGAAAAAGTTTAAAGATGTGTTACTGTAGCACAGAAAAGAACGGATGTTTGTTAGTATTGAAGTAGGGAGTAGAAAGCCTCAAAACTCGTAAGAACTACAAAATACGTTGACAAATGTCTTTCATGTGCTCTTCGTTTACCGTTCTTTTCTAATGGCTTGGCTGAGAAAGCTGTGAATCGTCACGTACATCTTTAGTTTTTTCGTAAAATCTATCTTCAATGCATGTTTTTTTAAATTTTTCGGTTTTCTTCTGTTTCTATGCGTCTATTCAGATTTTTTAAAGACATATCATTAGAGGAATTTGAAAGAGCTTACGATATTGGTTAAGTGCCAGGTAACCACATCCATGTTGAATCTATAATTCTGGAAAAAAAATGATGTCACATGAAGCAGCGACACTCGCTGCATTTTGGCTGATTGATAAGCTCGCATAAAGTTGTTACTAAAATTGAAATTGGAGAATGTTTACGTGTTGTTGATGTGATTATTTTAAGCGCTTAGCACGAGAAATATGAATGAAGAAAAAGTGATTATTCTTCTAAGAATGGATTTGAGTGCATAAACTTAATTTGCTTGCTTATAATTCACTTTTTCTAAGTCTTCAACTGTAGAGCAAAGATTTAAGGTTGACGTCTGTCGGTTTTTACTAATTGGAGACTGCAGAAAGAAGCTTCTTCGTACACCTTATTTTTTTGGTAAGGAATCTCGTTCATTTCTTCCCCATTTGTTCGCTTTTTAGAAAATTCTAAGATTTTAGAAGATTACAAATAGGCGACTCTGAGACTAACATAAAACATATGGAACAATAGCTTCCATTTTAATACATTTGATAATGTCATCTAAACGTGGAAAAATCGTATCTTTAGAACCATTAACGCCGGTACTGTTTAGAAAAAAGATTGTGCATTATTCTCCTAAGAGGTTATGTATGATATGAAACAAGAAGATGATATTGTTTTTGTTGCTCTGCTTCGGCTAAGTTTCACAATAGAAATCGGGCATTTTTAACCATATGCTATTTCGATAGTAAGTGCGAATGACTCAAGTTAGTATGCTATTTGTGAATTAGTCGTTGCAGAAAGTAAGAACAGAGGGGCTAGACTACGTTAGTGGTCCTTATTACCACCGTCGGGTATAATTACCTATGGTTGAAGATTTAACTCAATTTAATTAATTTTTATTTTAATTTAATGAAGTTTGCAAGTTTGTTTTAGGTTGGCATTATGCTGTACTAATTCTGAACATAGTGTCAATCGGTCTGATCTCACTTGCTACCGTTGCTGTTTTGTTATCGTACTTCAAATCGGAGCAACGTCGTATCGCTACCATAGCATATGACGGTCTCGTCTTCATAGCAGGTAAATATGTTTGGTAAAGAAGGAAGATAAATTTGCCATTTTCGATCCGTTCTGAGGTCTACCTTCACCTAGGTAATAGAAATAGATATGCGATTGGTAGTAGTGCGTGCACCAGCGCCAACACTTTCCTGCTTAAATCTTGACATGTGGACAGCCCTGGCCCTGGTACTCTGTTCTCATAATATCGTTGTCGATCCTTATATTTCCAGTGCTATGTCTCGGAATATCTTTAATGGTGTTTGTGATAAATGCCGAAATGCTTGAATCAAAGTATCTAATTGGCGTGAAGAACACATTTGAGGTATGAAAATGGTTTGCTCTACAGTTTTCTTCATATCAGTAGCACACTTGTCGCTCAAAGAGCTGTTTAATTTTTGAAAACAAAACACATTATTAAAAATATGGCTGAATAATTCTCAATGTTCTTGTTGAGCCAACACGACGTGTTACCTCATTCTTTATTGTAGTAAAGCTGACGTACCGGCAGTTTTACCGCCTTCAAGAATGCTTAACAACAAGAATATCGTGTACTACGAATTATTTGATCAATGCCGAGGCTCATAGAAAGTCGATTGTGAGAATGGCTACAAATTATTATTTAGCTCTTTCTACTCTCTACTTTTTCTCCCACGGCAGGATATTATGTGAAATGCAACGACATTGATGCTGGGATAACTGTAAAGCTCGTACCCAAGTCCAGTTCCAAACTGGCGATAACCTTTTTCGAGGACTCGCGTGCTACCCATTGCACCACCGAGGCCCTTGTTTTGCCTTTCTCTCAGCTTTTTTAGCCTAGTAGTGTTGTGAGCAATCATTCGTCAGCAGAAATGATCTGGTTAGCACAAATCGACTGATTTGGTATCGACAATCTGATCTCGACCGCAGCCTCCACTTGAATGGCTTCAATGCCGACTTGCACCTTCTAGATCATCCTCGTTGACACGTGGTTGATGGTCACACGGTTAGGTTAAAAAGCGGGCTGAGATGAAGGCAAAGCAAGGGCCTTGTGATGAGTGCAATGGGTACGCGTACATCCGGAAAGAGTAAACGAGGCTTTGAAGCTGGACTGCCGTCAGAGTCTGCTTATAGTTATGTATTAATTTTTTTACGTACTTTTGGAAGCCAATCATATCCATCCTCATTGAATTTAATTGCTGTGCTAGTTTCTAACAGATTCGTCAAAACGAAAAGCACTAACTTGACAGTTCACGTGAGGCTCAAAGTAGTTAGTTTCAATTCACTTTCGCTTTCGCTCTATTGTTTCTTTTGCGGCAAAGAGTCTGTTTTTCGCTATACTTTTTCTATTCTACTGATAAACTGTCCAGTGCAGACCTTGTCGAAGAATCGTAGGAAGATATTAATAAGATTCCTCGGTTAGCAAAAGTATCACAGATGAGGGGTACTAGAGTATTAGGTAGTTGTCACTGAGGACAATACTTGGTGTCTTGAGGAGGCGCTTTGAACAATATGCATTGGTTTTGATGCAGCCAGCAGTTGGAAGATAACTGTGCATTTTTCTAAGCTGCAGACAGCGGAATCTTGAAGGTACTGTGAATGGGCTAATGATTACATTCCATACAACGACAGACAAGAACTGTTATTTCACATACATGAGGCTTAAAAATAGAGGAAGAAAGAGACAACATTGTTACTACTACTCCATATTTACTTTATCATGTGAATTTTGTCGATTTAGTAGCGTAGTCTTGGTGTCGCAATTGCAAAGCCGAAATCAGTTTATTCAGAAACACTACGGATACTCTTTTTATCTCGTATGCTTAGCGCTATTATTGCTGGTATTTGCATCTTTGGGTGCTGTACTCATGACAACGTTCACTTTCTTCACTTCTGATGTTTCTTCCAATTTACAACGAAGTGGCCCTTTAAACACTAAAGAATATCATAATCAAATCTACCATGTGAGTTTTTCATCCATCATAAAAGATTTAATCAACATTAAGACTTCAGTAAAAGATTGTGAATAGCCTGATTACATTTCGATGGCTGAAACTCCCATTGAACACGCACCCATAAAAACGCTAGACCCGCCCAGTCTAGAAATATCTAGGAACTCGTCGATTTTTTTTATGGTGTGATTTATTAGTTGGATAGAAAGGCATTTTCGATTTTTTCAATGAAAACATACTTGGTATCCTTGTCGCTGTAGTGGCGCGCCTTTGTTTAATACCAGCTATTAACATGGAAGTAAGAAAGAGAAAGTGACAAACGGTCAAGTTTTAATTTCTGTTTATTAGTACATATACTACTGTACTGAGTGGAGAATGCTGTGTTCCATTTTTAAGATTAATACACCACACAACTCGAAACCAGACGTGTACATCCAGGATAGCATCAGCTTCTTAGATCCCGGCTTATCCAGATCAGCCACATCAGTATTGCAGGTTAGCTCAATTGTTGATCCATATGAACAGTTTTTTAATCAGAGAGGTAACCGAGTGTTAAACGCACCTGTTACCTCTTTTCCACTTTTATAATATTATTATAATTTTATAATTTATACCTTTATAATATTAAGGTCTTAAAGCAACCTAATATAAAGGAAAAGATATAAGGTATGCACAAGTTCACTACTACGATGTTACCAAATAATATTTCAGTGACCACAACTTAAGTCATGCAGAACTTCATTTCCCTCATATATCGGAAATCATCAGTGTTAAATATCTAAGGTTAACAAATTTGGATGATCTCCAGTGTTCTAAGCTTTCTTGAACGCTAAGCATCACTTTCTAAAAAAGATATCTCAAAATGCACAATCGTCAAATTCCAGCTACCATGTAATACAAGCACCCGATCGAGGACACCACGAGCATAATCTGTGTCGTTATCAACTGCACATCGGGATAAGACAGTGCACAACTGCACAATGTCTCCTTAATTTTCGCTTTTTTTTCACTGGAAGAACATCCGATTGAGATTAGGTGCAAGCTAGTAGAAGAACTTGAACATCATCAAATATCATCGAGGAGCACGTGCAGGCGCACCGTCTGACACATAAACGGCATTGTTCTACTCAGCTGTAGTGACTAATATGGGATAATGTACTGCAAACTAGTGTTGAGCACCGAGTGAGGCCGACATGAACACCGACGCAAATAAACTTTATCGACAGACTGTCACAGCAAGAAAAAGCACTAAGACGAGCTCGAGTTTGTTTCGTGCTTTATTAGAACGCTCGGAACAAATATTGTTTCTGTTTGTCAGTACCTGGAGACAGTCAGCTACGAAACATCTAGAATATCGCCCGTTGAATTGGACGTATGGTCTTGATCTTTTCAAACTCTAAGGACTCCCTTCACAGTTCACGGTAAGCACTGCAACCATTTCGACAACACCAACTAGTGGTTACACTGGCTTTGAAAAAAGCGCTCCGTTGTTTATTCGTTGTCCAAATAAGGTGCCCAATAAGGTGGGTTATAGTAGTATTCAATTATATCGTCGATTGAATCTAAGTGTTGATGATTTTTTAAAATTTTTTTTTATATGACCGGTCTTCACGTATACTGTGCAGATCCCAACACTTCTCAAATTCGATTTGTTTCCTGGCATTCATTATTCACGAAGATCTCCCAAATTTTATCCGTGGCTTCGAAGACTGCTTGAGAATTTTTATTTCATCTTGATCGTCGAAGAATGCTGGTCGAATCGATTCTCCCTAGAGTCCTGGGTTAGCTGGGCTGGAGCGTTCCCAGTTGGATTACAGAGAGTGATTCTTTCTCGGACAAGTCCAGTACCGATTTCCCGACCCCGGAGGAATTGGAGGCTTGGTAGGACCGGAGCGCAATCGAACTAGCACCGTGCTTGTGATAACCGACATCACTACCACTGCGCTATGCGTCCCATGTTAATGAAATAGTTTCGATGAATATATAAACATGAAGGCAATGTGTCGATCCCTGTTAAGAAATGTTGAAACGAATTTCTTTCAACGACTGCTTATAAGATAAAATGATCTTCATAATGAATTGTGAGCAAGAATTGGCAACTGTCAATGATTATCTTTTAGTCAACGCCACAGATAAGTTTGCAACATGGAGACTATATTACTCCAACTCGTTCTCCAAACGGTGAATTCCAACCAACAACACGTTATTTCTACAGCTACTAGGATACCGATAATATTCTACTTAAAATTGTTACCTGCCTCAATTCTTTGCAATCCTCTACTTGCCTTTAATTTTATCTAATTTTATTCTGTACATACACTAATGACAATAGGACTGCAAAAATGCCACAATGGTTGCCATATTTTGGTCTACAACTCTCCAATGAAGTGATTTGGTATGAGAAAAAGTCTTAATACAGGAAGATTTCTGTTCTTATCATTTTTTTTTATGAGGAATATGATTATCTAAGCAAAAAATCAGTGTAATCAGGGCAGAGGACCTCAAATGATACTCCACTATTTCAACTTCTTTCCATTTCCTTCCTACCGTATTCTCTTACCTAACGTTTAGAAGTTATGCTCTGATGACGAACCTACCTCAACTTACATCTTCTACTTACCGCTAGCATTTTATTCAAATATATGAATTATTCACTTTAATTGTTTCCCTTTAAGGGCAACGTACCTCCTATGCTCAATAATTATCATGTTTTGATCGGCTTACTGTCGAACATTGGCGTTGATGTCGTTCAAAAATTTGTCCTCACTGTAACACTTCGATATCCATCTTTGAACATCATTCATCTAATGAGCGATCTTATGTCGAGTTGTTCTAGGTGTAAAGTGTCAGTCGATCTTACCCATGTATTGCTGCCATTATTTTCCTATTTGTTTGTCCGAAAACTGGTTGGCTGTCCTTTAAAACTTTCACTTCTCATTTTGAATAAAGTTTTATACTTTTTGGTCCAAAGTGCACACCATTTATAGCGTAGATCTCACTTTGAAATTTTCACCAATACTCTTTACATTAAACTGCGTTGAATTTAGCTCACTGACACAAAATAGAACAAAACTATTTGTTATGCTAATAACAGGATTAGCATATTCTCGGTCATGCTTATTTCCATTGGTTGAATCATAAGGTCACGTCAATTTTCTCCCAGCCATTACTATGAATCACATCTGACACATATGGTCAACCTTGAATGCCTAGAAATAGCTATTGCCCCTTTCATAAACATCCAGCTCTGTGATTAAATTTTTCTACGTACTTCCTTCAGTAAGCTACATGTCCTTAATTTCTCTCCTATGAACTTTTCAATAAGTGTCTGCACGTTTTCAGCTATTGAGCATAATTCACACATTGGCACATTGGACATCAGTCATACACCACTTATCTTTTTATTCACTTACTTTGCTGCTGCCTTTATTTTAAGATTTTTGACACTGCTTTTGTAGCCATTCTATGACTTACTGAAAACAGATGAAAGCGATGGACCAGCAAAGCTTCACTGTATAGCTATCGCTCTACAGAAAACCGTGTTTTGGTTGGATCTAAGTAAGTTTGTTGCGCTTCAATGCCGGAATTCGCACCACGAGACTTTTTATCGTCATGATAGGATGGTAAATCAGTGAATAAACATGTTTGGAAAGCTTGCTCTGTACATGAGTCGATGCATTTTCAAAGTTTGTCCTTGTAAGCGTGCTCACAACTTTCATTTTCATAACGTCCATAACATTGTAAGCGCTAAGACGTGTAACACTCTAAGACATTTTACTCTGGAGTCTGGCTCTCACGTGGTTGGCAAACCAGAATTAGCGTGGTGACATCTACATTATTTCTTGATACAATCACTACAAAGTCTTCATTTTTTGACTGATAGCTGTCATCTTCCATCTTCAAGGACAACGATACCTGAGGGGGTAAATACATCTACTTCATCCATTTGAATGAAACTTGAATAGACTTGGGCCTTAGACTCAGGCATATGCACTTTCTGTATATCTTCACGAAGGATCCCCAATGCCATACTTGCGTCTCTTATGTGAGGTGGAATAAACAAATGACAATCCGCATTTCAAGGACACGATTCACTCTTTGATAGACACTTTTGGTAAGTATTTAAACTCTCAGTTTCTCTCCACAATCGCCCAGATAACTGATCTCGTATACGTCGTATCTTCCATCACGGATTGCATTACCCGCCAAATGAAAATCACTGAACAACTTTTCATAACTATTTCTTGGCATAATTTAGGAAACAGGATGATGGCACTTATAAGCAGTACCGTTGCTACGCCTTTTATCTCAGCCTAACGTTTCCCACTTTGGGGAACAGACCTATGATTATCTCTACCTCGTCAGTGACACTTCTCCCTTTCCAATTGCTATGATGAGTATAGCTATAGCTCTGTCGTTCTCTTTTTTACAGCAATTGCTAGGTTGCCATTCAGCATACCCTTTTCCTTACAAATATGGCACATGCAACACAACGGTAGCTGACGGTTCGGCAGTATCGCCTTTTTCTGAGCTCGGAAGGGTATACTAATGTGTAATTTACTGGGTCAAACGCTTCAACAGCGCAAACTGAATGATGAAAATCTGAACAATAATTACACGATCACCGGCTTTTCGAAAAACCCACTGTTTTTTTCCTGCCTTCCATCGAGGAAGAACAGCCACTTAGAGTCAGTCGCATATTGTTGATTACTGCATCATCCCATATCAAAAATCAATTCTGAGATACGGGGCTAGATCATGTGTTATCTCAGATCATTCTTCCCTACGATTTATTCGGAGATTCTTGGACTTTATCCAAAAAGCCCCGAGAAATTTGCGCGCTGGTGTATTAGTCTCCCGTGCCAGGTTAGCGACTTTTACATCAAAATCGTCACTGCTTTTGTATCCTATCCTAAGCCACCCTAGTGGCTTTATGCGGACACATAATGGTCTGCCCTTTTCGCTGATATATTCGTCTTCGCGAGCACTATAAGAAATCAGGTACATCGTACTTGAACTCATACAGTCATCGTCCCCTGCCGTAAGAGCAAATTACACAATTTGATGTTTCACATAGACGGTCACACAGGAAGTTATGAAGTAACTGACGACGTAGAGTATCCGGTTGTATAAACAGGATAAACGGGATCTTCGCACAGGAATCAAGAACACAAGCGCGCAAAACTCTCGAGGCGTTTTGGATTAATTCCAGAAATGCGAAAATAAACCGTAGGGAAGAATGCCTCGTTATCACGAGTGATACTGGGCAGTATATATACTACACTGATGTGGAAGCACATTACGCTTCCATGTGAATTCTGTGCGGTTGATCTCCACGCGACGTACGCAGTGGAAGACTCATAGAAAGCGGAAAGTGTGCAAAGAAGCTATTCTGTGTTCAATGTAATTGAAATTTTAGTTTAGCGTTATCTCTATTTGGTTATGGAGGTGTTTGGCCGGATAGATTGTCAACTTGGCCTTTCCAAGCTCTGAGGAAGTCGAAATCCACCGAAGCGTCAGCATATTCGCGACTAAAGAATAAAATAACACCTCGCGTTTGCTCAACAAGAATACGAAGGAACGAGATTTTGTTTCGGGCAAATCCTCCATTTTGGGGGGTCGCTCTCCTTCTAAACTATCTCGTGGGGTTACTATTTCGTAGCCATTGGAGATAGCTATTTCCCAAACTAAGTTACGCGATTCTTCTTTTAGTTATCTACATATGCATACAGTGGCGGCTGTTCGAAACATGATTCTCACAAGCGCCTCTTTGTGCTGTGTGAAGGGTGGGAAGAAAGCAAATGAACGAGGATGTTCTTGCAACTTGGCTTTTGGTACCGCTTTGCCATGTAATCGCATTGGACGTTAAGAAACGGAAGCTAGTTTTTCCTCTGTTTCTCCCTGGTGGACTTAATGTACTCAAACTGCTGGTTCAATAATTCGAAGCATTTGTCCATCTCCTCTTGCGTAGAGAAGATAATAAAACAATCATCTATGTATTTGCAGTAGAGTAAATTAAGTTCATCCGGAAGAAACCGAGAAAAAACTGCCTTCCGTTTCTAAACGTTCAAATAAACCTATCAAGTAGCGATTACATGACAAAGTGCTACTAAAAGCCAAGTGACAAAAACATCCTCGTTCATTTCCTTTCTTCCCACCCTTCACACACAAAGAGGCGCTGGTAAGAAACACGTTTCGAACAACCACCTCTGTGTGTACAGATTGGGAACTAAAAGAAGAATTGCACAACTAAGCACGGGAAATAGCCACCTCCAATGGCTTCGAAATAGTGACCCCACGAGATAGTTTATATGAAGAGCGACGCTCCAAAACGAAGGGTTTGGCCGAAACAAAATCCCGTTTATACAACCATATACTCTAATTCGTCAATTTGTTCGTAATCGCTTGTGTGACCGTCTGTGTGAAATGCCAAATTGCATAATTTGCCTTTATGGTAGGGACGGTGACTGTATGAGTTCAGGTACGATATACCTGATTTCTTATAGTGCTTGCGAAGACGAATATATCAAACAAAAAGGCAGACCATTATGTGTCTGCACAAAAGAACACCTAGATGGCAAACGGAAATCAAAACAAGGCACGCATCGGATACAAAAACATAGCAGTGAAGATTCTGATGTAAAAGTCGCTACGCGCTAATTTTTCGAAGCTTGGATAAATTCCAAAAATCGCAGAATGAATGGAAGGAAAGAATGTCTTAAGATAACTCCTGGCCCCATATCTCTTAACTGATTTTTGATATAAAGTGGTGCAGTAATCAACCATATGCGACTCTAAGCGGCTGTTCTTCTTCGATGGAAGCCAGGCAAAAAACAGTGGGCTTTTCGAGAAGCCAGTGATCGTGTAATTATTGCCCAGATTTTCACTTTGCTGTCTGCAATGCTGAAGCATTTGACCCAGTAAATTACATATTAGTGTACACTTCCAGGCTCTGAAAAAGGCGATACTACCGAAGCGTCAGCTACCGTTGTATTGTATGTGTTATATTTGTGGGAAAGTAAAGGCGTGCTGAATAACATCCTCGCAATTGCTGTAAAAAAAAAGAGAACGATCGATTTATAATTCAGTGAAGAGGTCAATAGAAAGTCGATCTTGGGAACTATAGCTATAACCATTCTTCGAAACACATACATGAATTCTCAAAGGTTGACGGCAATGCGGATGGCTCGTGGAACGTAGTAATACCCAGTAATTAGAAAGATACAACTAAAGCGATGTGCTAACCTTTGAAAAAGATTTGATAGAGATTTGGAACTACCTTGCCGCTTATGTTGCATATTTCTGTGTTCCTTGCACCCGCCCAATCCACATTTTACTTATGATTCATCACATTCGTTGAAAGTTAAGTAACAATCAGTCAACCGTCAAAAATTAACTTGAAATCAAGATAATGGATGGTGCTGGTTTTCTATATCTTCCAGTTTTTCAATAACAACAGGAATTGAGGAGTTCTTTATTAGGAAGGCACAAAAGGACCTTTTTTCTTTCATTCTAATAATACACATAGTGGAACATCGAAGGGACTTCGCCGTCTACAGGTACCAGCGAAAGTTGAAATCCCAAGACGTGAAGTACAATCTGGAACCTCCTATGCTCTTTGTCGAATAGTCTGAAAAAGTAAATCGGAAAAAGAATGCGAAAGTGTTGATAATGAAGTCAGAACTGAGCCGTCAAGCAATCTCCTATCTTACAAACACTGAATCTCTAAACAGAGTCAATCTGGAGTCGACTGGTATTTTCTGCTCCGGTGTACGAGACTTGCACGTTCCTAATAAGTATTCATGGTCAACATTTGGGAGCTGGATGTCAACGAGATGAACAGATATAGAGGACACATAAATGTATTTTAGTAGCCAGCAATTGCTAAGGCGAGGACAAAGTTCATCAATCCGTGCCCTAGGGTGGAAACTATCTTACTGCTGAACTGACAGACTATTACGAGAGGCAGATTAGAAAGCATGTTGGTCAATCTCCACTTTAAAGACAACGCAATATGTCATTTCTCACTTACTCACAGTATCTGCACTTGCGATAGGAATTTTGGAAATCTAAGCCTTATTTCAAAAATTTTCGAAAATTCTAGTTCTAGACGACTTTAAAAACGAAAGCCGACTTCGCGGAAATCATACCTACCTTCCAAGCAGGACTGCAAAATCTCATCTACATATCAGTGGAGTTCTCAACACTTCAACTATTCCAGTAAAGAAAAATTATCTGTAGTCATCAAAAAATTAGAACGGTTATAAATGTGTTAAAACACAACGGGCAAACTGGTTTATCGTCATGGTTAATACTAATACAACTTGTAATTATCCTGATTACACCTATGATTTCAGACTTTTGTCCCAGGTAGCAGCTACCGATGCTGATCAATAGATTCCATTATTTTCTTCCGAAAATTTGTCCGAGCGAGTTCCTGCCTATAAGTTATTGTTGCGATTAGTTCACATAGTTTCACACCGATTTTCATGATACTGTAAAGACGATCAATAACACACTCCTTTCTGACAGTGATTCTAAGGACTAGGGCAATCGTTGTTCGGTAAGAACAGGTCATTATTTTTTTTTACATTTCATGAGGTAACTGCGCACTCCCACAAAGAATAAGGATATTTTCATGGTCGATGAAGTCATCCCACAAATAATTATATGCTGCGGAATTGCTCAACTAAAAATAAATACCAAGTTCCTAATCTTAAACTACATTCATACAAAACCTGCCACATCTACCACAAGAAGTCGTATAAGCATATAGATAGAAAGGCAAAGCATATGAATAATTGGCGACAATTGAAGCAAACAACCCATAGAAGCACAATTTCGAAAAAATACTTCTGGGGTACGTGAACTCTGACGAAAACTACCTTGTTTTTTTACCAGCAAGCCTCGTTTTAACAGATTCCCCAACAACTTTCTTCGACTTCGCCATACGTTCGACATTACACTTCGCCTATAAACAGCGACATATAAAATTTAATGAAAATCACAATCATCAGAAAAAACACATAGTTAGCAAACCTTTATCTGCGTAACTGTTCGCTCAGGAAAAACAGTCTCCAAATCCCTAGTGTTAAGTGGGCATGTAGCCTTTAAATTTGTATAGTCGAGCTGAAAATTCGTTGTTATTATCGGATGTTAACATGCACAATACAAATGCAAATGACTAATGAGTACATACGAGTTCCATTTGAATCGTTATGAAGTATTGTACTCAAAAGTGGCCTAGTCAACAGGAAGATTACATAGGATAAGCAGAGCTACTCAAAAACACCTACATGTAGCTTCATCTACTCAGTGAATTCTACCATATACATATGACAGTCTATATTGATTTCCACAATTTACGCATAAACAGTGGCAAAAAAAACCGTTATTGACCTGCCCGTAACATCACTAAATCTGAAGCTAAATCCAGATTGATTTGCAGTTAATCTAACCACCTATTTACTAACTGGTCGGTTCTCTAGAAATTTTGTTGCAATGAGTGCATCACAAAAACAGATCCAACTAAAAACTGAACAACTTCCTTTACTGTTATAATGACATTCTCTTAGACCATCCACGAAAAATACTTTTTAAAACAAAATCGAAGATCTTACGCTCTCGTACGCCCAAGTTTCACAAGGATGAAAACAACTCTTGAAAGAAACTCCAATTTTCGTCAAACTACACAGTATTTCAGTCCCTGGAAAAATTCCTAACTGTGCAGGTCGCCGCAAAAATAATGGCCGTTTTCGCCATCTTAAAACTTATAAGTGAATATTACTTGACACTTGATACTTCAACGGCCCTTCCTCACTGGTTGCGCGGACCCTAGCATAACCTCCATTTTTCAAAGATTTGCTGGTCAAGTCATTGGTGTTCCTTGGAATTCCGAGGTCAGCCTGGCCAAAGTCTGCCCCAGGTCTTCACCAACACAGCAGTCGCAGCCCTTGTGGATCAGAGAGAGCTTTACCACCATGCGACTTTGTAATGCTTTCAAGTTATGATAATCGCATAGCTTTGTCTCATGAATTCAAATATTATCATACTGCTACGAAAAAAATTCCATCCAACACATGGAGCTTGGAAGGCTTTTCGTACACAAAATGCACCCATGGTGCTTAAGATTTCGAAGCGGAAAACGTTGTGGGCACGTGTAAGCAGTTGAAGACGAAAGCGATCGAAGATGTTTTTCCAAAAACAACTCAAGAACTTGTATACAGACTCAAGATTTAAAGCGGAGTAATGCTTTTGATGATCAATTTCTATTTCAACTCATATGTATAATCAGTCTATTTCCTTACACAGATAAGTTAACACGTTATAAAATTCTTATTCCGCTAACGTTTTGGCGCCATCGGCTTCATCAAAGCAACCTTAATTAGAAATGACTGTTTGTCACACACCACACTTCGAGTGGTACTTCACTGCACTGGACTCGACTAGATGCGACTGTGAAGAACCACATCGCAAGAATGAGCGGCTGTGGACAATGGACTTAAATCATTCGGTTATAAAGAAGACAAAGGCCGAAACGATAGGCGAACAAGTAATTTAGAACAACCTCATTTAAGCTCATCAATATAAAATATTCACGATTCAAAGCAAGACCCAACAATCGTTCGTTGTCATGAAGACAACGAAGGAATTAAAAACATGATAAATGTTAGCCACATGACTTCAACGAGCAGCAATGACATCGCTGCCGCAGAATCATTATGCGCTTCTCTACAGAAGTAAAACGACTCACTTCTTAAGCCTCAACTATGGTCGAAGAAGTCCAACAGGAAAGTTGGAATGAGATAAGGCTGCTTAACTTTTCCTATAGGCGAATTTCTATCAAAACATGCTTACGACGACTTTTTGATTTTCAAAAGATACGGTCATTCAATAAAAACGGTTTCAATCTTTGCAAAAAGATCGCAACAGAAATTTACTTTCACGACATGATAATCCGCAAAAATTACAGTACATGTATCCAAAACTGATCAAAAAGAAAGCTTATCCCATTCCTTTTACATTACAAAGTTGATTTGGTTGGGCTACAAAACCTTTCCTCATTTATTTTACTGATCGGATTTCTCTCTAACTAAAAACCACTTTTCAAGTATGTTGACAACTAGGGTACAAAAACACCTTCAGCAAACAAAATGCTGTTAAAAATGTTTAAGACGAATCCAGAATTCCCAGCTAATGAAACAAACAAACTGCATCTTACAAGAAAAATGAGAAGACTTAATCGGTTCTTTCACGGCTAATGAAGTTTTGTTTGAGTTGAGTTGCTGCACTTCAAAATCGGCTACTATTTGCGCACTAACCTGTGGAACAAAAAGCTGTTTTCGAACATTTCGATGAACCAAGCAAAATAAAACGAATCAACTCACATAGTCATTTTCCAATTGTGCAAGCTTATCGAGTGCATTGCGAACCATCTAGAACAAATTACCTAGATTTGCATTCAGTCGAAGAAACAAAGAAAATCCAAGAAAAAAAAAATTCCTTTGCCCTCTGATGTAAATCATTTCTTGGCTCTCCCTCAACTTAAGTGACTCTATATAAAAGGGGTTCTATTTGACGAATAAACCAACTAATCTGTTACTCTATCATTTTTCTCACACAGATCAGTTGCCACAACGACGACTACCAAAATTATTTCATCAGTGACATCAAAGGGAAACAAACCCTTGAAACGGTGTATAGTCATTTTCTTTCAAATAATCTTCAAAACGGCGTCAAATCCCTCCCTTCCCATTCCGCTTTTCCTCCATTATACACTTCCTATTATGAAATATCAAGCAGCATGTGTGGCGCAGGGGTTAGAAGTGCCCTGCAATACACACACAATCGAGCTTTAGTTCGATCTCTCCCGCCGCCTAGCTCATTAAAGTTCCCAATCCTCTGAGATAAGCAAATCGGTGCCAGATTTGTAAAGGCGGATAGCGAAGCGAATTGATAGTGTAATAGTTCACCGAAAGGTAATTGTATAGATCAGATATGCTTTCATCCATCTCTAACGATGCTTAATGAATATGCAAGGCGTATCTCTAAGGGATTAATCAATGATGAATGCTTTATTCGTTTACCTTTCACGCAAAGGAGTAACCGGAACTGTAAAGCCGTTTAAAAAAAGAATTAAGCTTTTCGCGTTGATCAGCACCTGAGGAATACGCTATGCACCCGACCTCATCAAGCATTGTACAATTTTTTAAATGTGGACAAAAGAATCAGTGAAGTCGTTAATAGCAATAGAGAGATAACTAACCCCATCATAAGGAGCTCGTGCAAGTGATTTGGCAAAATATCGAGTCGCAATATTTGTTTCTCCAAGGCACGCATATGACATGGCCATAGAGGCCATGGAATGCCAATCCAGAGGATTCATTAGTAGTGCTTTACTGCAATCAAACTGTTGCTATAATGACACTCACAAAGGGCACAATATGTGATGATGGTAAGGATAAAGCTCTCGGCGTTGATCAATCTCTGAGGGATGCGCCATGCATTCGACTTCATTAAGTATCGTTGGAGGTGACTGAATGCATATCTGGCCTTTACAATGACTCGCGGTGGCCTGCCGATGTATCGAGCCAGTGCTGCTATCCTCCCAGACAAGTCTGGTACCAATTTGCCGACCCCGGAGGGATGAAAGGCTTGGTGGGCCATGGGCGCATTCCACGTGAGCGTCGCAGTGGCGCCTCCAACCACTGCGTCACACGCGCCCTTATGTGATGATGGAAAGGGTGGATACTGAGATGTGTAAATCACAATCATGTTCAAGACCTGTAATTTTAAAGTGGAAAACTGGGGTGAATATTAGATTGTTCAGAAAAAAAGGACTGATTTAAAATATTTATTGTTCTAAGGCATTTTGCTTTTTCTAACCACGCTTATGTATTTTGTCACAAGTTAAATTTTCTTTTACCAATTTCGAACTTTACAATTTTAGATGTCAAAAACGAATTTTCTCTTTTATGAGTTTAAACTCGGTCGCAGTGCAGCAGAGACGGCTCGAAACATTAACGAAATTTGGGGTGAAAGTAGTTTTGGTGAATCAATAATGCGAACATGGCTCCGGAAATTACGATCTGGTGATTTCGAGCTCTACGATGAAGACGGCCGCGGACATCCCAATAAACATGACGAAGACGAAATGAAGGCACTAGTGGAAGTAAACGGGAAGCAAACGCACCAATAACTGTTCGAGACCCTGCAGAACAGTTTAGCGTAAGCACAATGACAATTTCCACCCATTTGAATCGCATAGAAAAGAGAAAAAACCCGACAAGTGTGTGCTGCATGAATTAAACAATAAAGAAAAACCACCGCTTTGAAAAGTCGTCTGCTCTTATCCTGCGTAACAAAACGACCCTTTCCTTGACCGAATTGTGACGTGCGACGACAACTGGATTCTGCACGACAACCGGCAACCTTCAGCTCAACGGTTGAATTGTGATCAGGATCCTCAGCACTTCGTGAAGCCGAAATTGCACCAAAAAAGGTTATGGTGACTGTTTGGTGGCCCACAGCCAAGCTGATCACAGTTTTTCGAAATCGTACGAATCAATTACGGAAGAGAAGTATTGTCAGCAAATCGAAGAAATGCACCGTAAACTACAACAACAACGAGGGGCATTAATCAACATGAAAGGACCTATCCTTTTTCACGACAACGCTCGGCCTCACGGAACCAGCGCTGCAGAAATTGGACGAGTTGGGCTACGCAACTTTGCCTCATCCGCCATATTCAGCATGCCTCTCGCCTAGCGACTATCAATGCTTTAAGAACCTTGACAACTTCCTGTGCAAGAGATGCTTCCCCAACCACGATGCCGCAAAAAATGCCTTCAACGAATTCATTGCCTCCAGAACTTCAGATATTTTGCAACTGGAACAAAATAAACTTGTTTCTCGTTGACAAAAATGTGTAGATTCAAATGGTTTATATTATGAATAATAAAGTTTTGAACGGAGCAATTTATAACATCTTAAATAATAAAGTTAAAAACGCTCATTGACTTCTAAACAACCTAATAAATGCCCTTGTACGAAATACATTTATGCTTCTCTAACTCCTTTCACTCTGTTCAACTGAACAAAATTTGAGATATACATCCCAAAGGAGGAGATCGCTAAAAAATTCCAAAATGACAAAAGTAGCAAAGGCTCGAAAACTCTTGTGGTATAAATTAGAGTAGCATCACCCACAGATTCACGATATTCCTCAAAACATTCTCCTAAAAGAGCCGCAATCAAAGCTGAAAGTCAGCAACTCATTTCTCCGACTGTTAAACATTTACAAAGAAAACAGGAAATAGCAAAGAATTATAAATGTGAAAGCTCTGCCTTAGAAGTTACGAGTTTACAAATCCATTTTTAGACTTTAACATGCTCACATGTAGTACCGTAGCTGTGCGATAAAAAAAAACCGACTTATGGAAAGCTATCGACTCCTTGTATTTGCCCAGCCTTCGGCTCACATGGCCAAGACTTGATAACAAGGGCTGCCAGAAAC
This sequence comes from Angiostrongylus cantonensis, assembly GCA_009735665.1. Taxonomy (NCBI): domain Eukaryota; kingdom Metazoa; phylum Nematoda; class Chromadorea; order Rhabditida; family Metastrongylidae; genus Angiostrongylus; species Angiostrongylus cantonensis. Next base: position 718,233 of record MQTX01000066.1, read on the forward strand.
GATCGATTTGCCTTAGTTAATAGAATTAAAAAAGATTTAAAAATCAAAACTAGAACAATGGGTAAAAATAAAGAGTAAAAAGCGTACTTGCTCATAATTAAGAAGGGGTTAGCATATTCCAATCCCACTTCTTTTCCAACAACTGCCAGTAGCGCGTTATGAAAAAACTGCTCAGCTGCTGAAAATAATTATTTGCGCACAACGCATAACATAAAAGTTCCTCGCCTCTTTAGCGAAATAATATTATACACATATACGAAAACAAGACTAAAACGGACAGACCCGCATCCTAACGCATGTAGATGCTTGAAAACGCTTCAAAACCTTTGATGATCATAGTGGTAGCAAGCAATGTTGGTAAAAAAAAACCGTAGTCAAACAAAAGTCTTCAACTTATTACTGAGAAATGTCCGCTTACCATTTTGTAGCTATTTTGACCACATCACTGTAAACATAGCAATGAGGACTAAAATAGTGGTACTTACTGCGGAATTTACTATATCGATAGTAATACGATCCACGTTCATGCATTACAATTGGATCACACGATTTAAGACAGGACGCTTCACGGAGGAAGTCCTCTGCCATCCTTACACCAACTCTGCAATATTGCATTCCTATGTACATTTTAGGCTCATAGTGCCAGGGCAAAATACGGGCAGCCTGAAAGATTCGAGTTGACGAAAAGAAAAACAAGCAGTATTCGTCAACATTACCCGATAATAGCAATTCAGCGCTTGTTCATTTTCACATTCGGTCGCTAAAATATGACCATACGCTATCCACGCCTCTCCAAAAGCTCGTCTCATAAGAGCAGCTTTATCTATAATCCTAGCGATTGTATAAAACCGTTTGACAAGCAATACGATACCTCACTTATAAAATTCTTGGCCGCAGCTATGTTATTGCATGTGAAATAGTAGACAGCAACTACGTACCTAAATAACGCCAAACATCATCGTGCATGAATTAAATACTTCTTCAAGCAACCAGGAAATCACCTACCAACTGTAATGATGATCGGGGAAGGAGAGCACAAGTTCATGAGCTAACAAAAACAGTCTTTTCCAATCTTGAAAGTAATGCAGACAGTTAGCATGCAAAAGAACACAGTCCTTGAAGAAATCGACAATAACATCAATAGACAAATCAAGAATAAATTTGAACACCTACAATATAAGCGCGTGGAAAAACGAACCATATACAAACCATGTTCTTCCATTATCGTGGTGGTAGCAGCCAAGGCTCTAGCAACATCACCATTTATATATAACCTGTGAGCTAATTCTGTCCTTTGTCGTGGGTCGCGTGGATCCCTTGTTTTCGCTACTTTCTCCATCTCAAATAGCACAAACAAAACTTTGTGTGCTATAATTTTGTTAATGAGAATACTGATATCTCTCAATGGTTTATTACCCGCGACGCATACGAAATGTTCGCTGGTGCCAAAATGCTGTACAACAAAGCGTTTGTCTCCGGGATCATCAGCTGAGTTTAGAAAGATTTGGATAATTCCATCGGGAAGTAACCCCTCTCGCAAGGTACCAAATCACCAACCAGTGAATACTTAGAATCACCTAGTATTAGACATAGGAAGAATTCAACATAGCTTTGTCAAGATTAGTTGAAAACTTCAAAATCAGCAGTATACAGTTTAAATGGAAAATGTGTTACGCCTTGCATGTCAAAAGAAGCAATTTTATTTCTTATTTTACACTCCGCACATTCCACAATCTTAAGAAAAATGCTTCATCAATAATACAAACTTTTTCAGTCAATCTGAAGAGTGCTTCGAAACTTCTAGAATAATATACGGAACAAGTACGATACGAAAGTGATCTTTTCCGCTTTCCTTCTATATATCAAGGACTCTCACCTCCTATATTCGAAATATTATAACCAAGTGGTAGTTTTTTGAAAGACGTTCTCAACTCATACGCGGCTGAAGCAATTTCGGAACTCACCAATCTGTAGCAAGGATCACTACCTGTAGTTGGGACTAGTCTGTATTTCTTCAGCAACTGCTCAGCCACTAAGCAATGGCGGTCCTATAAATATAGGAATTAAAAACGACCAATATTGTAGGAATCGTGAATATGATTTATGACTTCGAACTACGACCACCTGCAAAAACGCAGCCGTCAAGCATCGAGTAGCAAAGTCTCGATTTTCCAGTAAGATATATGTGCGGCCGTAAACCACCATTAATGCAGAAAACAACTAAACTGATCAAACAGCTTCGCAAATTGAAATGGAATCAGAAGAAATTAGGTCAGTATGGAATTGGCAAATAAAAACAGAAGCTCACGGATATTTGACAAAAGCAACTGATTAGATTATTAAATAATCAATAAATAGGCATAAACAACCACCTTTAACGAAACTACCATCTTATTTAACTGCATTACATCAATCACTGTTATATCCGTGCTCAATGAATCCAAGTAGTCTTCCAGCCCACAATGCACATCAGGGTACCGAACTGGTAGACCATCAGATGGCATCTGTATGTGACATCCAGGAATTCAGGCAATCAACAACATAACGTAGCTAATGTGGCAAAATTACCAGGTTTCCGATTGGTAATTGTACTATCACTGAGAACATCCGAAGATGGTACAACGCATTTATATAGTAATAAGCAAACACAAGGTGTTTCTTAACAAGGTGGCGACTCAGTATGAGCTCAGAAATGCGCTTGTATTGTTGAACAACAGTGAGGTCCTGCAATAATCGACGGAACTAGGTAGCAAAGTTCTGACTATTTCAAATTTGGAACAGATGTTAATAAGATAATTCATAACTATAATACTTCTCCAAACAACATTGGTGAGAAAAACAGTATTCTTTTGCGTCGTCCAAATACCCAAGTGTCAAAGCATGTAGTATAAACACAGGAAAATAGTCGAACATGAAAGATTAAGAAAGGGTCAAATGCGGGTAAAATAGCAACACATGGTCTACCATCAGGGAGCTCACGATCTATTTATTAACCAATTATACAGAAAGATTTTTTTCTTCAAGGACCTACAACCGTCTACAAGATCTATAAGTGAACAGTACGAAATTGAACAAATACCAAGAGTGACCAACAACTATTTGCAATACGTAGAGGTTCATTTAAAAAACGACCATCGCTTTTGTGGCGGTGCAATGGCTTTTATACACTCCGAACACTTCCTTGAAGCTACATTCAAGGAAAACGAAGAACCCCGATGTGGGTATGTCTACGGCCGGGATCTTATTCGTCACTTCGGTTGTGAGAAAAAAAGTTCACATGACTAGTAAGCATATTGGAAGTTTTGCGGCTGCCTCCAACAATTAAGATGCATCTATACATCACGACAGCCCAACAAACAACCCGTAACTATAGTTCCCGAAAAAAGTTGAAATATATGTATGAAAAGTAGTTAATATGAAAACTGTGGTGATCCACGTCACTGGAAAGAACGAAACTGTTAGGACAGATCTAGTGGGCAAAAAGTAAGAATACTTTACTGATGCTTGTTTACATCATTCTATGAAACGATGTAACTGATACTACAGTTGATATTACTAGCCCTTACTTGTTATAAAGGACAAAGGATAAAGCTCTCGGCGTTGATCAATCCCTGAGGAATGCGCCATGCATTCGACTTCATTAAGCATCGTTCGGAGATTATTGAATGCATATCTGCCCTTGCGGTGGCCTACCGGTGTATCCAGCCAATGCTGCTATCCTCCCAGACAAGTCTGGTACCAATTTGCGACTCCGGAAGGATGGGAAGCTTGGTGGGCCATGGGCGCTGGAATCGATTCCACATGTGTATTGCAGGGGGCATCCGACCACTACGCCACACGCGCCCACAGATCCAACAATACTTAAAGTCAAAGATGCCCATTTCTAACACTTAAACACAGATTAGAAATGAAAATAAAGCTTAGAACGGATGAATACGTGTAAATAATAAGTGTATTAGATTGTAACGAAGAGTGACATACCTTAATGTACTGTGCAAAATCAAACAGACTAAAAGAGGCTTCGCTTTTCTTCGCATATAAAATATCAATCCAAAATGTTGCGGTCTCATAGTCACCTTGACTGATATACCTCCTTAACAGAAAAACAAAAGCAATGAAGGCAGAACTGTCACTTCAGATGACGAAACAAAGACTCGTGAATCACTCACGTGATCAAAATCTTATGATCGGTTTCACTAAGAGTACTGCGTTCCATCTCTTCTCGATAACTAAAGAACATTAATTTCTCTATACCACTGTAAAAACTACGCTTGGAAATACAACACAGAAAAATTCCTATATCAAGAGAGAACGAGGGAAAGAAAGAAAGAAAGAATGAATGAATGAATGAATGAATGAAAGAAAAAAAGAAAGAGATGAAGAAAAGAAGACGTACTCTGTGAACGCCGCTGCCGAAGAGGCTGCTAGGGCATTAATATCAGCTGTTATCATTAAGAAGCAACTTCCTCACCGTGTATTAACACGCCTGAAAACCACCGCCTGATAATTGATACTTGAACGGCCCGTCCTCACTAGTTGTGCGGGCCCAGCATAATCACAATTTTTCGGAGATTTGCTGGTTAAGCCATTGTGGCTCCCTGAAATTCCGAGGACAGCCTGGTTAAAGCATGCCCCAGGTCGTCACCACGACAGGCAGTCGCAGCCATTGTGGATCAGAGGGAGATTTGCCACCATGCGACTTTGATACCAGGACGTTGGTGAATCCTGGTGTTGATTTACTCCTAGCTAGGCTTCCTGATGGAAACGCCGGACTCCTTCTCAGCTTGGGAGACCCTGCCGGGGAGACGAATCCCCTCGCTGTACAACGCAGTCCGACACCCAGGAACACCTCCCAGCCACGATGAGGCGGTAAACCGTTGGGAAATTCACTGTTATAGCAAAATAATCTAGATTTGCAACACAACGGTTACAATCGAACTCAAAGCAATGTTCAAATGAGAAGGCATGACAAAGTCAAACAGGTATTAACGAACAATTAACTAACTAGATATTTAAGTCCTTCTCTCTAAGACCTCCTTGTCTAATAAATTAGATGTTCCTTAATTAGAACAGTTGTCCAAGAGGAACTTAACCAATCACATGTAAAAAGAATGCATGAAGGATCTCGTATCGTAACAGTAAGTCCTTACGCTTAGTGTCTGGTGCATGTTGATTTGCAAGACGTCTGACTTCCGGTACAACTCGTCCGCCGTTCGAGCAGGTCAATATGTACGACCATCACGGGCGGTACTGGTTTTACAATAGCACAGATGGATGGATGAGAACCTGTCCTGACCCCACACATCGCCTGGGTCCTGAAATCTTGGTCCACCGAGCTGATCAAGCTCATACTTGGTCTCGGTTGCAACTTTAAACTTGTGATCAGCTTGGCTAAAGCTTTTCTCATTAACAAGGTGAATGCCGGTCGATCAAGATTTCCGCTGGAAACCCGAGTCTGCCGAGCCATGGTAGTCTCAGATTGCTATTCGTATTCTTTTAGGATCTCAGCTATTGCTATGAAGACAGTGAGTCCTGTGATTAGTTGACTGACCGCTCGAGGACAATGTGACAAGCCTAATCCTTTTCGATAACAGACAATAGCCTTTTGGTTTCGTAACTGATACACTTCAGGTGGTTATATATATTAAATGGTACTATTTACTAAGACTTATTATGGTTCACTACACTACTACCACTCCCCGAAGAGCAGCTGGACGTGTTTTGCTATTTGTGTCGGGTTTATTGTGGTATTTTCCATATCTCAGTGTACGATGCCATAACCGTAGCAAACGGAAATAAAGTAGTAGTCAACTGATGGTCAAAAGCAGAACTTTATATGCCTCCATAAAGGTCGATTCTAGCTTCACAAACAACTCCGATTTTTGTAATACTTTTGTGATACTGAGACGACTAGAGGACTTCACTTGAAGTCCCTCGCATGGAAAACTTTCCTCTATCTCTCTAAGGTTATGAACAGTATATCTAAACTGCTGTTCTGAACTTAAACCCACTACGAATTCAAACTTTCAAAACCGATTTCTACATAACACGAATAACTGGATAAGCAATAAAGCGGTTGGAAATGTGGAGAACAACGTGGGACCTTCTCTGTTTCCGTTGAAGAGCTTCTGGAATCGCTAGCTACCACGAGTACTACTTCCCATTATAACAAATTCGTACATCTTTTCGCCATATTTATTCTATTCTAATCCGCGGTTTCAAATATGTAATCCCTCAAACATTATCTTAGCAAACCTTGCATAAATATTACCTTCTATGGAATACTTCCCACGGATCTCCCTCAAATGAGGGATCTCGAGCCGGTTAGTCGCGAGGATACGTGGCGCGTCCCCAGGTGGCGGATAGGGGGTTAATCGCGGACCAAAAGAGACCTTTGCTTCCCTGAGACGCAGGTGGATCCAGGGGATGGACTCTCTGTTTCTGCTGCGCCGATTTGGCACATACTTTCTGTATTTGCTAGGCGTATTCATGCACGCGCTAAAGCGTGTGGAAAGATTGGTCTTCGATTAAATCTCAAGAAAACGATGTTCATGAAGAACGGATTGGTTTCGTTTGGCCCATTCACGCTCAACGGAACGAATATCTCCGAATGCTCCAGCTATGTCTATCTAGGTCGGGAAATCAATATGATGAACGGCTTAGCTCCAGAGCTGAGCAGAAGGAAACAAGCGGCTTGGGAAGCTTTCGAGATCATCGAGGAGGTAGTGAAGAGAACAAAGAACAAGCGACTCCGTGCCCATCTTTTCGACTCAAAGGTTCTTCCTGCCCTAACGTATGGGTCAGAAACCTGGTCGCTGCGTAAGCAGGATGAAAGATCACTCAGCGTTATCGAACGCGCAGTCGAAAGGACGATGCTAGGAGTATCCCGTTTCATACAAGTAAGGGATAGGATCCGAAGTTCCGACCTGCGTCAACGATCAAAAAAGATGCCGTTCTACACGCCAAACAGTCGATGATAAGGTGGATCGGACACGTAATGCGTATGAATGATAACCGATGGACAAGGGCTGCTAGTGGCTGGATTCCTCGGGATGTCAAACGTACTGCAGGAAGACCGCTGACCCGATGGTCAGAGTTTTTCACGAAAAGCCTAGAAGAAAGATATGATGCCCGACGAGTGAGTCCCTAAAGCGAGGAGAACCCACTGGGCTACTCTTGCACGCGATAGGGAAAAATGGAGGATTTACTGGCGCCCGCTCGAGTCACTCGACGATCAACGAGACTACAGGAGATACAGGTGATGCTAGGATATAATTCAAAGTGCTCAAACATATCCCTACACTCATGTGTGTATATTACTAAGGCAAAGATTCATTCGCACTTGTCGTGCGTCATAGCTGCTCAGTGGTTAAGTTCACCCGAGAAACACTTAAAGCAAAAAAATTCTTGAATGAGACACCTCTATTTGCAAAAGAGTAGCAACATGGATCAACCGAGTCCAACTGCGCAGTGTGGTTACCCGTATGGTTTGGGTATACCCACTGGTGAACCGTCGATTGAGTTTCCCGGCATATACACAGGTTTGTATGCTCAAAATGACCTATAATCGTTTCCCAAGTACTCCAACGCTCTTGATATAATCGTTGTGACGGATGGGGCGCACCTACGCCTGATGCTCTGTCCCAAATGAGCATTAATATGGTTACGTGTAGATGGAAGGAATACATCAATACGCAGCAAGGATAACGACCTTAGCTGCATCGTTATGTATGGACGGACGGTCAAATACACAGTCACCGGTCCTCGTTTATTCTGTCAGCCTAAGTGTGGGTCGTTCATTATTAATTAAGAAACAAAGAATCTCTCAATTTGGGACATTTTTGGCAACAAAATTTAAAACTAACATATTCTTACTTGCCACAATAGCTTACCAATACATCCTAATAAAGTTTAACAGCCGATGAAATGCTTGAAGTTATTTCTATGCTGACCTTCTTTCTTATCAAGGTTCTGGAGGCCAACTCTACATCTACTACCACATCAAATTTATCTGTTTATCGTCACATCACAATATTAATCTTTCCCTATTTTTGTTCGGAATTTTTTCCTAACATTCCAATTGGTTTGCACCAAATTATAGTATGTTCTGGAATACTTTCCAGAAAACCTACAAAAGTGCACAAGTAAAAAGGAGAATGAAATAACAAGTCCGCATTGTAGTAAAGATTGCAGCATTTCGACAACAGTGATGCCAGTTGCCGAGATCTACTTTGATGTGAATAGACTTTACGAATAAATTCCGAATACTTCCAGCTACGCGCCAATTTGAGCATGGGTGACTTGGATAGGGTACACAGCTTCTATCACATCCACACGACATTTACTTGAACTTCATCAGTTACCACAGAGTGTGCCTTGTCGGACACCAACTCTCATTCATGGTCGGTTCATAAAGCCAACATCTGCGAAACGCTCGTGCTTCACTCACGCTGCCATCAAATTCTGAGCACCAAACACTTTGTTTTGCTACAAGAGCAAACTAGCGACACCTCAATCAGCAGCGAGGATTTGCTAAGTCGCTAATAAATGGTTGCAAATTCGCATCGTCCACCTTTGCGAAACGTGGACATAGATTTGTGGTAGCTTCGAAGTTGAACCAGGTGCTAACCGCTAACATACACACAGACCAACGCCGCAACCTCACCACTAGGGTGAAGGAAGCCAGCACAAGAGATAATGCGACGATATACACAACAACGCCCTGCTCTACCACACAAAGTTCCACATAACTAGCAAAGTCAAGATGATTAACTGTCGTTCAACCACTGCACACCAGTAATGACCTTTTCAGAGTACTACCAGTTCGACTTCAACAACGACTTAGCCAAATAATTCCAAAGACAACCACTAGCATTGTGGAATGACAAAACCAGGATGTATCCAAACATCAAAGGAAACGAAAAGAAGCGCTGTGTTCAAGAATGATGAAATTCTTGACTAAAAGCTATGTTCTGAATAAAATCAAAAATAATAATCAAATACTAAAATCGTAAGAATTCCCATGTTAAGACAATTCAAATATGAATACAGTTTGGTGCTGCATTACCATACAAACTTATTCACGGCGCTAGGTTATTCTTTTATTCGTAACACCGTACATTGAAACATGAATTTCAAAAATGTACGACATACACGAATGTGCTGACAGCGCTCTTACACACATTCAAAAGCGGCGCAATATGAACAGAACATTACATTTAGAAAATTCCATTCCCATCTGTTTTCTTCGAAGTCACAAAACCGGTTGGGAAAATCCCAATTCCAAAGGTGACAAAAACTTAGCGAAACTGATTGCCTTATAGATTTTTGCTTTAAATTTACAACTTTGACACCTATATTTCCTCACTCCTTGTCCATAAATACATCATCTCAAAAAATAGAAGAAATTAGGGCAAAATGTTCGACTGAAATGGGCACACTACTCCGAAACCTCTAGTTCTATAATAAAGAAATATCACACAATCTACCCTCGATTCGATAAATTCAGAGAACTGCTCATGAAAGGATTCGAAAGAAAACGAACACTAGTGAAGGATGTCCTCGAGAAGCGCAAAGAAACACCTGAAAAACGAATTCAAGAACGAGCACTGGATCTTGTGTTGTAAAATATCAGGGAGCACAAGACACTAGAACAACATAAATCGTTAGAGATATCGCAGACTGGTCCATGTATTCTCGCCGTAAAAAAAAACGCTACAAAATGAAAATGCAACGAAATAGAACTGCATACAGTCAGATCTTTCCGTCAGGAACTGCAAATATCTACGTCTGCTTCAACTCGAGACTTGGACCTAAAGGAACGTTGTTTTAGATTATTGCTGTTACGTTTTATTTACAGCACACACATACCATCATAAAAGTGGTTGTTACTAAAAGCGAGAATAAGATTACAGTAACAACCGAAACGCTTTCTCTTTAATTGATACTTGGATGGTCCGTCTTCACTGGTTGTGTAGGCCTTCGCACAATTTCCGTTTTTCCCGAGTTTTGACGGTCTAGTCATTGCGGCTCCTTCAAGTCCTGACATCAACCTGGCCACAGTCTGTCCCAGGTAGTCAGTCGCCGCCATAGTGGATCAGAGGGAAATTTGCCACCATGTGACTAGTTTCATACCAAGACAATGCTGGATCCTGATATCGGTTTACTCTCAGTTAGGCTTCCTGATCGAAAAGTCGGACTCAGCCTAGGAGAACCTGTCAGGGGATGAATACCCCCGGTGTACATCGCAGCCCGACACCCAGTAACATCCCCCCGCCACGATGAGGCGGTAAACCGTCGGGATGCACATTCTCTTTTTCTTTATTAACCCAACTTGCTTGAAAAATCTAAAAATAAAACTATGAATAGTATATTAGTGCCAAAATTGTCTGCAAATTCTCTGGATGACTATTAGAGAACAAGCTGGCAAAAGAATAACCTCTTGACAAATTAGAGAGTAAAAATTATTCATTATTCTCACGTACTAAAATTCATTTCAGAAGAAAGGTTCTTGCATCATTTTATGTAATCTTGTGAAAGTAGCACACATGTTTTTCACTGATTTTTCAATGACCATAACGTGAAAAAATTTCGCACCAACAGCACGCTTTCCCGCTGGTTTTTTCACTCCAGGAGGTGGAACGGCACTCAAGAGAGGCATCTCAGGCGGAGGACTTCGTCCACCATTAGAACCTCCGGATGAATAATAGACAGTGTTGGTTCTGTTACGGCGACGGTTTGATGCTTCCGTGCCAAACCTTCAATTTGCAATAAAAATAATAACTTTGGTTGATAAAATACCACTACATAAATATCTTGTTATATCAGACCAACCAAGAACTACTTTTAAAAGAACCTATGTTCTAAATATACCATTAAAACACTGCACGCAGAAGCCAATGCTTAAGCAAGGGATTATTTTCGATGTAAAAGACGCATGGACTGTTCGCACGTTTTAGTGCAACCCTTAGATGCTTCAGGTGTTTTCAACACTACAAAGATGTAGCGCATGATAACAGAATAAAATTCTACATGCTCATAAATACAGCAACACGTAGATCGAATAACCTCTTACATAATCACATCAGACCTGAATGGACAAAAAACTGGATATCTAAACTCAGTAAAAATAAATTTGCAAGATCTATAAACACCAAGGAACTTATGTGCTTGCTACTAAACCTAGTATGTTTTGAAAGTAATGAAATTTCCTTCGAGATCTTCATTTCTATATCATTCAAAACTAAAAAGTCTGCATGACGAAATGAATAAACAGTTGACAAACGAAACAAACTCTGCAGATGAGCTCGGCGGGCACGTAGGTTCTACTGGTGCATGGCGCGACGATGAATCTCCCACTCGACCATTCCATAACTTCCGGCCATTACTACGTGAACGTATACGACGATGTGAAGACTCCTTAAGAACTCCACGTAATCGCACGTAAAAAGAAAAGTGTTCACCAATTCCAACCTTTCTTTCCTTGTGTTTCTCTCCATCACTTGGAGAATGTTCCCGTTGAATAATATCTGATCTACGAACGTGCATTGGACCTTTCTTCGAATTTGAAAAACTTCCAAACAAAATCCCATCTTCTGCATTTATACTGAAATAAGGCAAAACGACTTTCAGTTTTGAAGACTTTTTCTCATATAAAACGTAACAACCACACACACACCGACTGTGGTTCATTGTAAGCGGAGCTTCTTCCCACAAAGAGACTGGAGAACGCGAATCTCGTTCCAACGAACTAGCCGACTGAGTTAAATCGTACGTTTGACCAGATGGAGCCAAAGACTGAATTTTTTGTTCTTACTTCACATATAAAAAATCATGTCACAGGAATCGTGTCCAACATACTTGATTTGCTTGCAGAACATCCACTCTACGCTTCAGTTCCATTACTTCATTAAATCTCCTAGTTTCCAGCTTCAAATGCTCATTACGCATGTGTTTCAATGAGGACTCCAGCTGAACGTCCACATGAATATCAACAGTATTGTATAAACAACATCAAATACTTGTCCAGATAATAGAAAATAAAGTCATCGCATAAACCGAAAATAGAGAAACGTGAAGTGGAGAAAGGACGGAGAAAAACCGGGAAAGAAAAAATTTAAAAAACTCCTAAGACCGATTTACTATCAACCTCTGCATTTTCTGACGTTAATGGACTGCTTAAAAAAAAACTGCTTCACTATTTGCTAGCTAATACAACATGGATTATTGCAGGATGCAGTGCAGGCCCAAACAGATCATACTGGATGGCGGGAATCCATCCACATCCGTCTTGTATAAAAGGGAGCCACTGGGTAAGGGTCAGCATTCGAGCGATGCTCACTCTACTTGATACGACTCGACGCGATAACGAAAAAGCACACTGCGATGATTACCACTTGTGGATCATCATCTCGTATCAATCCAGCCCTGAAGAAGATAAAGGTACCGAAGCGTTAGCCGGATAAACTTTCTTATGCACCTTGTGTTAGGTCAATAACCCAACAATATATTAACCTCGGCATTATTCAATGATCACCATCCTTGAAGAGGAATCTAAAACGATAGCACGTAACTCTTGAAGCATTTTGAATTAATTTCAAATATCTAAAAATAAATTGCAGAGAGGATCATGCGTGAGTTCTCCATATATAAGCCGGAATTTTCGACTTGGCCAGGCACATTCCTCACCCATGTGAGGCTATGTGCTGCCAGTCTCCACGCAAAACTGGAATAATGAACAAGACAGGGGCCGTCCAAAAGAAGCTGCTTTCTGTGCAGATGAAAGTTATGTACTGAGTTACCAAAGTGTTTAGCTGAGTAGACTGCCTGTCACTTTCATAACCCTTCCAGGCTGAGAAAAGGACAACACCGCAGAAACTTCAGCCAGTAATGAATGAGCTCTGTTACTAACAAACTCGTTTTTGTTCAAGAAAAAAAAACGACCTCGCAAAAATTAAAAAAAAAAAACATAGCGGAAACGATCAGTCACGGTAAACGGTCCCACCTCTATAATTTTCTCCTCCTTCTTGATTTTATCCTCAATTGTAGAGCATAATTCACGTTGCAATGTTGTTATTTCATCTCTAAGCTTATCACGTAGCTAGAACTTATACAGAGTCAGACAGACAAAGCGAAATATAGCAGAAAAAACGTACTTAAAAAGCTAATATCAGCATGTAATAACGACGTGCGTCATATTTGTAACAAAAACCTCCTTCACCTATTCTACACCTACAATTCCTACGTTTTTTCTTGCCCGTACGTAACCTACTGTACAGTAATGGAATTCTTCCAAACTACTACTGTTCTGCTCCACAAATGACTACAACACGAGTGAGCAATAGTTCATTAGAATAACATCTCAATAGTAAAAGGATAAAGCTTTCGGCGACGATTATTCCAGACCACGTGAAGGATGCGTCATGTCAGTCATTAGGTGACTGAATGCATATCTGGTCTTTACAGTGACTTGCTGAGGACAACTGATATATCAAATCAGTGCCGCTATGCCCCCAAACATGCCTGGTACCAATTTACTGACCTCGGATGGATGGAGGGTATGGTGAGTTCTGGGTGCGCGAGGGATCAAATTAAAGACCGATTCCGTGCATATTGAAGGGCACCTCTAACCGTTGTGCTGCACGCGCCCCACCATCCAATATTACAAAACCAAACGTCGAACATGAATTACTGTGAGTAATGCTGATGAATTTAATTAGGTATCGCTGAAAAACGCTTTAAGCTATTTGGAACTCTCTTTTGTTATATTCGCTAACATCTTCAACATTTAATTCTCGCTCGAAAAATCTCGATGTTGCGAAAAAAAAAAATGCTAATCTAAATAGGAAACTTGCATACCGACTCTGTCTCTCTTGCTTTAACATTATTTTCTCTCATAATTGCAAGAAGCTCATTGCAACGGTCATCAGCTCGACTACGATCACGTTCACGCTCCTCAACCTTAACGAGTACAACTATGGAAGGCAAAAGTAGATGAGGCAGTTTTTAAAAAGTATACCTCCCTTTTCTTGCAATCCAACTCGCTACCGACAGCTATTAACTTAGATTCGAGCCGGCGACGCTCCTCTTTTTCCTTATCAAGGGCTATTCTAAACACTAATTCTTCCTCATTTGAGTGGATCTTTAACCGCTTTATTGCATTTACAATAAACTTCTGAAACACTGACCATTACCAACGAAACCTACTTGATCGAATTAAATTCCTGCTCCGTTTTCTTAAGTTGAACATGCAACCTCGCAGCTTCTCGAATATCGTTAGCACTCGCAATAGAGACCACAGGAATAGTAACCGTCGAAGATGCAGATGCTCTCTCCTTGCCATCTTCGGCTTCTCCAGTGATGTCATCTCCAAAATCAGACCACCCACCCGAGCCACCTGATTCTGATGTATAGACAAAACATAAACGGATAGCAATGTCAAAGTGGATTAGAACAATACCTCCGGCACTGCCTTCCTTTCGATTTCTCTCCATCTCCTCAATCAAGCACGATAGTGTTGTGTTTTCCAATTCAAAATTATTTTTCTCCGATTCCAGTTTCTTGATCTCTTCATGAGCTAACTGAATCTTTCGTTGTGCTAATTATAGATATAAGTTAACCTTGACACAATCGCATTGAAGCTAGTTTCTCGTTAACTAAAAAGAACTTCTCTATCATTAGGGTAGTCAAAAACCTAAGCATTTCGGAGATTCAGAGAAATGACATGGTCCTACTGCCTAGAGGCACTCATAATTTTTGTAAGCACTCTTTTAACTTCAGATCTGTTCAGAATTTTTTTTAGATGGTTGAAACACAACTTAATTTTTCGAGCCTTCAATCAGAACGTAAAAAATACTTCGTAGGTATCAAGAAACCAGAAATTCATTTTCTTTAGACTAACATAACTTATATCTTGTAGAAAAGGATCTAAAGATTTTGATAAATGGCCCTAACGAACACAAATCTATACGATTAAGAACTAACCTGTAACTCCGTCTGAAGTCTATGAGCTGTGTCTTTCACTTTCTTGAAATCAACGGCAGTTTCCTCATGTATTTGTCGCTCATCTAGACACAAAATGTTTGGTTGTGGTACAACAAAAATGTTGCAAACAGTAGAAAATCACCGTGTAAATCCTGTTCTAATCTTTTAAGAGCTTTACGAGTGGATGAAAGTTCATCCATTGTACAGGAGTGAGCTCTTTCTGCGTCACTCAAAAGGCGGCGAACTTCAGTAGCCTTTTCGTTAGCCAGAACTGTGTTTTTCCGTTCCAGAGCAAGATCATTCTCCAAAGATACACGCATTCTACGTTCCTCATCAAGTTCACAGTTTAAGCATTCACTCCTAAAATTTGAGAACTTGTTTGGCTGGAAATCGGCAAAGAAAAAAAAAGTTTTAATAACCTAAGCAACCACTTTCAACAAGAATTTTTAATTGAAAATATTGCTTAAATATTCTAAGCAAAAGAATCTTCAGAAACGGAGGCTTGCCTTGAAAACTAGCCGACAATGACAAACTATGGTATATTTGAGAAGCACATGACTCACCAACTTCAAAGTTTGAAGCTTATAGACTAGTTTTCATCAAAACGTTTTGATGACTTTAGCTATTCTAATTAGAAAACAAAGTAGCTCTGAACTTTGCAAACAGTAGAAACGAAAGGCATCTCATACCTTCTAACATGATTTTCTATTTCTATTTCCTTTACACATAATTCCTTGCGAAGTTCAGACGTTTCATCGAAGTCTCCTTGCAAGCGACCAGCAACCGAAGTAAGCCTTTATAGAAATCAAGTGCATATTTTCATACGAATCGATAACACTTATACAAACCTGTTGATTTCCATGTCTTTAATCTTGATCTGTTCATCAAGGAACTTGCATTTTGTTGCCAGGTCATGAGTGACCCTAAAACAGGCTGAAGCGATTGAATCGATGAAAACCACGCCAAAAAAAGAACATTACTCATGACGGAACTTGAAGCGGATTTAAAAAAACTATGCCAATATAGCATTTTAACAGGAAGAAAAAAGAGCACACTTATAATTAAAAAATATGTCACCATTCAGTAATTACAGTAAATTTAAGACTGAATTTTTTGAGTTGAAACTCTTCCTGGTACAACCTTTGACGACATTCTCATGAATTTAAACCACATGTCCTCTATCTAGAACAACTCACATTCTGTCTGAAATATTGGAGTCGCTGAAGTCGGAGAGAAAAGACAAAATAAGGTGAAACACGATGGCTGCTATGAGTAGCGACATGTTGATAATGAAAGCAATCCCTAGATATGAACCGATCAATTTGCATGAACCTATACACTATTCGTACAAAAAAAAAACAAGCAGAAACTACCTGCATTATCCAGGTCTTCCAAAAAAGGTACAGACCTCATTACAGCTGCCAGTGATCCTAACATACTAGCAATAAACCCTTAAAAAAGCAGAAAAATCCATTCGTTTACGCTGGAGGTTCTCATCTTAGCAGGTATAAGAAACTCACCTGAGCGACTATCCTCTGTTCCACCTTCTACTACATCGCCACAAAGTTTTGCTTCCTCATTTGAACCAAAAATCGATGGACTAGGAGTGATATGGTCCACCATATGTGCTGACTCCGGCTGTTGCGTGGCAACAAATGAGTGGTGGCCACTACAGTCTTCACGAGTACAGTACTGTGAAAGTGAAACACATAAGTAAAAAGCCCTCTGCTATTATACCACTTGCGCATTGTAAACGGAGTAATGATAAGATTCCACATAAAAAAACTTTACAACTGCACAAAAGTTTGTTGGAAGAACAAACTCTGAGATAAACGTTTTAAAAGTGAACAACCACAAAATCTGCTATACTGTCACTCAAAAATGCTTTTTAAAAAAATCTGAGAGAACCTTCCCAAATTCTGCATTCTACACACCACACACTGGTATGAGTGCAAGTATTAAGGTTCAGAGAACTTGTACAAGACTTATTTGAGAAGATAGCAGCAATGACTTGATATGTTAGTCGGCTAAACCAAATCATCGTACTGTATAGCCCAAAACGTGTATTTTACCACTTCCAACGATGTCTGGTGAAGTCGAATGAATGGCGCATCTCCAGGTATCGATCAAAGCGAAACGCCTTATCGTTTTTATCTTTCAATTTAGGTGCTTTATTCGACGATTCCGTTTCTCAGAAACGAAATAGGCCTAATGACTATCTTCTGGTGCAAATTTGATCGAGAGAAGCTCTTAACACCTTTCTCATTGAAACCTCCCTTCTGAACGTCGTCTGTTGTCGTATAAGGCTAAAAAGTGGGTCCTTTCAGCTGCGCAAAAAAGTGTAGAAGAATTTCTCGACGATAGAAGTTTTAAAAGAAAGCTCGAGAAAGTAGCAACAACTGCTTCAGTACTATTGCAGGGGGTTTCAAAAGGAAATGTGCATAAATAAACTGCCATTCGAGATTTCCATGTTCTTTTTCAAATTCTTACCTGAGGAGACTGCGGAGACGAGGATGGAATAACAGCTTCGTTAACCAGTGAGTCTATACCACCTGTTACAACATCATCCAACTTTTCCTCTGTGTTCGAAGAGCTTTGGATATTTGACTCCGCACGAAGACGATCTTCCGTCGACGTGAATGCCTTTAAAATGTCATTTCATCCTCATAGAAACTGTAGAGATACCACAAAAAAGGTTTAATTGGGGTTTCGCAGTCGTTTTCCCCTCTTGACATCGCTATTAAGAACCATGGATATTGTTTGAAATATGGGACACATATGTCCTTTTCATCAAAGACTAGGGTCAGAAGCGTTCAAAAACAAAAAAAGAATACACATACGAGAACTCAACGAAGAACATAAAGTACGAGAAAGAAAAGAACATCGAAATGAGTGAAAAGAAAACATCCGAAAACCGAATCATACAGTGGAAGCCACGAGCAAAAGAGTGTGGTCACTGTTAAGGCCACAATAGAGCTCTCTTTAAAATGTTCACAGTACGAAGCAAAAAATTAGGCGCCGTTCAGCATTTGTCCACAGCGTATGAAACATTTTACAAAATCATGAAACTAATGCAGAAAACAGCCGAGAATTTTTTCTGCTCCACTATGCCAACTTCTAGTTTAATTGTCAACTACATATGCAAACATCCCTCCTAGCGCGCTACCGCCTCATCGTAGTAGAAAATTGCAGTGTCATAATAAAGCCTTTGCTTTCATTATATACGGTTGCAATCCACGGATCTCCCTCATATAAGGGATCTCGTGCCGGTTAGTTGCGAGGCTACGTGGTGCGTCCCAAGGTGGCGGATAGGGGGTTAATCGCGGACCAAAAGCGACCGTTGCTTCCCTGAGACGCGGGTGGATCCAGGGGATGGAATCCCTGTTTCTGCTGCGCCGATTTGCCACATACTTTCTGTATTTGCTAGGCGTATTCATGCATGCGTGTGTGGGTGCGTTCTCGCTTTATGCGGATTGTATTCTACGAGTCAATTCGGCCAAAAGCCTGCAATCAAGTGACAGGGAAGTATATGGGAAGCGGTTAGGAGTCGCCTCCAACAAATAAGCTCCATATCCACTCTGGGAGAGCCTGGCAAGCTACCCGTGAGTTTAACCAGCCCCCACGTTCAGAGCCCAGCAAGCTATACGTGGGTATCAAATATGCTAAACACAGTAAAAAAAAAAACGGGCCTCATTCTCCTGACCTCGAAAGAGCCCCAATTTCGCAGCGTTGGGTAGGACGAGTACGAAGAGGCTGCTAAAATCTCAGGGCCAATGGAAGCTGCCTGGATCAAGAACTATGGTGGCGATCTGTACCTTCAACGCACGTACACTTGCATCCGAGTCCTCGAGCCAGTCGTCGTAAGCACACTGGCTCGGATCTTCACACGTTACCCGTCTAAATGCGAGATCCCTACCCAGTGGAAGACCACCATGACCGTATTGTTGTTCAAGAATTGTGACCCACACGATATAGGCAAATCGCCCAATCTCCATGCTGTCTTTCGTCTGCAAACTTTTCATTCGGGTCATCCTAAACAGGATTGACAGAACACTGGACGAAGGACAGCCATGCGAGCAAGCAGGGTTTCGAAAAGGATTTAGTACCCCGATGGTCAGAGTTCTTCACGAAAAGCCTAGAAGAAGGATATGATTCTCGACGAGTGCCTAAAGCGAGGGGAACCCAGTGGGCTGCTCTTGCCCGCGATAGGGAAAAATGGAGGATTTACTGGCGCCCGCTCGAGTCACTCGACGATCAACGGGACTACAGGTGATATATATTTTTGCACAAAAGTGTTTAGAAATTACCTGAATTCCATTAATTCAACGGTAGCCGAAAAAAAAGATTTGCAAATGGCTGCCAAAAAATAAAATTCGGTATGGAAACATTATGTGAAAATGTACGTATAGGTTACGACATTTTGCTTTATAGAACAGGTTGGTAAATTATAGACGCAAGACAAACCTCGTGAGCACTATTATTAGGATCCATCATCACGTTCGAATCACTAACGTGAACATCGTGGCCTAATGGTGAGGAAATTGTGATACTTTGTGAAGATAACGAATACCTATCCATAAGAGCGGGAATAAAATTAGCGTTGGTCTCGTTACCTGAAAAGAAAACTCCCACACAGCAAACAGCATATATGAGCTCTCAGATACGTAATGCATACAAGACATACCTGAATCCAAAATCTGTTTCGCAACAGGGATACTACGGTCTTCTGTGGAAACTGTTTCTTTTTCATTGCTATATGTTGTGCCTACATATTGCTCAGCAGGGATTGGGCTTGTTGCGATTACTGGCTGCGGCGTTGTTAGTTCTGCAGCAGTCTCCGCTTGAGGTTCCTGTCGCGCAAGCTCCGACGGTGACGAGGTGGATGTCGGCACCGGTGAAAAAGTACTCTGAAAAATGTATGAAAAAATTTCACCTGGGCTCTTCTCAAAAAACGACCACTCAAACTAAAAATGTTGCCATCATTACAAGGCAAATAGCTTGGAAATGGAATTTTCTACTTTCTGGTGGACAACAAACGGTTTCAAAACGTATGTGCTAAAACTTGACCAAAAGCAATACTTATCCCGAATTCTTCGATAGCAAAGCAAAGTAAACAGACTTCACACATTGTTACTTGAGGCAAGACATAAGCCTAATATGTACGGCTTATTTGCTTTCGTTTATAAAAAAAAAAAAGATGTGATAGACTCGACTTCTACGTTTTTGGATCTCGTTAACTAGTAAAGTAGCTCAATTTAAACTTTTAGTGAAGAGTTTCGGGCTGCAACGTATAAGTCTTCAGTAAGCATGAAAATAAAATACTAAAAAAAATCTAAAAGACATGCTTAAAATAATAACAGGTTAAGCAATGAAAGAAAAATGTAAACATAATCACGTTATGATTTCATCAAGGACGCATGTGGCTCCGTGTTTGGAGGCGCCACTGCGACACACAAGTGGAATCGATCCCCGTGCCCATGGGTCACTAAGCCTTCCATCCCTCTGGGGACGGCAAATTAGTACCAGACTTTTCTAGGAAGATAGCAGCACTGGCTCGATAATATGCATTGAATTACCTTTAATGATAACTAATGAAGTCGAATGTATGGCGCATCCCTCAAGAATCGATCAACGCCGAGAGCTTTATCCTTTTATACCTCATAATTTCATCGGTAATATTGGTGGTCAGGTAAGAATCTTGCATGAAACCGATAGTTGGTCGCACTTCATTAATAGTAGACTTGTTTGATGTATTTTCGAAAAAAAAAAATCACTATCAGTTGCTGGAAAGGTGCGGAATTCCGTGGGAAATTAAACCACCAAACGCGCCTAGAATGGAATGTGCTCTACTAGGCCTAATTTTTCCTCCAATAGAACTTAAGACTTGCTAAGACAATGGTAGGACCAAGCTTGAAGCCAAATCTGTGATGAGGTGTTTATCGTGATCATAAGAAACACACCGTTTTGAAAATGTATTTAAATTTTCAAGCTTACATGAGGTTGATGTACAAGTTTATTTCGGCTAACGTTTCAACGTCTTTGTCTTGATTAGAGCTGCTGATCGGAGTCGATGATCCACAGTTGTTCGTCTTCTCTGACGAAGACAAAGGCATTGAAAGGTGAGCCCAAATAAACTTGTTTATCAACCTCGTGTAAGCCCAACAATTTAAGCACACGTGGGCTGTTTTACTACCAAAGTTAACTGATGGTCGGTTTAAAAATTGTTTTGCTTTACTGTTTTCAATCGCAATAACTTCCATGAACATTCAGCTCCGGATTCTCAGAAACACGCATAAAGCACCGTATACATCTCTTACGAACGCATCGAAAGCTAAGCGTATGCAAGTGCCAGGCATTGACTTGCCATTGACATTATTTTCAAAAAGATTCTCTTCCAACGGACAAAATGGTTTTGTAACACAAGTGATAACGGTATGGACGAAGAAACATGTTGCACTTGCTAAGTCTGAACGATCAAGCATGAGTGATTTTGCAATTCCATTATCCAATTCTGAGCCGTTGATTTCAAGAAAAAATGAAGTTATCTGTAATGTTAACCAAAACCAACAAACCATCAAAGACTTCAACAAGAAAAAAAAACTCGTTTCTGACTTAAATTTAGGTATTCTTACACTCTCCAATGCAGCCTTTAGGATACCATGATTAGAGGAAGCTCTTTGATCTTGATCTGTGGAATCTGACATTGCCACGTTTATGGCATATTGAGTTCTTTACGGACTATGTTAATGCTATTTTAACTAGTGCTTACGCAAAAAGTTTCGCAAAAACGTGGAAAAGATACCTTAAAAACTTTGAGACTTTCTATGCTTCTCCGTATTATGAATTTCTGTGAAAAAAAAGAAGACTGAGAAAGGAGTTAAATAACATTTGTGGAACCTGTATAGCACTTATCAACAGTTTCTAATTATGTCACTGACGCTTCATTGCCAGTTTGCATGAAAACCAATGTTCATTCCATCTTCTCAAAATTTCACGCACTTGTTTTCGGAAATATAACGGACCATTCGGATCGTATTAAATCCTACATGACCGAAAATATTTGCACTCCTCAAGCTTATACAAACACATCTCATCTCACAGGGAACATCCTCAAGTGGAATAAAAACCGTTAGAATCTACACACCTTTGATAACAATGTGAAGGTCACCCTATCATACAATGACAAAATTTTGATTCTCTGAAGCATACGGAACATGTTTTTTACACTCTTTTTCGTTGAGGAACGTAATTCGAATGTGAAAACGCTCGAACAGCAGAGATGTTGCAGAACGGGTTACGCCGGTTCCCAAAAGTCATGTTTGCGGCTATTGTGCCTGTGTTAGTAATTTTAGAAACATAAATTCTACTTCAAGTTCTTCATAAATCTGAGTTTTGGATAGACTCAAGATCGGAGGAATATTTCAGCAAAACCATTTATATTCCAGTAGTGATGACGCAAATCCTATTCTATTAGACTACCAAGTTCTCATTGCTATAGATTTCGAAAAAATAATCGAGAGTTAACAAGAAGCAACATCGGTTGGCCCTTACGGATCATTGTTAGCAGATTTTTCCTAATCCTACTGATCATCATCTTAAAGGGCGGATTCCGCTCAACATTCCTATTTTTCCCTCACAGAGGGATTTCTTGACGGTTAGCGGCAAGGTGACGTGGCACGTCCCCGTGCAGTGGATAGGGAATTAACCGCAGACGACAAAGTGACCTTCCTTGAGAAGGATGTGGACCCAGAGCTCCAACAAATAAACTGCTCTACAACTCTGAGAGAGAATGGAATGCTACAGGTAAGTAAACCCAGCCTCACGTTCAGAGCTTAGCAAGCTATACATGGGTACCAAGAAACAAGCCACAGACCCAGTGGTCCGAGTTTTTCACGATCAAGTTCTTAGAGCAAGCAGAACTCACTGGGCTACACCTACAGGCGGCAAGGAGAAAATAGATTTCCCGCTCGAGAATAAATGGGATTGAACGTAATACGCGTGATTTCCATTTCATCGTTCTTGTTCTTATACCAGTACCGGCAGAATTTAAGCTGGTTAAATATAAAAACGGAAAAATTCCAGCAATATCCAGACGAAATGAAAATTCCACATGCATCCCTCTTTTTCACGTCTGTGTTATAACACAGCAGTAGACTATTGGCAATTCACCACGAAGGGTAATTCGTACAACATGGAACAGTTCAAAAGCAACGAGTGGGGGTGTTGAGCAATTCTTAACTTGGAAAAAAAAATGCACTAAGAAAATCAGAACAGCAGAAGAGAAAAGATCGTTACTAAGTATAATACTATGCTAGATTACTTCAAGTAGAAGCCCAGTAAGAATCACAAGGCTAAGAGACAAACGAAATGCCGGAACCGCCTGGTGTGGTGCTGAACACGTTAGCCCCCGGAAAAGGTAATAGCGCGTTCTTTCCACACCGCAAGCACCTATGGTACGGAGTTTTGCAAATATCTCAGCATCACTGTAGTTAAGTCACACATAATAACTTGCCTTGAAAAATTGTAATAGGCAGTAAATAAAAGTTAACAAGAATCACAATGTTTAAGTATTACCTTCGCAGATTCTGCTTCGGATTTTACCGAATTCTGGTTGTCAGAAGACGACAATTTTTCCACAGACATTGGCTTGAGTTTTCCATCTGTTGTTTCACCTCAAGCACCATTCTATGTCATATAAGACCAACAACAAAAAAAAAAACTTAAAGTTGTACTACCTACCAAGACTCTGAAAGTGATCAGTAGGAGTACCTTCATGTGCACTGTCATGGAAAGTTCCGAGATGAGCAGCATCATCAGAGTGAACACTTCCAAAATTCTCAGAACCAACGTCATTTAAATTGAGACCATGGCTACCTAGAATAATTTCTCAAGTAGATGGCTGAGCTACTTCATTCGAATAACCACTCTAACATTCTCTACCATGAAGAATTCCATGACCGTGCCCATTTTCTCCCTCATGTTCATTCCCATGGCTACCAAGATTTGGTACTGTCAAGTCTGGCAACGGAAGCAGCTCGGGTTGAGAAATGTTCTGCTCTTCAGCATATCGACTGGCTTGAACATTGTAGTCTCGCACGAGATGCAAATCTGCTCGAACAGTTCCTAACAGTGAACAGATTGAAATTAGTACATGCGCAAGAGATAGGCAAAAGCGTTTTGCTTACCAAGGAATTTCTTTGAACCAATATCTGCTCTATCTTGGCTAATTTCCATCATCTCTTTCTTCAATTCTATTGCATTTCGAAGAAATCTGACATAGGGTTCAATATCTATGGCACTAATATAGAAATTTCCCCGCCGTCCATCTTTAAGCTGAAACAACGAAAGATGAATTTCCAAAAACCTAGGATGAAATTGCTAGATATTCCAAGGTTTGGCTTCATATAAAGTAATTGCAGGAGATAATATCATCACCAACAAATTAATGCTGGGAAACGCGGATGGAAAGTTGTTCCTCAATAATTTAGCACGAAATACGAATACCAGGTCATATCACAGAGCTAGTATGTTATGTATTACAGAGCAAGTATCGAAGTCTGTCCGGAATACCACTTGCCTCTAGTCCTAACCTTTGTCGACTATGAAAAAGCGTTTGACGGTGTCGAAACGAATGCAATCTTATCAGCGCTTGTCGACCAAGGAGTGAACCCGTCCTACATAAGAACTCTGTCCGACTGTTATCGGAACTGTACTACGAAAATACAGCTTTACCATCGACCTCTTACCATACCCGTAGGAAAAGGGGTTCGACAGGGTGACACAATATCGCCAAAGCTGTTTGGTGCCGCACTGCAGTGGATAATGAAGTCAATCGATTGGGATGAGAAAGGCATACGTATTGATGGAAAATTCCTATCAATCCTTCGTTTTGCCGACGACATTGTCATCTTTTCGAGAAGTACTAGCGAAACAGAAATGATGATCAACGAGCTCAACGAAGCGGGGATAAAGATCAGACTTCGCATAAATCGAAAGAAGACCCAGTTCATGAAAAACCCATGGTGCGAAGGCGAAAAAATTGAATTGGATGGTTCTCTCATTGCAGAGACCACCTCGTACGTATACCTTGGGCGATCAATGAACATGGAAAACAGCATGAAGAACTAGATAGAAGGAGAGCAGCTTGGGCCGCATTCGGGCCTCTCAAAGAAGCCACCAGCCAACTGAAGAACCCGAAAGTCCGCGCTCATCTCTTCGATGCTACGGTCCTCCCAGCGCTCTTTTATGGTGCAGAAACGTGGGTTGATACTTCAAAAACGTCAAGAATTCTCGCACTACTCACAGAGAGCTTGAGCGATGTCTTCTAAGATATAACCGGCACTCTCAATATCTAGCCAGAATGCGAAGCTCTGACCTTCGAAATCTGTCATATCTTCGAGATCATATACAATACTAATAATATAATATACATCGAGAACGAAACATAGATGGGTTGGTCACATAATGAGGTGAACAGACGACAGATGGACGAAAATAACAGTAGAGTGGACTCCAAGAGAATCCAAACGTCCCCTAGGACGACCACCTACATGTTGGGCGGACGTGTTCGTAAACAAAGTTAATCAGCTGTACCCGCAGCTGCAGTTGTTTTACAGATCACGGTATGAGACTCGCAAGCGCTACCATGCTCGAACAAGACGACCGCCATGGACTACGATTGCGAGAGAAAGGAACGAGTAGCATATGTGCTGGGGTCCGCACAACTCGTGAAGACTGACCGTCTTCAGGAATCAAAGTATGTTATGTTCAATCTTTGTATAGGAAGAAACCACTTTTGAAAAAAGAACTAGACAACCAAATCGAATTCTTACCACGCCCTCCATCAAGTCGGTTCGATCACTGAATTTTACCGCAGTAACATCAATAGACTCATCCTGAGTAAGCGATAGAAATGCTTCATGGTTAGAACCCATTTCTCGTTTCACTTTTGCTTTGAATAAAACCTCTAAAAGACATGAAATAACAAGAATAAACTATAAAGAAATAGCTCAAAAGACCGACTTTCTATGAACTTCGACATAAATAACCGATACATTTATTTATATGTGCTTATGAACTGATCTTGTTGGGCTTCCACTCGTCACAACACGGCTCTGAGAAAAGCGAAATCCCCGAAACGTCACCCATTGAGCAACAACAAAAACAATGACAACTTATAGCAACCTCGCACCAGCTCAACAAGAGCAGTTCATACTTACCTACTCGGATACTTAGACGAACCATCCTCACTGGTTGTGCGGACCCCAGCATAATCTTCACTTTTTCGGAGTTTTGATGACTTAGCCATTGTGGTTCCCTGGGGTCCCGAGATCAACCAGGGCAGTCTGCCTATGTCGCCACCACAAGCAGTCGCCGCGCTTGCGGATCAGAGGAAGATTTGCCATCATGCTACTAGTTTGATACCACGACGGTGAATGATCCTGGTAATGGTTTACTCCTAGCTAGGCTTCCTGATGGAGACGCCGTACTCCTTCTCAGCTTGGGAGACACTGCCAGGTGGATGTATCCCCCCGCCGTACATCGCAGCCCGACACCCAAGAACACTTTTCAGCCACGATGAGGAAGTAAACCGTTGGGAGGACGGCAGTTCATAAGCACATATAAATAAATATTAACCGAAACTCTAACAAAACATACTACTCACCATCGCATTGTTCATTCCCACATAACTTAGACTTCCTCGAGACTAGTGGTACTTTAGTAGCAAACGCGAAACACAAAATCTGTCAAGAGCTAACATTTTGACGTTGACATTATGGGAAGAAGATAATATTTCACCAACCTGAGCAATTAAATCAATCTTCATGGCGATCGAAAAATAAAATGGCTAAGAACAGCTCTATAAAACGGTCATAGCAATCTGAAATATCAGCTCGATAGATAAGAACGAAAACACGTAAGTATTCGAAAATGCACGTTCAACGTCATATCAGTGCATCTCAAACGATTAAGTCAACCCGAAGGACAATGAGGTTCATTACAGCAGTACCCTCACTTGAAGTATTAGTCACCTTCAGACTGACCCAATAAAAGATAAAAAGATACAGTCTTGGATACTGGCGAATAAGCAACTGTTAGATAACAAAGAAGCATCGATATAACACAATGACTTCGTGTACGAATCAGAGAATCCACCTCATTTTATAGCAATATCAAAACAAAAACAAGGATAAAGGATAAAAAAAGGATAAAGCTTTCGGCGTTGATCAATCCCTGAGGTACGCGCCATGTCTTCGAGTTCATCAAGCCCCGTTAGAGGTGAACTCAATAAATACCTGGCCTATGCAATCACTTCTAGTGCCCTACCGATGTATAGAATCAGTGCTATTACCACGCCAGATGAATCCCGTACTGGTTGCAGGAGACCTTTAACCACTGGGCTACACACAAAAAATAAGGAAACAACCAACTGTACAAACATAGCTACTGATATATAATCAGAACGATGTTGAGATATTGCAAAACTCCGAACCGCAGGTGTGTGAGGTGGGGACCGAACACGATATTACCCTTTCCGGGGACTAGCGCGTTCACCACTACACTATTGGAGCCCTTCGTTTCACCTTTCTCTCAGACGTGTTACTGACCTAGACATAGCTACTAATATCTGGAGCATACGAACTTCAGCATTAATGCGTCTGTAATTTGATGCAACAAACAATTACTGCTTCCACACATAAAACGATGAAAATACGAAACTGAATTCAAATGATCCGACTCACGTCATCACCCCGAGAATTGCTATCGGATGATATTTCCACATTCAGAACAAACAGCACCGTAATTGCAAGACAATGGGGCCCTGCCGTCCCCACACCCGACTAAAACTATTGAATTTGTTTTGTGTAAGTGCTTAACCTCTGCATTTCAATAGCTTGTTCTATTCCTGAACATATGCGAAGTGATCACAAAATTTTCATTCGGCCAACGTCTCCGTACCTTCGTTTCTTTGATGGCCGACACGGTTCGAATCGCTTGTGGTCCCCAGAGCTCTTCGTCCTTGCGAGATGCATCTTCGTAGCCACACTGACTTGAATCTTCGATTGGTTTCTCGAGTAGGCCTTGCAAAATGTCATCCAGAAGCCAGATTTTTCTGATAAAACTCCTCTTTGATGGCCGAGACGGTTCAAGTCCCATGTGGTTGTTTCCTAACATTCCGTCAAGAAGCCCAGCTAAGAGCAAAGCGACGTCACAAGGACTTAGGACATTTCCAGTTTTTTTTCATGTTCTACTCAAAGACAGAAAAAAACGGCATGTTAAAGACTAAGTAAATACTAAACTACTATTCATCACAGAAAGTGTGGTGTTTGTGGTAAAATGAGCAGCTCAAGTTAGAAATAGGAAGAAATGGAACTCACTGCTAGCGCCGAATTTCTTTCGTGAGTGACGGCATCGCAGTTACTAAAGGCCATACTAATTATTAAAAAATGGATCACTAACGAGCGGAAAGTGCACTATTGTGTAAAAAATAAAGCTCAGTCAAATACAAATGAATCGGAGGTTAGAAGGACTCCAGCAAATAGTCAGCTTCATAATACCTACGGAATCCATTCACAGCTGCTCGATATGGCAGAGCTTAGCGAAGACGGATGCTGCTACCAACGCCGTCGTTATCGATTTCTCGCTGTGCCGGGACAAGCAGCAATCGCTAGCAGTCCTCTACTGGGCAGTACGTAGTGACTGATCATAACGAAAAATAATGAAACTCTTGTCAATGCTGCAGTACGGAAATATGAGAGCAGCGAGCAACGTGGCGTTCAGCAGCTTGACTGTACCCGAACGTCGCACCTTTAATACGTGACCGATTTGGAGCACCTTTCGAATATCTCGCCGAGACTAGAAAACCTTTCATTGCCTCATTTCTAATTTACTTACAACAATTTTTAAATTGTAAGGGTCGCGAGACAACGTCGCAAAATCTTGGAGATGACCAGTGTGAAGGCAATTTCGTGAAAGTGCTACGTATAGTGCAACGCGTTGCCTTCGCTTTAGTGAGTTTGCGAATGAAATCGAAATCTCCTCATACGTTCTCAGGACTGTGTAAACCCAATGTCAAATTCCCCGTATCCATCATAGAAACTGTAATCTATTTCGTGGCCTGTATGATTTTAAGAGATCTGGTTTCCGTTAGCCTGCATGGCGCGTGTGACTCAGTGGTCGGAGGTGATATGCAAAACACACGTGGAATCGATCCCACCGTGATCGGCAAATTGTTGTCAAGCTCTGGGCCTGGGAGGACAGCAGCACTGGCTCGATACATCGGTAGACCACGGCGAGTCATTGTAAAGGCTAGATATGCATTCAATCACCTCCAAACGATTCTTAATGAAGTCGAATGCATGGCGTACGGGATTGATCAACGTCGAGAGCCTTTTCTTTATCCTTTTATCTATTTGGTAGCAGCAATGTAGCTCCTGAAGAGGAATGGAGTTGCAAACACGCTATTAAGAACCGTAAATCTCCATATGTGAAATCCGACTGTACGTGTAACATAAACGTGGTTTTCTTTTGGCCTTGCTTTTCGTTTTCGAGCACCGCAATCCTTCTAAATTTATGTCATGGAGATACTATTTCATAGCTATTGGAGATGACTATTTGCCTGTCCAAGTTGCACCATTCCTCTTTTAGTTCCTTCTTTGTGCACACAGAGATGGATTTTCAAAACATATCTCGCCCTGTCTGTCTATGAAGGGTGGGAAGTGAGGAAATGAGTAGGGACATTCGTGTTACCTGATTTTCGGTACCATTTTTTCATTTAGCCGTTATCCGATAAGTTAATCTGAAATTTAAGAAATGGAAGCCAATTTTCTCTTTGTTTTTCCCGGGTAGATTTGATGCGCTCTGACTGCTCATTCAATAATTCTAAGCATTTGTCCATCTCTTCCTGAGTAGGGAAGATGACAAAACAGTCATCCATATATCTACAGTGGAATACCGGCCATCAAAACATATATAGAAGAGAGCATACATTCTTTAAGGAAGTCACTGAAAATTTTAAGGTTAAGATTAGAGCCGCAAGGACGTCCGATGAACGTCAAATTGGCGACCACGGATTAGAATCGAACGAAAAGGGTGGGCGGCTGCCTGATTTCATCATAGCGACCAAAATCACTCACGGCAACTCAAAATTCCAGAAGCTCAGCTATTTAACGCTAGATGTAGGAGTGTTTTAATAGGATTTACTACAACGAAATAAACCAGATAATACTAAGGCGAAGGACTTGTCCAACTGATGCTGCTATTACCTCAAAATCCTACAAGGGACCATACCACCAGCTCTTTCTTGCAAGATTTCATTTCCCGCCAAAATGAGAAAAAGCCGATGAATTCAAGAAACGAAGTCCCAAACGATCATAAACTGGTACTTATTCAGTTCATTAGCTGCCTTTCAAGAAGTTGTCATTATTGATAAAATCGACTAGGGATACAACAGGCTTATTCAGAATGTTCGTGTTAGGGATACAAAAGCGAGAACACAAGAGGCACCAAGAGTCGTCTTCCATCAGAAACATTTGACCAGATATGCTTATGAAGGATCGAACAATAGGCCACAAACTAGCACTAGCTCACACCCGTACTTGCAAAACTCTTCAGGTAAGAAACAAAAAATGACCTTAAGAAGAGAAGAACAGCAATTATCGTAGAATTTGCAGAGGTTGGGAAAAGCACTTGCAAACCAAACAGAAACTTGGCCAGTTATAAAATTTAGATGATCGCTCGTTGAGAGCCAAACGAAACAGTTACAATTTCCAAAAAGGCAGTAGATAAAACTGTTCACGATTACTATTTGGACCTCGTTAGCAGCTATCGTCTATTTCGCTCATATGAAATAAAGGAGGTTGGATAGATATATTGCACCTCCTACTCTCTCCTTCGAAATTTGATCTGGTAATTTGACGGTTAGGAATCGAACAGCATTTGGTCCGGTCAGAGTGAGGCCAACACACCTGAAGGACAATCTTTTAGTTTTCCTTAACCCACTGGCACTGCTCTTCATAAATCTCCTTTTTGAATGCACGGTACCTATTCACTGGAAAATCAGCAAGATCGTGCTGTCGTTCAGGAACGTTGATATCCACCCTATCTGCAAGTATCGCCAAATCTTCTGTCTGTTGTTTATAAGCTCTTAACTCAAGACGTTATCAATAGGAATGAGAGAACACGGGAAGTAAGATAACAGTGTGAGAATGCAGTGTTTCGAAGTGGATTCAGTACGGTTGACCACATTCACACGATAACGAGTCCACTGAAATATCGCGACTGTCGAAGAATTGGCTCTGTCTCACTTTAATCGTCTTAAAAGCTCCTTCGACTCAATTGAGACAGAAGCAGTCATGAAAAGATCTCTATAGCCAAAGCATCCCTACTCAGTATAAAAGAATTCTTCGCAAGTCACGAGAACTTGACAGCCAGACTATCACCACTTTTCTTGCAAAGTTGTTGTCATCGAAGTGAAAAGAAATGTTAAGTAAGGCAATGCCATCTCGCCAAAATAATCTTCTACCACCCTCCAAAATGCAGTGGGAATATTGAAATGGAACAACATATGATGAAAGTCGATTATCGGCAATCACATTACCTTCGCTTTACTGATGACATCGTTCTTACAACACCAAACATTAGTCAAGCGGAACGATGCTTGCCGATTTTTTAACCCTATGAAAAAGTTGATCTTCAAGTAACTCTCGCAAATGCGAACTTCATGAAGGATGAACTAATTATGGCATTCCCTTTTATGCTCAACGGAATAATTAAATCCAAGTTCTCCAGGCATGTCTATCTAGGTCGGGTTGAGCAGGAAATAGCGAGCGGCTTCGAGAGCTATCAAGAGCATCGAGGATGTATTGGGGAAAACAAAGAACGCCCGACTCTCTGACCACCTTTTTGACTCGATGGTACTTCCTGCCCTAACGTATGCGTCAGAAATCTGGTCGCTGCATAAGCAGGATGAATGATCACTCAGCGTTATTGAACGCGGATTCGAAAGCACGATGCTAGGAGTATCCCGCTCCACACAAGTAAGGGAAGAAATCCGAAGCTCCGACCTACGTCAACGATGAAGAATCAAAGGTGCCGTTTTCTACTCCAAACAGTCGATGATAAGGTGGGCCAAAGACGTAATACGTATGCACGACAACCGATGGATAAGTGCCGATAGGGTGTGCATTCCTGGGGCGGTCAAACACACAACAGGAAGGCCATGGACCAGATGGTCAGAGTTTTTCACAAAAACCGTAATCGAAAGATGTGATGCTCATCCAGTATTTAAAGCGAGCAGAACTCACCAGGGTATACCAGCATGCGGCAGAGAGAAATGGTAGGCTTACTGATGCCCGCCTAGATCACTCGACCATCAAAGGGATGACGTGTGCCATAGGTGATATTCACTGTTACTAAATTATTCGTGAACTAATTAAGGTAAGGTATTTAAAAACTTGAACTAGTGCATTTCTTCAATGGTAAGTTTTCTTCGGCTAGACCGCGAAGACCAACATCGTAAGAATGAACGACTGTGGACAGTTGACTTGCAACACTTCGAATTTGAAGAAGACGAGGGCGTCAAGACGTTAACCGAATAAAGCTTATCAAAAATTTCGCTGTAACGTATCATTCAAAGAAAATGCGGCAATTATTCGTACTGAGGTTACATGAAAGTCTTTTTACAAAAGCACGTAAAAAAAGTGTTCTAAACTCTTAAAATTTCCTTTCTTGGAAAATCTCATAGTCAAGAAGGCTGGGGCTTCACGTGAGCCAATGGTTCGCCGCTTAGCAAGGGCTGACGATGTGTGGAATCAAGCGGTACAGTTAAAAATGAATTCTTTATAGCGTCAGGTTTACAAAATGATCAAATTTTTTATTCTTTACGGAACTCCAAACTGTGTGGATGTCAGCACATCTTGCATTTTGCTCGGTTCCCAGCTTTTATAATTCACGAAGCTCTTCGAACTTTCTTATAGGGGAGTTCGGCTGCTGCTTAGTAATTGTTGGCCTTTCTTATGAAGGCCGATGAATGATGGCTGAGTCGCTTCTCTACGTGATCTTAGAAAAGTCGTACTAAAAAGTTTCTAGATCTTGTGAGACCGAGCGAGCTTTCCATACAACTTTGGTGCCAGTCTCCCAATACAGAAGAGGTGGTAAATTTCTTGGCCTTCTGCTAATTCGACCAAATGCCTTGCGCGTAATTAACAGCATCACTACAACTACCCTGCCTACGTCCCATTCTAATCATCATTGTGATTTAATCTAATTTTGGCTTACAAAAGAATATTACTGAATCATGGTTGATTTGTATAAAGCTCTTTCCATACAAAGTTTTTGGGGAACTGAAACTATCTATTTCGCTAGAAGATTAAAGAACATAGCGTTAGCGGATGGTCGACCGCTTAAATATGACTTATGCAATAGACTCCATTAAGCAGCGCAAAAGAGCTTGAATGTTCATTTGACCAGAGAAGTCTGGCAGCAATTTTCTGACTCCGATGGGATAGGGGGCTTTTGCATTTCTGTGCGTGCTGCCCAGCCTGAGAATCTGCGTTTATTCCAAGGAAACCCTTCTGCACCTACCCACAATCTGTTTAATATGTACTGGAAATTATCTATTTCGTCAGCCAGAGCATTCTAAACATCGGAAGCAAAGAAGTATCTGAGCTGTTATTAGTTCTACATAACTCGTGATCACATCTAATTTGTGGATCGTAGCTTTTCTTGTATTCGATTCCTTTCCTCGCCTTTATCGTCGAAAAAAGTCTTCAATCACTTCGCGTGTTGCATCGGCTGCCGTTTGATGATTTCGCCCTTTCTTTATGAATGACGAGCGAAAAATCAGGTAGCTAACTTTTCAGTGCATGAGGAATGAGGTGAAATTTTTTTCGTTTTTCAATAGTAGTGGATTTTATCACAGAAGTAGAAAGCTTATAGATCCTTCAGCATGTTTTATTCTAGTGAGCAAGTCAAACCAGTTTAATGAAATAGGAACTAGTTTCTCTTCCACTTCTTTCAGCGACAATTGTTGCGTTTATTGATTTTGAACTGGCACCATTTGCTAGCTTTTGCAACAGATTTTATGTACTTTATTAAAGATGAATTTTGATTGGTTATAGATCATGTTGAAGACATTGAATCCACTCTCTTGCCTTAGGTTGAAGAATTGGATGTCATTGTTGTCATCCTTATTTCAATCGACAACTTTTCTTAGAAACTCATCGTCTTCTACCGTTTTTTGAAACCTTCATAAGTTTTTTCAACGTATGTCATTGATACGCTTCAAATTTTGCATTTCACCAGTCGATTTTGCTCTTTGTTTTTATTGCCCTGGATGTGCTGATGAAAATAAAAGAGAGGCAAAGATTTCGTTGTATTGTTCGTGACAGTGATGGTGTAGACCAGTCTGACAATGTGTTGTCTCGTCCCAACCGGTTTTTCGCATGAGCGCTATACCGTCAACTAGCTCTTGTTCTTTCATTCCTCTTCGGTCCTTCTCTTCCCTCAGTTTCTCTCGATTGTTTGTAGATCACTGAAACTTATTAGGTAAAAAATTGGAAATCTTGCTTTTATCGTACCCATAGTCGCCTCAATCATGTAACTACCCTATTAATAATCCATAATCTACAGGTCGGTAAATTGGTACCAAACCCGCCGCGAAGTACTTTGGCACTGGGTCGATGCACCAGTGGGCTACCGCGAGTGAAAGTAGGGGCCAGATATGCATTCAGTCCCCTCTAAAGATGCTTTGTGAAGTTGAATATGCTTTACACATTGTTTAGGGATTGATCGCCGCCGAAGGCTCCTACTTTTTATCCGTTCTTCTTGATAATGATCAAATTTTTGAACAGAACATCATGAATTCGACTACGTTAATATTGCAGAGGTGATTGAATTCACGTCTGGCCCGTGCAACAGCTTTAGAAATAACGAAACAGGGTATTACCGATGTATCAGAAGAAATTTACTTTACCTAACTAGTCAAGTATGCTCTTCATTTTCGATCTGCGAGGATTTAGCCCAAGCGCCGTATCGAACCGAATGCTGCTTGTTTAATGCACGTCACCTCTAACCAATGGACATGCTAAAATAGAGCTTTCGACGTTGATCAGTCTCTGATGGATGTGCTCTGCATTCGACTTCACTAAGCATTGTAGAAAGTGAGTAAATGCATATCTGGCCTATACAATGGCCTACTCGTTGTGGCCTACAATGTATCGAGCCAGTGTTATTATCCCAGACAGGTCTGGTACCAATTTGCGGACCCCGGACGAATGAAGGGCTTGATTAGGCAGGGATCGTGATATCGATCTCATGTGCGTTGCAGGGTTTCTCTAACCACTGTGCTACACTTGTCTTTGTGTGCTTAATAATAACGGCAATGGAACTAGTCCTAGTAATAGTGATAATGATAACAATAAAGACAATAACGAAGATAGTACTAATATTAACTGGCAA
The DNA here is from genome assembly GCA_009735665.1 of Angiostrongylus cantonensis. Taxonomy (NCBI): domain Eukaryota; kingdom Metazoa; phylum Nematoda; class Chromadorea; order Rhabditida; family Metastrongylidae; genus Angiostrongylus; species Angiostrongylus cantonensis. The sequence continues at coordinate 753,675 of MQTX01000066.1, forward strand.
ATGGTAATACAAGACGATAGTATTTAATTTAGTTAATGAAGGCAATTCCCAATTCTAAAATTTCCGAACCTTCAGTGCAGACACTAGCCGGACTTTGCGGCACCAATGGAGTCAAGTCGGTTAAGACTGGTGCTAACTTGTCGACCCTGAGTACGGTTGAGTGAAAAAATATGCGTGTTTTGTACGTCATCTCCAAGTATTGCGTTTCATTGCATTTTTGGCTCTACATTTTATGCATGTCATATCGCTCCTCGCTACGCTACCCTACAACGTACTTGTTGATGAACGCAGCTTCAAACTTTCTTAGGGCAGCACTTGTTCTCTCATATTCCTCTTGCTGTATCACGTGTTCTTATAAACTTTGTGGCTTGAAATAGGCAAAATGACCTGAATATATTGACGTTACTTCGTCTCGTTAGTGAATGAAATGTGTGTTGAGTCATTTAGTAACCATATCACTATTTTACGTGTAGAAATTATTAAGCAGGCACTACAAGTTACATCAGATAGGCTCCTTCTACTTACTAACAATTCGCTCTGAACTCACAGCTGAGGTGCATTGCAGGCAGAGATCTATTCCTTCCTCCACCAAAACATATGTTTGGATTCAGAGTCTTTAGATCGACTGAAAAAATTTACCACGACTAGTGTAACTACTATCTTACATGAAGTGTTATTACTTTCGAGTGAATGGGAATAATGATTAAAAAAAATTAGTCCTAATTGGAATATGTCAGATTAAGAACATGTTAGATTCATCGATTCGATTTGATCACTATTCTTTCACTGGAGAATTTCGAGAACTAATTTGACTTAAACCTTTTTCTTGTACCATACCAGCAAGCCGAATAGAATTAGGTGAATCCTCGATATGGGTGATTTTTTTTAACCACTAGATTTCTACTGCAGCATCAGCTTAACTGGGCTCAATGCTGATTTGTGCTCCCCAGATCAATCCCGTTGACAGGTGATTGCTGATGGCACAGGTAGATGGAAAGCTAGCTGAGAGACAACCGAAACGAAGGTCTCGGATGGCGTGGTGACCGTTAGACTCCGGAAACTATAACAGCACGTTCGTTACACATCGCAGACACCTGTGTTTTACAAATATCTCGGCAACATTATGGTTACATTTCATATATTACCCTGCTTTGAAAAATTTTAGCACACGGTAAATAAAAGGTGAACATTCGTGGTTTTTTTAGATTTTTTTAAATACGCGTTTACAGTAAGAGTTCGGAACCCATGCAATATGTCTGTACTCAATCAAAGCACAAGGTGAAAGAGATGAAATGTTTGGATTCCCTCATTGTTTTTTAGCAAATTATTTTGAATTCTATGATTTCAGGTTGAGATCCATGAAGGAGGAGTTCGCTGACGAAGGTTACAGTTGGGCGACAAAGACATCGTGTGCAACAGATACAGAGCAATCATTGCTAGTGGCAAATCGTATCAAACAAGAATGGAGTTGTGAAGCCGATGAGGGTATGCACTTCGTACGGGCTTTATCGCCTGCTGAGCAAACACGGCAAGTTATTTGTATACCGATATCAAGGTGCAGGTTAAAATAATGACGTTCAAGTGATAATGTGGCGGCGCACTGTCGGAGACATGATAAACCACAAAACCGGCATCAACCGATTGTCTTCGACCACTTCATCTGTATGCGAATTGGTCTAAATACAGAAAATAATGTCCAGAAACTGATGGCTCTATTAGTAAGCAGTTGTGAAATTTCACCTTATCAATTTCTACATTGTTGCTACTAGTCGTTTAGCAGTATTCATTTGAAACAATACTTTCACTCTGTAAAAATGGGACGGAATTCCTTACTGCTAAAGCAAGCTTTTAGGCTGCGCACAACTTCGTGGATCTAACTGTCATTCAGGTATGGACAGATTTCACAATACAAAACCATAAACTTACATGCACTTTCAATCTCATGGTAAGATAGTGATAGGCATACACGAAATCATGAGTTCTCATTGCTTATCTACTGTGCGAGCTATTAAGTGTAAGTACAACAGGTATCATTTGCAGTGTGCTACCAATGCTCCAACACTTCTTGGTGCCGTCGATTCCACTCCAGTTGGACACCTACACTGGCCAGCACCTTCTAAAAGTGTGCAGTTTGCCTGTTTTCGCTCCATAACGCCTTTTCATTTTCGTTTATGAGCACTCATTTACATCTCATGAACGAAATCGTCCAAATTTACATAGCAGCATGATTTTAAAGGCTATAACAGTTCTCCGTTTTGTAGTTCAAACACGAACAAAACACGCACTGTCAGCAAAAGACCAGTACAGAAGTTACCAAGGAAAAAAAGCTACGTTCGACCACTGAGTCACGCGTGCCCTACTAAACAGATGCGTTGAGCAGGAGCTATAATTCTACCAGCAGCGGAATCTAAGATCTAGAAGATGGAGAGAAGCAAGCAAATAACCTAGATGAAAATACATACGTAAAAGGACATTTGGACTCTCCTAGGCTTTCCTATAAAAAGGAAAAGGTTTGCCTTAACACTGTAGATTAAGTCAACACGCGAAATCTGCAACGCCAACTGCTCCGGCAGTTCAACAACATTCTTAACTGGTTTGAAGCAATGCCAGCGCAATTGACTTCAAGATGTTGTAGGAATAGGTATATCAGATCATGACAACAAGGTTGCCACTTGTGAAAAATCACTGAGTATTGCTACACCCGAGGTCGGCCTGACCAAAGTCTGCTGCAGATCGACACCTCCACAGGAAGTCGCAGCCCTTGCGGATACGGGTATCTGTCAGCATGTGACTAATTTGATACCACGACGGTGAATGATCCTGGTAATGGTTTACTCCTAGCTAGGCTTCCTGATGGAGACGCCGTACTCCTTCTCAGCTTGGGAGACACTGCCAGGTGGATGTATCCCCCGCCGTGCATCGCAGCCCGACACCCAGGAACACTTTTCAGCCACGATGAGGAAGTAAACCGTTTGGAGGACGTTATATTGTTGGACTGAAATCGTAAAGAGGTTAACACAGGTTAAAGAAAGGTGTCAAACGAAAGAGGAATCGTCTCCCCACACTTTCTGCTGAACAAGATTTTGTCACAGAAATGAAACCCTCAGTAAAATAACTTCACTGATTCAATCCCTGGTTTACACTTGCAAGTGGAAACTCAAAAATATCAAGTGCACTTTCCCAATGTGCGAATTGAAATCCATTTAAGGCGGTCTCTAGGTGTAAAAAAAACTTTATAACTATTTTTCAAACCAATGGCAAGACTTGTAATAGTACCCAGGATCGACTTTCTATTAACCTCGCCACTGGATTATGAATTCGTCGTTTTCTCTCGTAGCAATTGCGAGGTTGTTAAACAACATACGTTTCCTTCCATAAAATAACACACATACAACACAATCGTAGCTGACGTTTCGGCAGAATCACCTTCTTCAGAGCCGCTTTTTTCACCTGTCTTCCACCGAGGAAGAACAGCCGCTCAGAGTCGCACATGGCTCACGACTCATGGCTGGTCGCATATGGTAGACAACAACAACAACAACAACAACAACAACAACAACAACAACAACAGGGGATGGACAAGTGTTTCGAGCTGGTGAAGGAGCACTCAGAGTACGTAACTTTACTCGGCAAAAGCCGATGGAGAACTGGCTTCCATTCCTACACGTTCGAAACAACCTATCCGAAAACGACTACTTTACAAAATGGTACACAAAGCCAAAAAGTAAAAACAGTGGTTCGTTACCTCTTCTTTCACCGCTCATACACCAAAAGGTTTTTTGTTAGAAATGTATTTCTAGCATCGCATGGAAGAGGAGCAGAAGGAGGAATGCTTGGAACTGACACTGCAAATAGCTATTTCGAATGGCTAGGAAACTGTAGCTCCTCGAATAGGCGTGAAGGAAAAACCGCTTCTCTAAACGATAATTCTAGCAAGAATAAAGTTCTGCTTATTTTTTCCTTTCAATGAAGCAGGTGAAGTTATAAAACGTTGGCCAGTAACAGTGGTAGAAATACCACCGGACGTTCTGACGCTAATTCGTAAGCGTCTACGACCGTATGTGCACAACACAAGATTACATAAAGTGCCCTGCCCTTAGGGTAAAGATTGTGATTTTATGAGTACGGGTACGGTGTATCTAATCTCTCGCAAAGCGTGTGGGAACGAATACATTGGAGAAACGGGTAAATCGCGCTGCATCTGCCTAAAGGAACACCTAGTCTGTAAATTTAAATCGAAACCAAAGACTCCACAAGGAGCGCTTTCAAGACAGAAAAATAACGGAAAAGATGTTGAAGCAGAAGTCACTATCCTCGCACACGAACTCAAGACATCAGCAGGGAAAACTCTTAAGGGGTTGTGAATCAATTCCGGAAGTCCAAGAATGAAGCGATAGGAGGAGTGTCTTGTGATGAGGCGTAACCTAGCTCCACACCTCAAGCTGATTCAATGACTTGATCCAAGCACATTCCTCGTTCATGTATTACTCCGTACTGCTGCTCTTCACCAATTAACTAGAATGGTTGCATCGAATAAGACGGTGGATGTTTAGCAGAAGTTCTTTATTGTGCGAATGCAAATTTATATGCGAAGTCCCAACTGCTTAGGTCATGAAAATGTTTGGCTGAGTAGATTGCATGCCAATTTGACCCTGCCAGGGTCTGAACAAGGAGAGAGGGCGAAACGTCAGCTATTTTGTGCTAGTAAGTACTACAATACCAAACTCGTATTTCCCCATGGAAGAAATACAGTGAATTATCAAATTACCAAATTTAAAGTGATAATATTCCTTTGTGTTAGGGTCCTTGAGATTAAATGCTGTTATTTTAGCCTTATTACGTTGGTATTTCGGATTTCCTTAACATATATTATATTTTCCACATTAAGCTGCCTCAAAATTCAATCACTGATTGAAATCCATGGCCAATTGACAGTGCTCGATGTATACTTAACTGCCCAATTAAACCTTAGAGAGAAAGACTGACGATTATTTTCCATTTATTCCAATGGATTATTTCTCAATTCTTCAAAATTCGCTGGATGATCTCAGGTGATTCTTTAGAAAAGAACAAATCGTTCCTCAAATGTCCCCTCATTTTCGACACATTGAGGACACCTCAACCATAAAAGCTTCCACGTACGTCACACTGTGCCAGCATTTGCCTTGTGAAACATGAGCTTGAGCTAATGACTACTACCAGCTTAGAAGTTAGTAGCATTTCATATCATCTTCCACGGAAAAAAAACGGGATAAAGATGAGAGTTGTGAAATACTAAGACGTGAAATGATGGTGTGAAAGATTATGAGAGCACAACTGTCACTTTTGCACAAGAAACGTGAAAGCGGAAGGAGAATGAGGAAATTATTAGAGCTCCTAGCTTGCAGTTGACGTTGCGAAGTTGACGCACTCGACTTGTCCCACATTCGATGATTTCTACTTGTCCGATCCACTCTCCGACTTTTGATGAGCAAAAGGTTCCTTTTCCAAACAATTTCTCTCTTTTTTTCTTCGCTTTCGTCGATTTACCCTTAAAATCATGTCCTAGATCCAGTTTCGATAACAGCAGTGGAGTACAGTTTACTTGCACAATCAGTTTCTGGAAAATGCGTTGAGGAAAAAAAAACGAATTTTAAGTCAAATGTGTACACATGAAATGTCCTTCTCTACCACTTTCGATCCTTTTGTGGTCCTTCCAATTCCGCTCTTTCCTCGCTACTTAGCTGACCACAGTTTACTGGTGGCATGTTATATGCTTAGATGAAAACTTGAGCATTTAGTAATACCAATATACTTATTCTGAATATAGTGCCAGATACAAATCGGCTTTCCTAAGCACCGCATTCATCGAAAACAATTGGGGGGCTATTTTTCACAGATTCCGACGATGCCTCTTTACTTACCTAATGGCGGGCTTCCTTCGGCAGTGCGAAAAGTCTTCTTTAGCTCACTGAATAATAATAAAAACGGCATGTTGTTCTTCCACGACGCCTTGATCACCATACCGATGTGACGGATCAGAAGTATAAAATTCTTTTGCAAGTGAAACCTATACGAAAACCCACGGTATACATTGCAATAATTGTCAGTTGCTTACTGATGATTTAACTCCTAATGACCGAAATAGATTAATCGAATGAATTAACTAACGAATGAATGAATAGATGAATGAATGAATGAATGAATGAATGAATGAATGAATGAATGAATGAATGAATGAATGAATGAATGAATGAATGAATGAACGAGTGAATGAGTGGATGTCGAACATAATTTTCCTTTCCAGTTCTAAACAAATCTCAGGTTGTAATTCCCAAAACCGACTTTCTGTTAATGTCGGCATTGATTTATAAATCGATATTTTTCTTCAATAATCAGACACGAGGTTGTTATTATAGAATTATTAGGATACAATAGCTGACGTTTCGGCGGTTTCGCCTTCTTCAGAGCCTGGAAAGGTCAAATTGAGATGCGATCTACTCATCGAATGAATGAATGAATGAATGAATGAATGAATGAATGAATGAACGAGTGAATGAGTGGATGTCGAACATAATTTTCCTTTCCAGTTCTAAACAAATCTCAGGTTGTAATTCCCAAAACCGACTTTCTGTTAATGTCGGCATTGATTTATAAATCGATATTTTTCTTCAATAATCAGACACGAGGTTGTTATTATAGAATTATTAGGATACAATAGCTGACGTTTCGGCGGTTTCGCCTTCTTCAGAGCCTGGAAAGGTCAAATTGAGATGCGATCTACTCATCCAAACACTTTCATAACCCTAGCAGATAAAACTTAACAAATAAATCTGTATTCGCATAAGAAACAACTTTATTTAAACACCTACCGTTTACTTGTTGTAAGTATCTAAGTTAGTTGGTGGATAGCAGCCGCACAGAGTACTACCGGACAGTGCCTGTGTCAGGTCATTGGATTAGCCTGAGGTATGGCGCTAGGTCACGCGTGAAGGCAAGACACTCCTCCTTGCGGTTCATTTTTGAATTTTTGGAATTGATCCAAAATGCTTCAAGAGTTTTACGCGCTGTTGTTTTTGATTCGTGCGTGAGGATAGTGACTCCTACTTCGAAATCTTCTCCGTCATGTTCCTGCATCCTATGCCCGCCTAGTGGAGTGTTTGGTTTTAATTTAGACTTACCGACTAGGTGTTCCTTTATGCGGACGCAGAGCGATCTACCCGTTTCGCCAACGTATTTGTCCCCGCACGCTTTGCAAGAGATCAGGTAGACTGTACCCGAACTCAAGCAATCACCGTCTCTACCGTTAAGGCTAATTATGCAGTTTTTCGTTATACATAGACGGTCATATAGGCGGTTACGAATTAGCTGACGTCTCAGAGTGTCCGATGGTATTTCTATCACTCTTACGGAATTCTCTAGACCGGTCCTTATTAAGCAACGTTTTATGGCTGCACTTATTTCGTTTGAAATAAAGGACAAGAGGAACGGAGCCTTGTTTCCCATAAGATCGAAGTGCCGACATGTCCCATCTCATACTTATTTATCAAGACGCACAAGTTAGTATCCGCTGATGATCTGGCATCTGCCGACCCCTCCACCTTTAAAGTTAGACCCATCGTCATTTGTGTAGACGGCTCCCCTTTTATGTACTCTGGCTGTTCGTCCAATAACTCTAAACATTTGTCCATCCCATCCTGTGTGGAGCAGATGACAAAACAATCATCTATATACCTACGGTAGAGTAATAGGCTGAGATCGATTACTGGTGCTTCCACTTTAGAGATAAAGGCAACGGCAAGGGTTGGTGCCAGTCGCTGTCCCATTGTCAACCCTCTTATTTGTGCGTAATATTTCTCGGACCATCTGAAGATCGAGAAGTTTAAACAGACCTTTAAGAGGACCATGAGCTGCTCAGTCGAAAAGCCATACATGTTAATTGCCCCTTCGTGCTATTCAAGAAACTCGCAGTTGGCTTGCATTCCGGTGTCGTTCGACACGTTAGTGTAAAGGGCGGTAACGTCGAACGACTCCATAACGTGCGAGCTTTTGTGACATGCGTTATGCAGACGATCTAGGAACATTTGGGTGCTCGTGAGATGGGCTGGAATGTGTTTAGCAACTGGTTGAGGATTAGATTTATAAACCAAGCAATTGTATCCGTAGGGCCCGTCTACATAGCTGATGATGAGTCTAACTTTAAAAGTGGAGGGGTCGGTAGACGCCAAATCATCAGCGGATATTAACTTTATTCTATTTTATTTTTGTTTTTTTATATTTTTTTTTATTTTTCAACGGCAGGCTATCGTGTGAAATACAACTAAGATGATGCTGAGATATTTGCAAAACTCCGGACCGCATGTGTCTGCAATGGGGAACGAACGCGCTGTTGCCCTTTCCGGAAGTTAGCGCGGTCGCCACTACACCATGCGGGTCCTTAGTTTCGCATGCCTCTCAGTTAGTTTTAAATCTAAAAGTGTTATCAGCAATCAGCCGTAAATATACTATTTTACTAGAATAATACTATGCAAATACAGTTCACCTTGAACGATAACTATCATCGTTAACTGCGGGCCGTTCGAAATGCTCACGAAGTCTTTCAAAGGCAGCGAAGAACCCAATTTGCTTGGGTGTGTCAGTCAACATTTGCTCTTTCAATCTGCACTACATCGTTACTTACTTGCTTGATAGTTGAACGGCCCGACCTCACTGGTTGTGCGGCCCTCAACATAATTTCCATTTTTCGGAGATTTGCTGGTTAAGCCATTATGGTTCCCTGGAGTCTCGAGGTTAGCCTGGCCAAAGTCTACCCTAGGTCTTCACCACCACAGGCGGTCACAGCCTTTGTGGAACAGAGGAATATTTACCACCATGCGACTTTGATACCAAGACGATGGTGGGTTCCGGTATTGGTTTACTCTTAGCTAGGCTTCCTGATGAAAACGTCGGACTCCTTATCACTTTGGGATACCCTTCCGAGTGGACGAATCCCCCCGCTGTACACCGCAGTCCGACACCCAGGAACACCTGCCAGCCACGATGAGGCGGTAAACCGTTCGGAGGTTACTACATTGTCACTTACAGAGAATGGCTCATTGCGTGGAAAGAGATATGGGTTTTCTTTCGGTCTGTACGGGTCCTAAAAGGTGAAACAGACAAGCATGTTAATGATGCAGTTGGACTAATGAGATAAACTGTATTAAAAGCCTATAATAAACAATTCCTGTTTTTCGTACTGTTGCTTTCTCAAAATGGACTCGAAAATGACTGTCAGTATAGCGTGGCTTGAACAGCAATCATCTTCGTCAAATATGTTTAAAGAGGGGGAGTGTGGCCCAGTGGTCGGAGGCGCCCTGCAACACACACGTGGAATTGATCTCAGCGTCCATGGCTCGCCAAGCTTTCCATCCCTCTGGAGTCGTCAAATTGCTACAAGACTTGTCCGGTCTGAAGGATAGCAGCAATGGCTCGATATATCGGTAGGCCACTACGAATCATTGTAAAGGCCAGATATGCATTCAATCAGATGTAAAAGATACTTTTTGAAGTCGAATGCAAGGCGCATCCCTCAGGGATTGATCAACGCCGTGAGCTTTATTCTTTTATGTTTAAAAGTGCAACTCAGATGAACTATAAGCCCGACGAATATTCAAGTCAGACATCGGCATCGTAATGCCTGAGACAGTTAACTGGATTCGAAAGCTGACCCAACAGATTCCTCGCGATTAGTTCGCGTCATTCTACTTCAGACAATCATGGTGATAAGATGAACGGGTACCTTTCTCTGAAAGAAAACATATTTGTAATAAAATTTCCTTGTTTCATTGTTTGTCTATACACAGAATTTTGTTTACATAACGTTCTATTTCAATTTGCATAAAATGCCGCTTGTTATTGGTCATAATCATCATTAAAACTAAAATTAAAGTTGGTCATATTTTCCATTTGTATTTTATCTTTGTATATTTATTTTCGTCTCCAAGAAAAAGTTTGACAACGATAAGTTGCCATGAACGATCGGTGCGCACGTTGTGATAGTTCCTCTTTTGCATTTGTAAATTAAAGGTGTTGTAATAACAACCGGCAAAGACCATACCCATTCTTCTAAATCCTAATTTTGCCACCTCTCAACTGTTTACCTCCTCATCGCGACTGGTAAGTGACCCTGAATGTCGGGCTGCGATGTACAGCGCAGGGGACCACAGTAGCTAAGCCAGCAAGGCCTCGAAGAAATGGAAATTATGCTGGGGTCCGCACAACCAGTCGGGACGAGCCATCCAACTATCCAAGCAATTTTCGAACACGATTCAAGTTCTGTTATTGCCTTTGAGACGATATGAACCATACACTACTCACGCGTTTGAAGTGAAGTAGTTCGCATGGGATTGATTTCCTTCACGGCTGTTTACTTTGCGTTATTAAGCTTTTTTACTAATCGTTTACATCGACGAGGAAAAGCTCGGAGTTTCATTTAAACACATTAAAGCTGTCTTTTGGACGAGATTGTTTTTACATTTTAATCCGGCGGTGTATACTAACGTCTTTGTTGTGTACTGAAGTTTGAAGTATAGGGAGATTTCCAAGGTGGCAAACCATTGAGTACCATTCTCTTCCTCTCTTTATCCCCTTCCCTAAATCAATACTCTACATCTTCTCATAATATTATATGTTTCTTATGCTACCTGTACATTGTTCCACTGCCATTTTTGCTGCCACGACATCACTTTAGTCGTACTATCTACATCTACCTATCTACCTTTCTTCCCTTCCTGCATTTGCAAAAACACCCAGCAGTATCTGCCCTCGGAGGGCATCAGGAACTCATAATCTGCTTGTGAAATCATTTGTATTTGCTTACCTGACCGCTTACTGCAGTGCCAGTTACCATGTACTCCAAGTATCCTACTTGTACGCCCTTTCTTTATGCATTCTTTAAGTGTTGAAGCAACTTTCTAATCTGTCTCATACCACCTTAGATATTTTATTCTCGTTCCATTGTTATTCTTCTGTTATTCATATAGAACGGTTCAGTAACCTAAGTTTAATGTTCATACTGCACCAACCACAAAAGTCCTGCGTGGCCTGAATAAGAACAACCGTAAGTATCCACTACCGAATTAACCAGCACAGGGAAGTTTCAGTAGACGTGTTCGGTGTGCCTAGATGAACTAGACAAACCGTCTTTATCAATGCGTTTTCACAAAGCGTGTCAAGGCAGAAATAACGTAATCTCAGCTCTTATTCTCATAACTTTTCAGTGCGTTGAACTTTGTACTGTAAAACATTTACCATGTCATCTCCAATTTTTACATTCAATCCATTTTACATACTTCGCAAGTATCATAGTTCTCAGAATTTGCGATGTATACTTTTTATATAGAATTTGAACAGAAGTACAATAATTCCTCTGCAAGCTTAACATTTTAAAAACCTGACATATGACTTTACAATCTGTACCCTGTACAGTTAACACTTTCTATGCCAACTATTTAAATGGCTTAAACAGGTACAATTTTTGCATTGGCTGCCTCTAGTTCTCACATGCCTGCTATGCATTTCGGCAGATTCGATGTCATAACATTTATATAATTTCCTATATCAACTAATGCATCTCTAATACACCTGTCACCTGTCATCTCTAGTACAACACACAATAATATTTCAAAGTCGACTTTCCTTTAACTTCGGTATGGCTTATTAATACGTATTCTTTCTTTGATAAGCTTATACGAAACTGATAAATATTCATTTTCGGCTAACATTTCGACGGCTTCGTTTTTATCAGAGCCCATGATCCGAGTCGATAGTCCATCTTTGCTTGTGCTCACGAAGTGGGGTCTGTGGATCATCGGCTTTGATGAAGGCAAAACCGTCGAAATGTTAACCGAAAATAGAGAATATTTATCTACGTCGTTTAAGCTCATCAAAGAAAAAATATATGTTAAAACTTCTGCTTTGTAAACTCTTCACGGCCATCACGGCCATGTTCCAACGCATAGCTACTTCATAGTGCACACAGTTACACTCAGTCCATTTGAAAGCATACTCGAATAACAACCGAACCTTGAGCCCATGCATCTGCACCGTTTGTACAATGTGACACTAAAGTCACCACACACACCCACGCACACCCACACATACAACACGCGCACACACAGAGACATACAACACACATCATAGATCATACATCACACATCATGACGAACAGATGAATCTGCTTAAGCTTTGGAGAAAAAACTGAATGCCCTTAAAACATGGAGAAGAGGAATGCACACATGCCAATCTTTTAAACAGTTTCGCCACGAAGCTGGTTTTCCGATAACTGACGATGATTTCTCCATCAACTGAGTAGTTTAGGGTAGTTTAGGATTAGAAAACTCTATAGATCTATAGAAAAAATTTTACTATGTCACATTAATAGCATATACAAAATCTTACTAATTCACAAAATGTTCTTAATGTTTAGACATGTCTGCAATTAATATTTTCAAAGTGGTAGATCTCACTTTTTAGAATTTTCAATGGAAAAGGTGAAGCGATTGATTGGGAGAACACCATCGAGTCTTGGTGGATGGAATCCGGGTTGTTCAGGCGCTTTATTATTTGAAATATAAACTTTGGGTCAATAAAATGAAACAAGTATGGCTCATAGGCTTTAGAAAATCACAAATTCACCGCGATTAAACGAAAAACTTTTATTCCAGAGGCAAAGAGACGCAATTTTAATAGTTCTCATGGCGATAAGATTAATATATAAATAAGACTAATAATAATAAGATTTTTTGCGAGTTGGGGGAATTCTGATTTAATGTTGGGAGCGGCCACAACTTTCACATCTCATAGAAGCATCCACGAAAGTTACGTGGTGGAGCAGATGTTAAAACACGTAGCGCACGCTATCATTCCGTCGCTTGTATTAAGGGTTTTTCCTCACTGCAGCTTTCAATGACTGGCTTTTAAGAGTTGGCAAAAGGCACCATGCAACGTGAACATCGTAAAAATGTTTTCCTTGTCCTACCACTGCAGTATCATTACAGCACTCCGACACTAGTGGTTGTCATTTTCTCCGCTTTCAATAAATTACTGCTTACGATGGCCAACCTAATTTTTCCTGCGCATTCTAATAAAATGAATTTTGGTTTTGAGTATGTCATGAGCAAGGGAGGCAGCCGTATGCTAATGATCGGTAAACGTGCCCTGTATCATCTACGCCTTCTAGTTATCGGAGAAATTTAGAAAGTTACCGATAAACTAGCATCGTGCGTTGTATGAAACATGTGGAGCTCACTCTTAATAAGATTGATACATCATTTTCAATCGCTGTGATCAGTCGTGGCTATAACTGGATATATGAAAAGTATACGAAGTATCGAGATATACTGTACACATCTTTTAAAACCTTATTATAGGATAACCGAAATGTGGTTCGATGGCGGAAGGCTTTTTAAAGTCACACACAAGAGCAAAACGCTTGCACCGCTCAGCATAAGATACAAAGGATCGTACAAGATACACATTTTTTAAAAATACGACCCGTCTTTCACATCTACTGCGCGGATCCCAGCAATTCACCTATTCAATTCGTTTCCTTGCATCCTTCAACCACGAAGTCTTACAATTTTTACTGTGGCATTGGCTACTGTTTGAGGTGCTTAACTTCATTTTGAATGTTATCGAATGCTAGTCGAGTCGATTCTCCTTGGAGTCCTGAGATAGCCCGACTAGGGCGTCCCCAGCTGGACTGCAGAGAGCGATTTTTTCTCAGAGAAAACCCGTACCAATTTCAGGGCCCCGAAGTGCTGAAAGACCTGGTGATCTCGGAGTGCAATCGAACCAGTATTGATCAGCATCACTGCTACTGTGCTATTCCCTCCTTACAAGACACACAGGAAAAGGAAAACACAGAAATTACCAATAAAGGATACAAAAAGAACAAATTGTAAGGCGAAGAGTACATCAGCGGAGTATCAAGGAGACGTGACTAATATGCTGTGAAATCGATACTTCCCTAGTAAAACATGCAGATTATTTTTCAAAACATAAAAAGCTGTAGCAGTACAACTTGAAAACACCTTTGCTGCACATTGCAATGAATCAGATAGAGTAACCATGCAGAACTTCATTACCCTAAACACCACTTTTTGCACATGTTGTTTTGTAGTTTTGAGGGATCCCAGAAAAAAAAAAGCTGGAAATTCAGAGTTAGAAGAACACTTGATAATAAGATCAAGTCTAAAAACGAAAGGTACTTAACAAAAGAGATAAATGACAATTTTTATGATGCACAGATGTGCTTAACGTAGCACAAAGCTGCCCAATTTTGTTACTTACGATATGCATTGTTTTCAACGCATATGCAACCGAAGATGGATTGTTCCACAAATTACAAGCCAATATATCTTAGCTTATATTGAATCACAAAAAGTGAAAAAACCTCATTAAAACTCACATATTTGTATAATTGGCAACAAGCTTTTACATTCTACCACTGTGGGATTGAGACATTTTGCCTCCAATGTTTATTTTTTCTTCTCCTCTCCTTCCAACAGATACTCATATTTTGAACAGTGGAGCGAATAAAAAAGCGAAAATCTATTCTTCAGGGCAATAGCGCTTTCGAATATATCGTTGCTGTGGGCGCTTTCCACACCTGAACTAATACTTTTAAAAATTGTTCTGTACAATAACAATTTTTGAGGTTTGAGCTTTAAAGAAGTTTAAAACTAGTATAACATTTTGAAAGAATGATACATCCCATTTCTCCTCAATGATTTACGACCTGGTCATCGAAAGGAGTACTTCTCGGTGTTGAACTGCGAGGTACATGAAGGGTTCTTCACTCAGATTTTCAAAGGTGAAAGTGAGTGCGACTTTTTCACTCGGAATTAGATAAGGACAAACCTATGCTAGAAATAGTATCGCCTTGGCAGCAACGTAGTCTCAATGTGGCAAACGTTCTTAGCATTTACAATGGTCGGTAACTGCAGACAGCGACTACTAGGGAAAGTACAAGCACGGTGATATAGAGGGTCCAAGGAAAAAAAATCTGTCTGAAACAGCAAATTACCACTTAAAATCATGGGCATGCATGATTTCTCTTGGAGACGGGTCACTCAAGCATTCTGGTATACCTTAGGAGTGTACGATAAGCTCTCTTATATGAACTCTGAAGTTCTCCAGCACTTCCGACAATCTTCAGAAAACCAGTGTAACTGCAAATGCGTTAACCAAACTTTAGGATAACATTATATGCACATATAAACTGCACAGTTCCCAGGAAAATTTTTATAAGAATATACTATTACTGTAAAGGAAGCATACATGTTACTACATGGCACGACACAAACTAACTACTAATTACTTGGTACGATATAGAACATGTCAGATAAGCATCTATCCAGTCCCAACACAGAAAAAAAGATCTGCGAGAAAAACTGATGACATGTCATGATAGCTTAAAAGACTGCGAGAATCGTTTGCGGAAAGCTAAAAACACTTTAAGAACTACAGCTTATTTAGAAGAAAATGGCAAACGTAATGTCTCCCCGCAAACAAAATAGTAATAATGATAATAATAATAATTCGTCCACAACTGTAAAAGGTCCAATGTAACTGGTTTGCAATATTTGGCCGAATAGAACATCTACAGATATTATTTGGTTCATGGATCACATGCTCATTTAGAATCGGGTACAAGACCGAAGAAACATCACAGGAAGTAATGAAGACGATGGTAATACCGAATAACGATGAAGGATATAGAATGTATCGACTAATCTACAACCATTTTTGATAACAAATAATGAACGCTCAGTAGCAAAAACAGTGAACGCGAATTCAACGTTGTACTCAACAGTAAGGGCATGCTATAGAAAAATCAGTAAAACAGTTAGCAATTGAGAAAGAACTGCTGAGCATGGAGAAGGAGAGGAAGAGGACTTATTGAGACACTCCGATGGAGAATCAGTTATGATTTTCGGGAAGGAGAATGATCCCGACCTATATGAAGGATCGTTAGGTGATCAGAATGAAAGACATGGCAGAGCATTTGAGAACAGAGTATTATCAATAAAACATGATTCTAAAGTATAAGCTAGAGGATAATATGAAGGGCATGAAGCGAAGACAAGTGTATATTGTTATTAATGCTACAACTGCATCTACAAGATTGACCGCTAGTCGACGGGTCGACGGAAATATCTATGGGAAACGGCCGCTGGCGGCGCGCAGAGATCAGAGAAGGTTTCCGACGGCCAACACTCAACTTTGGGTCCTACTGTACGAATCCGAAGCAGCGAATACAGTGCTCCGAAAATGGATGTGAGCGACGTGGCTAGAATAAATCGAAGATCGACGCAGAGATGCCCTATATGACACTACGGCACAAGTGAGAAGAACGATGGAAAACGAAAGACAGGATTCATCACATAAAATCACGAAGGCCACAATGAAAGAACAGGGCGAAAGACGATGACGAGGTACCTCTTGGCCCGATAAAACGTAACCTGGAAATAGATTATAAAGTGTCATCAAATCAAGCCAAGAATTAAGGACCTTACATGTGGCAAATCGACGACAAATAGGATGACCCTCACCGAGCGAATGCTTCGATTTTGTGCACTGAAATCCTTAGTATTATCAGCATATTATACTTCAAATGCTTTTTATTTCCCAAGACAACGTGTTCTTTAGATAATGTCATACAAACCTCAGAACGTAGAAGAAGAATTGTGGAGTAGTCAAAGGGCGTTTTTATTACTCACATCTGCAATGCATAAATCTTTATCACTCTGTCAATGAGTAACTCACTGTAATAAATTTTGAACTGAAAGAAAGAGCACTATTAACCAGTTGATAGAATTCTAATATTAATGCGATGAACGAGAAAGCTAATTATTTGAAGAGTGAAAGGGAAGACTTATATGAGTTGGAAAAACTGCTTCCCACATCAGACCCTGGTAAAACATAAACCGACAACTTAGTAGACACAACATCTGAGACGATTCAGTAAAGTAGTTAGGACGGAGCCCTTTATTGTCATTAAACAAAAGATACTTTAGAGCTGATAGTGAACAGGAGTGTAGATAAGGCGGAAAAATATGTTTACCTTACGCAACATGCTTGTAGACTTATTATCTTACGAGTGCATGCATGTATAGGAGTGATAGCTGGATAAGCAAGGAATAAATGATGATAAGTCCCACATATGAAGTCTACTATGGCATTCAGTACATTAACATTAGATTAAGAAGCGAGACCAGCAGGAGTGAGATCAGCAGGAGCGAGAAAACAATGATTGAGGAAAACGCACGGGGAAGAGAAGAAACGGGTGTATGTGCAGATATGTGCAGATATGCGGGTGTGCGGGAGGTCGACGACGTTCGTGCCTGAGGTCCGAGGCTGGCGACGACGTGTCGGGCAGATGCTGAGGCACGTGTGGGCGGCGTGTGGGTGGGTGGCCTGGTGGGCGCCGGCGGTGACGTCCACGTCAACGCCAGCGACGGCCGCCGACGCGCCCACGCTGTAAACCGACGACGCCGCCGCCGAGCAGCGTTCGAGAACAGCACGTATTCTGTACGCCGTTCTGGACGAAGCACATCGCAATGCATAAGCAATAAACACTCAGCTTCTCAACAATGATGTACCTATCTGTGGCCATACAGCATAGTTTGGTTACTTAGTGATAAGAGAACGCATAACGTCTGAGAAATACATGAGCTTTTGCGATCTCTTGGGGTGAGAAGCAGTGCTATCGAGTGTCACAGTGCGCTGTAGTGCGTACTGAATACGAATATATTATAATATGCGTGCATAAGAGAGAGGTCCGATTGCTATGGTATAGAAGAACGAGCGCTGTTCTAACAAACAGTACGCGACGCGTCCGCTCGCTGTACTTTTTATCATAGTTTCTAGTTCGGCATGTCGAAAGAGCTGTTGTGTTTTCGTTTCTGGCTATTTAGTGCACTAAACGTTGACCATTCTATTTACTTAGTGCAACAAACATTGTACATCCACTCAGAACACCGAATCATCAAACTAAGCTATAACCGAAGAGAAACAGGGGTGCGATAGTCGAACGAAAAACAGAAATCGATCAATCAAACGGATCCGATTTAGTTAAAGATAAATTACGGTTTATATGCACCATAATTCCACACAGGTGTCATGTTTGTCGTATTGTTGTCATGAAACATACAGGGTAGATCAGAAATTTTCCCCTCGTTTAGACATTATCTTTTGAATAGATGGGAATATTTCAAAACTCTTCAAATAAACCAATGACAGAACATCACAGGCAAGGCCGACCCCATACGTCAAGCGGATGAAAACAATTAAAAATGAGATTAAATGCTATTATTGACAGTAAATAATACTATTGCATAGTGGTACTAAGCAATACTATTATTAACGGTTTATTGGGAATTCATATGATGAGGAGTTCCGAAATCGTAGTCATCAACAACATTGTCCGCACTTCTATGGACAACATGAGAAACGAGAACGAAAATAGGTGGTTGCTTCAACTGCAATGGGACGACGATGCGGTCTCACAAAAGAGAACCGCTGTCCTAATTAGAAGGCCCAGAATTCTAAACAACGTTTATTTCTGCCCTCTGCTGCACTTTAACTGCTAAAATATACAGCTGCGAATGATTAGAAACTGGCCTGTTATTTATGCAAGCACAAAGAAATCACTTCGGGTATTTGCAGTGGGAAAAAGCATTTAGCGATAAACGAACCCGATGGCCTATCAATGTGAAGAGGGATGGATTAACAAGCCATGAAAACCTGTCGATACTGCGGCCCGCTGTTAACTTCATCAGAGTCATCGAGATGCCGTTTAACTTTGATGTTCGTTGAATTTCGAATGGGATACGAGAGAAAACGTCAACGTAAGTAAGCTTCCCAATCAGTCACCTATTGCGGATCACTAGCTACATTGGAAGAACCTTCATTCATTAAACAATGCTTTTAAGCTGTTCATCAAAAACACTTCACACTTTTGTCCAACGTACATGCTTTGAACTCTAAAAACAAAACTCATGTACATAAACGAAATCAAATGTCTACAGGAGAAGTATAGCTCGTGCCAAGTCAGAAACTGTTGTAAACACCTGAATTTACTCACTGATACGACTGTTGCTCCGAAATTTATAAACTGAAGCGAAGGCTTTAAAAAAAGGACAACCCGGAAAGAAATAGCCGTAGTCAATTCAGCCGGGAACAGAAATTCAGTGGCTTATTCGAGCCGTAAAATTGCAGGTAAACGTTGAAAGGTTCCGAAAAACTTGTAGCTGCGCGGTATTATAGCACTGAATACATACATAAGTACACAAATACACACATATATGTACATATATATGCAAGTATCCAAGTGTATATGTATATATGTATATATATATATATATATGTATATATATATGTACATATATGTCGATCTTCGCAGAATTCAAGGTGTATGGATGTAAAGATCACATTGGAAAGGAACGTAAAGATGATTCTTTAAAATAAAAGACTGAATTAAGTGCGTAGAACATTCGAGGAACACCGTTTGAGTAAGTCATGGTTAAACGAAATGCCGCAGACAGAGCATTTAATCAGCTCAGTTAAGAGCTCGTTTCATTTGAAATCATGAATTTAACAAAGAAGAAGTCTTGTCATTCATTCACAAAAAATTAGGGAAATTTTCTTGATTGACTTACATTTCACCTAATGGTCAGGTACGATTTGCCATGAAGACTGATATAATACCCAATTGGATTATGTTATAAATTGTTCTACAACTTGTATACCTAAACAAGAACTGAAAATAATATAATCATAAAGCTTATGTGGTCACGAAATGTCGACGAAAATGGAATACTCACACGATGATAGAAAGGGATTTCGATTTTGTCATAAATGCAAAACACAACAACTGAATTCTATATATGAGCTTGAAACTACGCGATGAAGAACACTACAAAAAATCTGAAAAAAAGTCTGTATACGAAGAAAACGTCTAAGTTATCCTTAGTCTTTAGAAATTCTCACGAACAAAAATAAACGTGTGAGGCAAACTCATCAAAACTTACTGCACTTCGACAGGTTGACTGCAGAGAACCAAAACATTTTCAGTTATAACCGCAAATAATAACGCATAATTTCTACAAAATGAACCATCACCTAGACTTCCTGCACGATTTTATTTTGCACTTAGGAATCACATCTTACATGCAGCGAAGGTGCTAGCACCACCTCCAACAGACTCGAAATGTTGAAATAACTGCTGACCATATGTCGGCCCAGTCCCATATCCTGAAGCACATATCCTATTTCTATTTCTAGGGCAACATCTTCGTTAGGGAACTTCATAACTCTGAATAGGGAATGCTTGTCTGTTCTAGAGAACCTCCAAGTGTATATGAGTTGGTGTCTGTAACTTCTGATGCGCTTGTCTTCCTTCGTGGCGAGCCACCTTCGGATGAGAACGTAGACGATGATGCAGGAGAACACGACTGAGTAACTAAATTTATACGGACTGATTTTTTACAAAAGGATTTAAACCTAGTTTGTAAAAAATAGCACTTTTGTGGTGTAAACACACCAGAGCTAACTCTTGAACGGAAACCACTATCCTCATCGTCTTCCTTGTATTTCTTTTTTGAAACGAACATATCGAAAGGATCCACATCCAAAGGGAGAGTAGACCTTCAAATTTTCATTTAACATATTACTCTAAAGGACTCGTACTAAGTGGTCTTCCCTGAAATAACATTGGTCTCACAATGAGAGCGCAAAGAATAAGGGTACGTTCAATCAAACAACCTCGAAAGAGAAGGACATACTTGAATTTTCAATTACACATATTTTCCTGGGTTATTAGCAATCACCAGCTTTTATGAAAATTAAATGTGGACTGTTACTTTAAAAACAGGTCCATGCACTGCCGTTCTACTTATATAACTGAATAAGTCGTGCACTGCTGTTTTACTTATATAACTGATGTAAGACCTGTTATGTGGGTTAGAACCAAGAGGTAGCACATCATAACAATTCCCACTATCCTTGCTTGAATCACTTGACGAGAACAGCCCTTGACTTTCTGATGGGATGAAAGAAAACGCATCAAAAGGTGAGTGAACTGAAACCATCTGAAAACACGGTATTTTGTAATTTCTGAAAAAAGGTCTTGCGAAGAGATCGAAAAGGCGCCAGAAGCGCTTAAATTCCTCTGGCCATGGGGTGCTCGAATACACCCACGATTTCGTTCTGGATCGGAGAAATACAGCATTGGCGGCACTGATCAAGATGTCGCCGCAACGCAAGAGGCGATCTGTAAACATCGACTTTTAAATCTAAAAACAAAAAAGTATTTAAAAGGTCAATGAAATAAAGTAGGTTGGTCTGATATAACTACATTTTAAAAACAAAAAGTTTTTAGAATATAAGAATATAAAGATCTCAATGTCAAATGGTATTTTAGAATAGATGCTAAAAGTGTAGGAGAAGATTTATGTGCTCAATTTCCCACAAAAAAATAGAACTGAACACGTTTTACCTGAATATTCCAAAACATTCCTCGCAGCGACGGGGGCCGACGTCCGCGTGTACCTGAGAGTGGCGTCGGAGTCCACGGTCGCACTCGAATGCCTAAAAAGCTTCTACAACCCTGCCACACAATGGCGAGGCTTTTTTAATGGAAAACAGTTGTAAGTATAAAAGTTAAAACCAAGTGAAAAAGTTGAAACCGGTGAAACGCCAGCCAGAGTTGAATAAAGGTTTTATTAACAACCTCGTATCTGCTTAAGGAGAAACCATGAATTTATTGACCATTACCATGATTAACAGAATGTCTATCGCGAGAATTAAGGCCACTATTGACCTATTTAAATCTCATATCTCCCTTGCTAGTATTTACGAAAACACTTCCTCAAAGTGATACTTTCTGCTTCTTGCACTATACCTGCCGGCAGCAGCTGCATTTGTAGGGAAACATGTCCTCCCTCGAGTGAGCTCCCGAGTGACGCATTAGTGACGCCTCTGATGGAAACGTTAGACGACATTTGCGACAAGTGTGCAGCTGAATGATTGCCATCAGTTGAATTACAATGTTTAGTTTCTTGAAAGAACCACACTGCACTTTCTGAAACCGAAATTGACTGCTCTTGTAGCCACTTTGTGACTAAAAAATTGAGAATGAAATAAATTTTCTCATGAGCTAACAAGCTGTTCTCTTCCACTTCTTGCAGGCCAATACTCAATGCTGACTTTACAACACCGGCTCAACTAACAACGTCCATATCGACATAATGCATTCGTTTCTTGAATTTTAACGACTTTTCTGCCGATCTCGACACTTAGAAGTTTTATAATTTAAAAATCCTTAAATCTCCAAAGGTTTATCACTTTGTGGTGACTGGGACCGTCTAGTTGTCAAACTTCTTGTCAAAAGATTCAAGCTGATATGGAATTTGACATTTTCTTCCAGAAACCCAGCTAAGAGTAAACCTACGTCAAGAATCACAGCCTTCCTGGCAATAATCAAATTGCAAGATGCGAAATTTCCTTCGGATCCACGAGTACTAGCCAAATGGAGAAGCTCTGGCAAATGGACTTCAGGTATTGATCAAACATTTTTAAAATCGCAGTATATTTTCTATGCTGAAAGCTCAAGATGATAGATTGTTGGTAGTTTTGAATATAAACATTTAGATAACCCGTCATCACATCTACTGTGCGGATCCCAATTTTTGCATTCAATTCCTTTTACCCGCATTCACCATCCACAACGGTTTCCGAACATTTTGCGTGTTGTTTCGTGTGCTGCCTGAGGATTTCGTTTCCATTGTGAATGTCGTGTAATGTTGGTCCAGTCGATTCTTCTTTCAATCTTGGAGATGGCAGAGCGGGGGGCGTCCCAGCGTAGGTGGGAGGAGAGAGTTGAGAATGGGATCGAACGAGCGCCTTCGCTTCCTCATCGACAGGATCAAACTTTTGCATTCAATTCCTTTTACCCGCATTCACCATCCAAAACGGTTTCCGAACATTTCGCGTGTTGTTTCGTATGCTCCTTGAGGATTTCGTTTCCTTTGTGAATGTCGTGTAATGTTGGTCCAGTCGATTCTTCTTTCAATCTTGGAGATGGCAGAGCGAGGGGCCTCCCAGCGTAGGTGGGAGGAGTGAGTTGGGAATGGGATCGAACAAGCGCCTTCGTTTCCTGATCGACGGGATCACTTACCACTGCGTTACCCTCTCCTGGTTTTGAATAGAAATGATCTTGAATACGAAACCAAGACTATTTTCTTAATATTTTCCCTTAACGCCGGTATTTTTTGCATTCTTGTAGGCTCGCAATCTAGAGGCACCTTTCTCTTAACAATACGGAAGAACCTAAAATGTTCCGTGTGTAATAAGAGGATATACAAAAGATATCTCTATTTATTGCAGTACCCCACCTTTGCCTTGTTCTTAGCGATGTAAGCATCGATTTCTTCCTGAGGAAGCGGATGATCTCGTACACAGTCCGGAGGTCTCTGCTTCTCAACAGCCTTTGTAGGAACCTCCTCGTGTGACGGATGCTGCAGATCAGGAATAGGTGCAGCCTGTAAGTTTTAATCAAGAAATTCCGGCTGAACTTTTTTTAAAAACTGCTTTAATGTTCCACAATCTGTTTTCACATTGTGGACCAAATTAACGCAGAAATAATAAAAAATAAATACGCACGTTCTGCGGAATTTCTTCGAGTTGGTGAATGACGAGACCGTACGTAATAGGCACATCGTTATCCTCACTGTCAGAATGGGATGACTGATAACTAAACATTAAAATGGTGATTTTCCTCCATTATGTTTCAAACAGTTCCTGAGGTATTGCTTCTGGCCCATTGTAAGGGCTGCAATTTTTTTTCAAATGGGAAAAACTTCAACTCACGTCACCAAGTCGTCAGAGTTCATATTTGCTTCAATTCGAGATTTAATTAATTGGTTTGTTTCAAAACGACGCGTTGTAGGTGATACAGCAAGGCTGCCTCGACGTCTGCTGGAATTTTCAATGAAAAGTTTATCGTTCCAGAAACCAATGATCGCATTCTTGCCGAAAATGGGTGGAGTTACAACGTGTAAGTTGATCGTAGTGAGTGAGTATCTTTGAATAGTCAACCAATTTCTTTCAGATGATCTGCTTTTGAAGTCTAAAATTTCCAACTTAGGTCAACGTGATTTAGAGTGGCATTCGACCATGTAAACGGCTTTGTGATTGCTCATGCAAAATACTTGCGCAAACATATTTGAAGATACCATGGCCTTTCGGATGCCGGTTTTATTAACGCTGGATGTTTTTGGGAAAAGCTCAAAAGCCTGCATCTAACTAGCATATTGCATCTTTTTAACAATAGTCGAATGCTAGATAATGCCACCTTCGAAAATGCTGATTATCTGAAATCGCTCACCCTCCTTGGGTCATTTGTTTCTGACGGTCAGGACACTTGTGTTGGTAGAGGTTAGACCGGAATTTATACGTCTAAAACCGTATCTCTGTTAGTGAAACAAGACAGTTATATCATAAATAGCTATAGCACCTTGAAACAAAATTTGCATTTGAATGGACGATCATTTGAATGCTTCACTGCATGCTGCTTTAGATACCAGACTGAGTTGAACAGTTTTCCACAATCCTGCAAGGATGATCATGATATATGACAGCCATAAAAGCTAGATGATAAGCTAAATAATTAGCAAAAATGACAAAGAATATCCATACTTTACATGCGCACTGTTGGTTTTTCTCCAAGGTTATATTGATGCTATCCACTTCAGTTGGACAAATCACGATAGGTGGAGGTGGTGGAGGCTCATTCTGTAATTTGAAAAAGGTGCTAAGAATATCAAAATGCAACCAAAGCGAATTTTATTCAGCCCTATCTCTTTTTGAATTAGAAAAGTGAACTAGTTAGAATGTCCATATACAAAGACTTGAGGTGGGGAGAAATTTACGAATAAATTCCCTACCTATGATCGTGACTACCATTACCCCTTCTTCGTTTTTCGTAGTGAAAATAACGGAAGTTTACAAAAAATTTGCCTCTAAACTTCCTTCCACTATGATTCTAGAACGATATCTCATTCTTAATACTATGTAAAGCAAAACGACGCCATGGATTCTTTTTAAATGTTAGGCACAACATCTTTATGGTTACAAATAAAAGAATATTGCACATAGAAACAAGACACATTTCGGTACGAACGAAATGTTGTAACTTTGCAAATTCTTTTAGATGGCCAGACATCACATTTTGTGCGGATAACAGCGTTGCTTCTATTCGTTTCCTTGCATCTATCAATCACAACTCAATTCGCCTGTAGATTGAGAATTTTGGTCACCTTCATGAGTGTCGTTGAATGGTAGTCAACCGGATAACCAGATTCTCGCTAGAATCCTGTGATAGTCGTGACTGAGGATTCCCACATATTTACCAAAGGCAGTCACCAGCTCATTGTGTATCAGAAGGAGTCAGAAGTTTCCATAGAAGTTTGGAACCAATTTTCCGACCACAGAGGGATATGCAGCTTAGTGGGCTATGCGCAATCTCGAACCATGCATGGTTAATACCGAAAAACGTCACTGTTACTACCCTATCTGTATCTTATATCACATCTGCATCTATAAATAATCTATGAAGACCCTTTAACTCAATGTCGAAATATTATGCAGTACTACGCTGAAGAAGGCTGTAGTATTAAACTATAATAACACCTTTAACGAGACAGGCGAAACGAAGGACTCGCATGGTGTGGTGGTGAACGCGTCAATCCCCGGAAAGGACAACAGTGCGTTCTTTACCCACCGCAGACACCTGCGGTCTGGAGTTTTGCAAATATCTCAGCATCATTAAAGTTACATTTCGCAATATATAACTTGCCATTAAAAAGAGTAGGCAGTAGATAACAAGTTAAAAACATGATAACCGCAGTTAGTATAGTTAGTAGTTAGTTAGTTAGTATAAACTAAACCGACATGTTCTATTTTAGTAGACGAGAAAAGCTTTTTTCTGGCACACTATGTTTATAAAAGATTGAGTGGTTGCTCTCTAACGATGCCGTATTGAAGACAATAACTATAGGGTGTTCCTGATGTATTTGAACAACGGATTTCCTATATCGGAGCTTCAACAATGTGTTGCCATATAGATCAATGTTGTTATAAATTTCGTGCTCGGACTGAAGTTATTTTATAAGTTACCATTTCCACACGCAACTTGCAACCTTGACAGTAGCCAGCTTTACAATTTACACCTTTTGCGGCTAGTATTAGGACAGTCTACAAAGGATAAATTTCTTTATATTGGCTGCATATTGAGTTGTCATCCTTGGTATAGTCCACACAGCAACAGATTTTGAGTGATACTTTGTTAATTCTGTTTAAAAGATAACTTAACGCATAAGTTTATCTGATATTTGACTAACTCCTTCCATTACATCATAAAGATAGAGAGACCTGCATTGCATCTGATCATCTTCAAGTGGATTGCAGTCTTAAACGCATCTAGAGAAATTTATTGCATATTGTTGTCGCAGATCCTCCATGCTTCCACCAAACACTCTCGTGTGATTAAGTGAAGGAGAAGGTATTCTTTCCTTCCACAAGTACATCATAGACACTCGCCAAAAATAAGTCATAAAAATACAACAGTTCTCCTCATCTTGGCAAAGACAATTATTCCACGTCTCACAGCAGACTTCGTCATCATCATTATCGTGCTCAATTAGTCCTCATACTCCGATACACCTTCTTCAAACTGCGTAAAGATACCATTCAAATTCTCTTCAAACTGTTCGTTAGGCAGGAAAAGACATCCCTAATTATTCATGGTACCCTTCTTGCCTTCACGAATCTCCCTCATGTGAGGGGATCTCGTGCCGGTAAGTCGCGAGGCTACGTGGTGCGACCCCAGGTGGCGGATAGGGGCTTAATCGCAGACCAAAAGCGCATTTGCTTCCCTGAGACACAGGTGGATCCAGGGGATGGACTCCCTGTTTTTGCTGCGCCGATTTGGCACATACTTTCTGTATTTGCTAGGCGTATTCACGCATGCGTGTGTGGGTGCGTTCACGCATTATGCGGATTGTATTCTGCGAGTCAATTCGGCCAAAAGCCTCCAATCAAGTGACAGGGAAGTATATGGGAGGCGGTTAAGAGCCGCCTCCAACAAATAAGCTCCATGTTCAATCTGGGAGAGCCCGGCAAGCTACCCGTGGGTATAACCAGCCCAAACGTTTAGAGCCCAGCAAGCTATACGTAGGTATCAAAAAGCTGAAAACGGTAAAAGAAATGGGCTACATTCCCTCACTCCGAAACGGCACCAAATTCAGCAGCGTTGGGTAGGACGAGTACGGAGAGGCTGCAAAAATCTCAAGAATAATGGAAGCTGCCTGGATCACGAAGAACTATGGTGACGATCTGTACCTACAACGCACGTACACTCGCATCCGAGTCCTCGATAGAGGACTTGCTCATACAAGCAAGAATGATAAGGTACGACGTCATCGGCCTGGCCGAGACGAGACGACGCCACCCATTCAACGCTGTCTATGACACTGGAGAAGAACTGTTCCTCGGAACATGCGACAGTAGAGGCGTAGGCGGTGTCGGCGTTCTCGTCAACACGAGTTTGTCCATGGACATCGATTCATTCGAACAGCTTGCAACCCGAATAGGACGTTTACGATTAAAAAGATGTGCATCAACACCGGCTTTGACAATCTTCCTCGTTTACACGCCAACATCAAACTATTACGAAGAAGAAGTCGAAGCGTTCTACATGGACTTGGAGAGGTTCTACAGAGAAGCCCATACATTCTTCAAGGTCATCATTGGAGATTTCAATGCCGAGATTGGACCAACGAGATCGTCTGAGGAACGTCACATTGGAACCCACGGATTAGAATGGAACGAACAGGGTGAGCGGCTCTCTAAGTTTATAATGGAGACCAAGAACATCCATGGTAGCTCGCAATTCCAGAAGCCTCACCGTCAACGATGGACGTGGGAATCCCCCATTGGAGAGTACCATAACGAAATATACCACATCATAGTAAACAGAAAGTTTGGCCTAACCGATATCGCTGTTGTCCCAAAATTCCACACGATATCAGACCACCGTCTTCTTTGAGCAAGATTCTATTCCTCGGGGAGAGGACAAAAAGCCGCTAAATCCAAAAACCGAAGTCCCAGAACCACCACAAACTGGGGCTTATTCAACTCAACTCATCGGCTGTTGGGAAGATGTCGAAAACATCGACGAGGAATATGATCGGCTCATTGAACATCTTCACGTCGTCATGCGAAAATTGGAATAGGACAATATGGGAGTGAAAATCGATGGTCGGCAGTTACATCATCTTTGCTTTTCCCGTCCTTATCGTCCTTATAACAACAGACATTAGCCAAGCGGAACGTAGGCTTGCGGACTTTGATAAAGCGAGGAATACGATCGGCTCATTCAACATCTTCACGTTAGCGCCATGAAAGCTGAGAGTTCAAAGGCCACCAAGAGATGTCTGTCTCCAGAGACTTTCGAGCTAATACGCCAGCGTGGAATCGCACGAGCTGCAGGCAACCGCGAACTAACGTCCGAGCTTGCGAAACAGTGCAGATCGGCGATAAAGGACGATCTTAAAGAGGGAAGAGCAGCAGTAATAGTCGAAGCTGCAGAGGCTGGGAAAAGCATTCGCAAAGCCCGCCGAAGCTTCGCCGATTACAAGAACAAGATGACTGCACACCGACGCCCAGACGGAGCAATAACAGCGTCCAGAAAGGCAATGGAGAAAATCATCCACGATTACTACTCAGATCTCTTCGATAGCCACGTCCCCTTCCCGTCTTATGAAATAAAATGGGATGGATATGTTGTTCCACCGTTTCTCCTTCCGAAATCCGACATGCCATTTCGTCGGTGAAAATTCGAACAGCATAAGGTCCGGACAGGATAAGATCAGAACATCTGAAGAACCTTCCGCTAGTCCTCGTAAACACACTGGCACGGCTCTTCACACGCTACCTGTCTGAATGAAGAGTCCCTACTCACTGGAAGACCAGCAAGACCATTTTGTTGTTCAAGAAGGGCGACCTACACGATATAGGCAACTATCGCGCAATCTGCTTGTTGCCTGTCGTCTACAAACTTTTCACTCGAGTCATCATAAACGGCATTGACAGAACACTGAACGAAGGAGAGCCATGTGAGAAAGCAGGGTTTCGAAAAGGAGTTAGTACGATGGACCACATCCACACGATAACAATGCTCATTGAAGTATCGCGAGAGTACAAAAAACCGCTCTGTCTCACTTTCATCCATTTACAGAAGGCCTTTGATTCAATTGAGATAGAAGCAGTCATGGATGCCCTTGATAGTCAAAGAGTCTGTATTCAGTACATAAAGATCCTTCGTGAGCTGTACAACAATTTCACAACCAAAATTTCACCATTCTAGAACGATGTTAACATTGACGTCAGAATAGGGGGTTAGGTAAGTGGATACCATCTCGCCAAAGTTATTCTCCGCCACCCTCAAGAACGTCATGCGAAAATTGGAATAGGACAATATGGGAGTGAAAATCGATGGTCGGCAGTTACATCATCTTTGCTTTTCCCGTCCTTATCGTCCTTATAACAACAGACATTAGCCAAGCGGAACGTAGGCTTGCGGACTTTGATAAAGCGTGTCGAAAGATTGGTCTTCGACCAAATCTGAAGAAAACGATGTTCATGAAGAACGAATTGGTTTCGTTTGCTCTATTCAAGCTCAACGGCACGAATATCTCCGAATGCTCCAATTATGTCTATCTAGGTCGGGAAATCAATATGATGAACGACTTAGCTCCAGAGCTGAGCAGAAGGAAACGAGCGGCTTGGGGAGCTTTCAAGAGCATAGAGGATGTAGCGAAGAGAACAAAGATCACCCGACTCCGTGCCCACCTTTTCGACTCAACGGTTCTTCCTGCCCTAACGTATGCGTCAGAAACCTGGTTGCTACGCAAGAAGGATGAAAGATCACTCAGCGTTATCGAACGCGCAGCCGTAAAGACGACGCTAGGAGTATCCAGTTTCACGCAAGTAAGGGATGGGATCCGAATCTCCGACCTACGTCAACGATCTAAAATCAATGATGCCGTTCTATACGCCAGACAGTTGAAGATAAGGTGGGTCGGACACGTAATGCGTATGAATGATAACCGATAAACGGCATTGACAGAACACTGAACGAAGGAGAGCCATGTGAGAAAGCAGGGTTTCGAAAAGGAGTTAGTACGATGGACCACATCCACACGATAACAATGCTCATTGAAGTATCGCGAGAGTACAAAAAACCGCTCTGTCTCACTTTCATCCATTTACAGAAGGCCTTTGATTCAATTGAGATAGAAGCAGTCATGGATGCCCTTGATAGTCAAAGAGTCTGTATTCAGTACATAAAGATCCTTCGTGAGCTGTACAACAATTTCACAACCAAAATTTCACCATTCTAGAACGATGTTAACATTGACGTCAGAATAGGGGGTTAGGTAAGTGGATACCATCTCGCCAAAGTTATTCTCCGCCACCCTCAAGAACGTCATGCGAAAATTGGAATAGGACAATATGGGAGTGAAAATCGATGGTCGGCAGTTACATCATCTTTGCTTTTCCCGTCCTTATCGTCCTTATAACAACAGACATTAGCCAAGCGGAACGTAGGCTTGCGGACTTTGATAAAGCGTGTCGAAAGATTGGTCTTCGACCAAATCTGAAGAAAACGATGTTCATGAAGAACGAATTGGTTTCGTTTGCTCTATTCAAGCTCAACGGCACGAATATCTCCGAATGCTCCAATTATGTCTATCTAGGTCGGGAAATCAATATGATGAACGACTTAGCTCCAGAGCTGAGCAGAAGGAAACGAGCGGCTTGGGGAGCTTTCAAGAGCATAGAGGATGTAGCGAAGAGAACAAAGATCACCCGACTCCGTGCCCACCTTTTCGACTCAACGGTTCTTCCTGCCCTAACGTATGCGTCAGAAACCTGGTTGCTACGCAAGAAGGATGAAAGATCACTCAGCGTTATCGAACGCGCAGCCGTAAAGACGACGCTAGGAGTATCCAGTTTCACGCAAGTAAGGGATGGGATCCGAATCTCCGACCTACGTCAACGATCTAAAATCAATGATGCCGTTCTATACGCCAGACAGTTGAAGATAAGGTGGGTCGGACACGTAATGCGTATGAATGATAACCGATGGACAAGAGCTGTTAGTTGCTGGATTCCTTGGAATGTCAAACGTACTGCAGGAAGACCACCGACCCGATGGTCAGAGTTCTTCATGAAAAGCCTAGAAGAAAGATATGGTGCTCGACGAGTCCCTAAAGCGAGCAGAACCCACTGGGCTACTCTTACACGCGACAGGGAAAAATTGAGGATTTACTGGCGCCTGCTCGAGTCACTCGACGATCAACGGGAGTACAGGTGGTACAGGTGATACAGGTGATCAGCATCATTGTGGTTGCACATAAACAAACAGGTTGTCAAAGAAATTAATACTACAAGCGAAATTAAAACGCTCAAAGGAGAAGATTTAACGACATCGAGCCTCTAATCTTTGTGTTAGACAATATCCGAATAGGAAAATATTACCAGCAAAATTACCCTGGAGGAACAATTTTCGGAAAACTAAATAAAGTGTAAATGCATAAAAAAATCAATGGAAAGTTTAAGATTTAACATACTTATATCACCATGAATCTAAAATGGTGCAAAAGAATAAGAAGACTAATATTGCCTACGCTTAAAGGATAAAGCTCTCGGCGTTGATCAATCCCTGAGTTATGCGCCATGCATTCGACTTCATTATGTATCGTTGGAGGTGATTGAATCCATGTCTGGCCTTTAGAATGACTCGCGGTGGCCTGCCGATATATCGAGTCAGTGCTGCTATCCTCCCAGACAAGTCTGGTACCAATTTGCCGACCTCGGAGGGATGGAAGGCTTGGTAAGCCATGGGCGCATTTCACGTGCGCGCCGCAGTGGCGCCTCCAACCACTGCGCCACACGCGTCCTTGCCTATGCTTACCTTTTCATTATTTTTAAAAGTGTTCTTATCGCGCTTTAACTTTGGAGTTTTGGAGAAACCCCACAAATAATGACCAGTAACATGTTTATTCTATAATAATTGGTTTAGAGCATTGCAATTTCCAACGCTTTTCACGCAAGCTTAAATCGTACCACATAGCTTTTCTATACTGGTTGAAGAGCGGCTAGCGAAGTGGCAGTGATCACATCTGCAACGCAGTTTGTCCAACATAACCAAGTTTTCGTTCGGCCCTGTTCCAGACCCACCAAACAACTCCTCCACCCGGGACGAGAAATTGGTACCAGACTTGTGTGGGACAACGTCACTCCCTTTAATCAGCATAGGAATGTGCAAGCACGGCTATCCCAGGATTCCAGTGTGAATATACTCCACTGGCGTTCCATTACATTCGTGAGAACGAAAGAAATCCTATATCAGTGGCCCAACCCACATGCAGGAGAGGTTCGAAGATCATTGTGGATAGTGATGCGATGAAACGAATGAAATGAATTATGCTCTGGGTGGTGACGAACAACAATGTACAGCAAAGGATTAACAAGTAAGGCATGACACACAACTCTGAATGGCTACGTCATGAGACAATGCCTAATTTCGTGTAAGTTACGAACTTCCACAAATGGTGAGTCATTCAAGCAGAGCCCGCAATGATCAGTATAACACGATAATTTTTCGATGGCTAGAAGCTGGAAGGTTTGAGGACATTACAGAATTATAAAACAGACTTTACGCCTTCGCTTTAGGAACATAAGCGAAAAACACAGGTATTTATATATATATATATA